>OX411545.1:87699350-88299350 GCA_948146395.1 Fragum whitleyi
AATGCATGTTCATGAAAAACGAAGAATCTTTTAGGTAGGGTAATAAACTTTGATCCCCTTTGAAATTCCGTACGGTAAAACGTCACAAAAGTTGCGGGCATATAAAACGGAAACTGGACAAAAATATAAATTATATAAACAATATGCATCGGGCCAATCTTTTTAAAATTAAGTTTAAAATTATTTTTTCGGGTCGCAAAAAAATGAAGATTTAACTTAAATTTAATGTCTTTAAACATAAAAATGTCCTAATTGCACGCCAATTTCTGGACACACATTTTGAAGTCTCATTATACAACTATACTCAACGCAAAAAGTTTAGTCGCACTTTTAATAACGTCGCAAAGAAGTCAAAAAATTAAGCTGAACGAAAGTTTCAATTTGAAATAAACTTGTCATTCAACTTGCTTTCTTTTGATCGTGGGTTTTTATTTTTTCTTGCATACATATGTCTAAAGTGACGTTTACGTGAATTGAACGTGGTTGGTCGATATATTAGTGAAGCAAGATGGCTTAAGTTTCTTTTTTGTCTCATTTGATTCCTCTTATTCCGAGTTAAGATTGAACATTTAAAGGTAACGCATACTTCGCAGAAAAGCAATCTTTTTGAGATGACATTTAATTGGGTGGACAGCGCATTGACATATCTTATACGGTGAAAATATCTATGAGATGTTGAAATTTACTTTAGTTTCTGTCACAAGTGTTTTAATTGCCATGAGGTTTGTTGCAAATAAACATTGACTTTGTATTGATCTCTTTCCTTTAACAGATCTTGTTTAACGACAATAAAATTGCACACGAACGTCATGACGTTACGCTGCACAATGGAACACTTTTGTTACCCATATTGATTGCAATCGGTAAAACAACTCTGTGCACCATTCATGTCTTACGTTTGAACACTTAAATCAACGTCCCCGAGGCCGTCATCAGAACGTAAGTGGTTGCTGAACCCGAAATGGGCAATGACTCAAGCTCTGGTGATAAGAAGAAGCAGGTTCTACTGTTTTCCTTCCTGAGAGACAATATTTTACAAAATCGTCACTCATTAATTAAAAGTTGCATTTTGGTGGGTAGGGAGTAAAAATGGTGCCGTAGAGCCATCAGAAATATCCCATACTCTAACCAACTTCTTTTTTATTGCGCAGAGATACCCCAAAATGATATTGATGACAAAAATTCATTTCGGATGTGTTAAACAAGAGCTTCGCAGAGCGGCGCATATACGCCCGATGGGGCTTGTCAGTAACCTTGGCTTGACAACGTGAGCTTGAATGATAGCTAAAAGTATTTCAAACAGTCAGACAGACAACTGGTGCCAAAACATAGTATGACCTTTTGAGTGTAAATTGAAAATGATTTTATGCACAACTATATGCCAAACACTTATTTTGCAAGTTTCAGTTCATTCCAATTCAAAGTGTGACGAGTTGCTCACAAAAGAAAAATAGTGAATTTCAATCAACTCAAGGGCAGATAATACAAGAAAGACCCAAGCTTTTTGAATTTCTTAAGTCTAATGCTTAACCAATTATCAGGGTTACATTATGGCAAGATTCATTTCAATCCAATTAAATTTGTAGTAGTTTTGCACACACACGCACCAAAAAAATCTGTAAATTTAAACTATTTTGTGAAGAAAAAGGGCAGATAAATCTGGAATTACTTTAAATATGAAAATATATTTAGTCCTAAGCACAAATAGACAACCTACAGAGTCATTATGGCAAGTTTCCTTTCATTCCTATCCAAAATGTAGGAGAAAATGAGCTGACAAGAAATTTTCTTTTTCATCAACTAAAGGGCAGATAATCCAAGATAACTCAAGAATGACTGGAACATTTTGAAATGAAAAGTCTTATGCAAAACTAGACATCATAGAGAGTAATTGTGTCTAGTTTCAGCTCATTTAAATTGATAGTTAAGGAGGAGTTGCACACAAAATATAGTGATTTTCGTTTAATTCAATGGCAGATAATTCAAGATTATTAAGTAGAATAAAGCCAAGCCCATATTTTAGGGTCAATTAAAATTTCCTTAGCAATCTAAGTAAAGGGTCATCAATTTCTTACTTACCATTTCTTACCACTGTAGACATCTATGTAGGCAACGTCTGCCTTTCTTGATGCTTTTTGATAATGTCACTAACGTTGCTTCCAGTAGTGTAGCATGACGGGTGGAATTTGATTGGATTGTCTTTCCAGTATGACTCTTGAAGCTATTTAGGGAGGGTGCCAACACTATTTTGTCAGGTAGACTGTTCCATATGTTCACAATGCGATTTGAGAAGAAGTTTTTTCTTACATCCAACCTTGCTCGGCTTTTGAACAGTTTTAGTGAATTACCCCTTGTCACAGGATTTGTTGTTAATTTGAAGAACTTTTCTTTACTGACATTTTCAATGTTATGTATAATTTTGAATACTTGGTTTAAATCTGCTCTAATTCTTCGGTATTCTAATGTTGGTAACCCGAGTTTCAATAGACGCTCAGTATAACTTAAATTTTTCAGGAATGGAATCATTTTTGTTCCTCTACGTTGAACATTTTCTAGAGCAATAACGTCCTTTTTGTAATAAGGTGCCCAAACACAACTAGAGTATTCGAGATGAGGTCTGACTACAGATTTATATAGTGACAGGAACATTTCTTTATCCATGTACGTGAAGCTTCTAAAGATTAAACCAATATTTCTGTTTGCAATTTGTATTTTGTTGTTGATGTGTTCTGTAAATTTAAGGTTGGTGTCTACAGTAATTCCAAGATCCTTTTCACTTTGGACTTCTTCGACAATTACTTCTTCATCCCCTATTTTCATTTTATACTGAGAATCAATGATTTTTCTACCAACATGTAGGTGTTTACATTTCTTGACATTGTAATACATTTTCCAGTCTTCCCCCCATCAAACGGCATCATCTAGCCCCTTTTGAAGATCTGAAATGTCTTGATCAGAGCTGATACTGTTGTACAATTTTGAATCATCAGCAAAGAGCTTTTTATGGATTGTCAGAACATCTGGTAAGTCATTGATATAGAGAAGAAAAAGCACCGGGCCAAGGACACTACCCTGAGGAATTCCACTGGATATTAATGACTTTGTTGATTTGGCACCATTTACTACAACCTGTTGTGTCCTATTTGATAAGAAATTTGAAATCCATTTGTGTATTTTTCCTCTTATACCATAACACCAGATTTATTTTAGCAATCTTTTGTGTGGAACCTTATCGAAGGCCTTGCTGAAATCTAAATATATTACATCCACACTTTTATCTTCATCTAAATATTTGGTTATGTCCTCAAGAAATTCTAAAAGGTTCGTTGTACATGAACGACCTTTTATAAAACCATGCTGATCCTCAGAGAAAAGATTATTGACAGTCATATGTTCCACTATTTTGTCTCTTATTATCCGTTCTAAAATTTTGCCTGGCACCGATGTAAGACTTATCGGACGATGATTTTCAACTTTGGCTTTTGGACCACCCTTCAAAATTGCAGATATGTTTGCCTCTTTCCAATGTTGAGGTACAATCCCTTCATCAATTGTTTTTTTTATAGATGATTTGTAGTGGGTCAACTAACATAGCTATGCACTCCTTCAATAGTTTTGGATGGAAAACGTCTGGCCCATTTGATTTTGTTTGTTTCAATCTATCAATTGCTTTTTGAATTAATTCTTCTGTGATTATTATGTCTGACAGTTCCTCTTGATAGTTTCCGTCATCAAAAGATGGTAGTGGATCGTTCCCTTCATTTTCAAAAACGCTGGTGAAATAATTGTTCAACAGATCAGCTCTCATTTCATCGTCAACTGTAAGCTCCCCATTCGGTTGTTCAAGACATCCTATTCCTGTTTTGGTTTTCATTTTTGAGCGAATGTAGCTCCAAAACAATTTACTGTCACAATTAATCTTTGCAGCTAAGTTCTTTTCATAAGTGTATTTTTCTTTGCGAATTTCTGATTTTACTGTATAACTAGCTTGACGATATTTTGTGTAGTCTTCTGCTTTCTTAGTATTCTTGTATTTGAGCCATTTGGATTTCTTTGTTCTTATTGCTTTCTGGCATACTCGATTTACAAACCGCTGTTGATTTGATGATCCATGGGTGATCTTAGTCACTGGTATGTACTTCTTCGCCACTTTGGTAATTTTATCATTAAAGATCTCCCATGAAGCCTCAGCATCCGAGTCAGATAGTAAATCAGACCAATTAATTTGTAACAACTCATCATTTATATTTCCAAAATTGCCCTTATTGAAGTTAAGTTTGTCCAAGGTGGATTTTTTTATGACAGTATAACATTCATATTCGAAAAAAAGTGTAATGTGATCACTGACTCCCAATGGTGGTAATTCTATGATATCATTAACCATATTCTCTTCGTTTGTCAAGATTAAATCTATCAGATTGGATTGCTGGTTATCCCTATATCTTGTAGGATTTTTCACGTGTTGGAACAGGAAGCTATCCTTTACACTTTCCATGAATTGAAATGCTATATGATTTTCATTTACTGAAGTGGTATACTTTTGCCAGTTAATTTCTTTCAGATTAAAGTCACCTGTTATTAATATATGACTATGATTTTCTTCCCTTATCTCACTTATCAGTTTCAAAAGCTTGTGATTATACTCATGGTTGTTGTTCGGACTGCGGTAAATACAGCCGAGTAATAACTTATCTGATCCTTTGAGTTTTAAACTACACCACACTGAGTCTTCGTACTCATTTGATAGTTTAATTTCATTGATCTGTAGCCCAATTTTTGAATAAATTAGAACGCCTCCACCTTTTTTAAGATTAGAAATGGTTATATCATATCCATTGAGTTTATAAACTTCTACACTTTTTTCGAATAAACTGTTTTTTGGAAACACCTCAGTCAGGAAAATAATATCAATCATTTTTTCATTTGTTAATTGTTCCAGTTCTGCTAGTTTCGTTTGAGTCAGGCAGTCGCAATTACTGTACAAACACTTCAAATGCTCAATGTCTAAAATACCACTATTTACAGGGTTAAAATCTAAAATTCTTTTTAATTTTTTTCTGTTTGTTGCCCTGTAGGCCTATGGTCGAGTCGCCCATTACCTATCCAAGCACCACCCGGCAGTGTGACATCCTCAACATTTATATTATCAACTAAGGTTGAGTTGGAGAAAGGGTTTTTAGTTATGTCTATTGTGCTGTTAAGGTGTGACATTCCCCCCTGAGGTTTAATTGGACTCATGAACCTTTGCAGATTATGCATGTTTTCTGTAGTGCGTCTAAAATGTTGAGTTTTATCCATCACGGTAACATTCATATCTGACAAATCATCCTGACCACCCTTTCCCATCTTCCTCTTTTCTCTTTCTTCTTTTCTCAGTGTTCTTTGTTCAGGGGTCAGGTCTTTTGATATAATTGTTTCCTTGAGGTCCGCTGCTAATTTTGAGGGTATGTGTTTTGCATTGTCTAACAGAAATTTAAGTTGTGATTTGTCGGACAAAACTACTTTCATTGGCCTATCCTTTGTTTGATTTTTCTTTCCCAACCTGAAAATGGCCACTATGTTGGGTGTATCGAGGCCAAGGTCCGTGCAAATTTCCTTGAAGACCCGTTCGTCATATCTCTTGTTCTCTAAGCCAGTACTACCTCTATTCTCTTTGACGTTAAACAGGACAAGATTCAACTCTCTGCGCTTCCTGTCGTCCATTTCTTTTGATCTTGCCATGACAATTTTTTCTACGCTATTCTGAACACTACTTAACACTTCCTCTTTAATCTCGGCTATACTTTCCTTTATCTGGTCATGGGTGCTATTTTCAACAACTGACAACCTATTTTCTATTGATGAGATTTTGTCACCATGGTTAGGTTCAATGTTTCTCATGCTCTGAGCAATGTTTTCAAGGGTAGGGAATGTGGCTTTACAGCTTCTGCATGTCCACATCAGATCACAACAATCATCTCTGTTCAGTAAAACAAATAGCTCCCTACTCACTCTCGCACACTTTAGGCAGAAGCCCAAGCTACAACCTGAGCATTTTATTTGTTCAGATGCACTACTGTTACATATATTGCACTCCAATAATTTTTCATCTGATCCAATACGCGATCTTTTTCTGGCATTTACCTCATCAGGATTTGTCAAACTGTTATCTGACTCCTTTTGACTTGCCGGATTTGATTCAGATTTTTGGTTGATGACCACTTGCTTTTTGGATGATGCCATCTTATACAGTTATAGTAATTTGTGAAATTTAAGCGGAGAGAACAATTCTCGCACACAGTATCACAAATATCAAAAGAAAAATTTAGTATTGACTGAAACGGTTGTCGAGAGAGCAATTCTCCCATACAAGTTGTCAATATAATTAATTGTAGCAAAAAATATTTATGTTTTCAGACAATTTTCTGAGCCAGTATTTGCTTAATAGTTTGCCAGGATGCACACCATCGATAAATTGGTTGGAAATATATCGCTTTGTACTGAAACCCTGACGATTCTTACGGTATTTAACCAAGTCAATGTTGAATTTGGGTGATGTTTTGCTACTTTCAATATTTAATTTTCTGATTTCTTCATTTAGAACTTCAATGTTTAAGTGTAATTCTTTGTCTTGCTCAGTGAACAGTTCTGGTGTCTTGTGGCCTTTGCTCCTATTCCATTCCTGAATGCAATAGACTGGTATTTCGAGAAAAATTATACTCACATCCTTAGATATGGCAAGCTTTGCAATTTATCTATATGCCGATATAGTCTCTGCAGCAGATCTAGTTGGATTTTCAACAATACTTATATATTTTCCATTTTTTGATGTTAGGTCGCAAGTCCCTGTCCATATATATAGAGTAATAGCATTGTATTTTGCCTTACAACTATCTATCTCAGACTTGACAAGCTCTAGCGCATCTGCAGTTGTTCTGCCGCCTTTAGTATACCAAATGATTTGATTTTCAAACGGTGTTATTGCTTGCCTTTTTAATTTGATTTGAATTGGGGTTTTACGTCGCTTTCAACAATCTCTCAATTATATCGCGACGACTGGAGCACCTAACGATGGATTCCTGGTATTTCTCACACCAGTACTACCACCACATCCCTTTCCTAGCCTCCAGTTGCTATTCCTAATAGGTTACCGATTATCTACCCATTGGTGGAAGACAAATGTCGGAAAGGATAAATGTCGGGGATCGAACCCGTGCGAATATAGACCCCTTGATTAGAAGTCCGACGCGCTACCAACTGCGCTATTGCCGCGGCTGCTTGCCTTTTTAAATAGGACCCTTTACTGTCAGATATCACCAGGGGCGTTGAGAATTTTTCTGTGGTCCCATTAACTATATTTCTAGGATTTGTTAAATATCTTGATATTTTTGTGTCATTCATTTGGGTTATGCAATAACCGAAATTAGATCTTGAATGAGATTTCTCCGACCCAAGACAATTTTAAAAAATTATCCAAAAATTTAATTTTCATTTTTCACACACATGTATCTTAGTAAGACTGATAATGGTTAACAATCACCGACAACTGAGTCCACTTAGCTGATTGATGGAAATATCTGACGCGAAAGGCACCCTCCCGCGATTATTTCATCATGGCGGCCATCTTGGAAAATTCCTTTGTCACGCGGCGAGGCGAAATCTTCAATTATTCTTTTGCAGCGCATCGGAAAGGTAATTCAGAAAACGTCACGCAAAGGAGACAAAACACACATGATACAAAATGCTCTCAGAGATTCATATCTCAGACAGCATAGAACTAACTCAAACAACATGTTTTTCCAAAATTATGATCATTTATTTGTGTTCCAGTTCTACACCATTGAGAAGTCAATTTTAACAAGATTGAAATAAGAATATTTGAAACAACGAGCTATTCAACAATTTTCAGTTTTGTATACAACTTATTCAATGTATCCAATGAAGTAATATTCTGGTAGCTCAGAAGCATCAGTTTGCTTAAACAATTTCAAGCAAACTGATCCTCCGCTTATTCCACATATTCACTGTCAACAATAACGACAAAGTTTAAAGCATAAGAAGCATCAGTTTGCTTAAGCAATTTCAAGCAAACTGATCTTCCCTACTAATTAATAAGACTAGTAATTTTATCCAAGTATTTAAGAATAAGTAAATACTAATACAATGACATATTTACCAATTAACCAATAAATTAAATGAACTATAAGCCAACATGAAAAAAACAATGCATAAATAAATGAAATGTATGAATGAATTAAGCAAAGCAAAATGTAATTGGGTTGGGAGGGAGGGCAATTTCTGACTTCTCTTCTCTGAAGAACGTTTCGAACTGTGCAGAAAGTGGGAACTAAGGGTTTATATACGAAAAGATATCGACCAATGAGATCTATCTATTTGAAATGTATCGCACTACCTAGCAACTATATTCAAATGAGTAGGTAATAGTACCGGGCTGAATAATACGCCGCTTCATAATTAACTATTTTTTCTATGAAGAAAAAATATTCCAATTATTCTTTTGCAGCGCATCGGAAAGGTAATTCAGAAAACGTCACGCAAAGGAGACAAAACACACATGATACAAAATGCTCTCAGAGATTCATATCTCAGACAGCATAGAACTAACTCAAACAACATGTTTTTCCAAAATTATAATCATTTATTTGTGTTCCAGTTCTACACCATTGAGAAGTCAATTTTAACAAGATTGAAATAAGAATATTTGAAACAACGAGCTATTCAACAATTTTCAGTTTTGTATACAACTTATTCAATGTATCCAATGAAGTAATATTCTAGTAGCTCAGAAGCATCAGTTTGCTTAAACAATTTCAAGCAAACTGATCCTCCGCTTATACCACATATTCACTGTCAACAATAACGACAAAGTTTAAAGCATAAGAAGCATCAGTTTGCTTAAGCAATTTCAAGCAAACTGATCTTCCATACTAAATATTGCCAACCCAAAGGCCAACCAATTACAAGTAAATAAAGCAAACAAAAATTCAAACTAAAATCAAGCAAATAAAACTAAGCAATAAATTAGGCAAACAAAAATAGTTAATGCAAAGCTCAAGCCTTCGTTAGAATAACCCAGCTGGTGATATCTGATCTAAATGTAATCTCATTGCAGTCAAATCAGTACCAAACAAATAATTATTTCTAACATTAAACATTAATAAACAAAAATGTTAATGTATTTTTACATTCATCAATGATAGATGATACGCTTGGCAATGTAATTTTCAATCAAATTCAAAATCAAATTCATTTAGCAGGAGTTAATCAGATTGTTAATGTTGGAAACATAAGCATAAGAAAGATAACTCAATTTTGCAAAAAATAAAAAACATTATGGGGTTATCTCCCTTACCTTTGATTAAACAAATCCACTGTCAAATAACTCTACCCACTTTAGGACCCTCAAATTAACTACAATTAAACATGAATATACAAAAATCCTGTTAAATATAATCTTTGAACAACTGTAGCCTATAAATGGCTAATAACATTCAAGAAAAATTGTTTTAACCTATCTGTTCCTGCTAAATTTAAGTGCAAACCCCCGTCTCTTTTAGCGAAAAGTTCAACCTTGACTTCACCAGCACGAATAAATGGTTTAAATGTTCTAACAAATTTGAAGTTGAAGTCTCTGCTCATCTTCCTATGCAAGTAGCTGTTGATTTGTCTGATTTTTGAGTCAGAAGTACAATGATCTACTGGCCTAGGAAGAATTGCAGAAATAACAATGTTAATTGATCTCTTCAAACTACGACAAGTACTAATCAAATTTCCATAATCAGATAAAATTTCTTGCACTGTGTGTCCACCTCCTATATCATTTGTTCCTACATGAAATATAACATGATCAAAATGTTCTAAATCTATTTCTTTAGATCGTAATCGTCTAGTCATTCTAGAGATGGTATCACCCCTGAAAAATTGTACTTCACAACCTTGTATTCCGGAAACGTACTTAGCTATAGAGTCACTAACAATGGTAACTCTTCTTATTTCTGTCAGAAATAAAAAATAAAATTCAAAAACTAAAATAAAAATTGTTAATTAAGAAATACTCTACCTTTATTTCAACAGATGAAAAAACAACTGGAGGATCACTTTGAACTCAGTGACCACAACCAGTAAAACTACACCACTGTAATGGCAAGTAGACATCAACTGTGAAAATAGAAATAGAGTTTGAATAAAGCAAATGAATTAAATCAACAATTATGAATTATACTATCCCGCATTCTTTCTGCTACTTTAACTTTATCAAGTACTGAAAAAGATAAATATTTCTTATAGGCATCTGATCGCCAATCCCCATGATGTTGAATTAAATCTGATGGGACACCAGCACCGAAGGCGAATGATGCACCTCCTCTTCTAAAACTATGTGACGAAAACTCTGTCGGATCTAAATTTAAACGTTTAATTATTTCTTTCAATTTTCTTTGAAAAATGCCATAAGTTATACATTTATTCTCTGAAAAACTGAATAAAGGAGCGTTTTCAGTTACTTTTATTTTGTCACACATCAACCTATAAGCCAAAACTGGACAAAGTATGGACTGATGAATTGGTATCAGAGGTGTTACTAACTTTCTTTCACCACATTGAATCGTCTTTGTCCACAACATTTCAACTAATAACATACCATTTTTATCAATAACATTATTTCGGCGTAAAAATCTACCCTCTTTAACTTCTGCAACTGTGTAAGGAACTAAATTGGATTTTCTTGCAAAAAGAAAGAAAGCAAATAAAAATAAACACCAAAATACTACATCTTTTCCTATTGTCAAGTCCAGTTGATTATACATTTGAATTAAAATATCAGGAGTTATTGCTCTAGCTTGTCTTAAACAATAAGGGTTCATTTTTGAAATACCTTTAAAACATAGATTTAGCAAGAATTCATTAATGTGATCTGTCTTAATTCCTAAAATATGGTGGAGTGTTTTGACCCCACTGATATAGTTTTTAATAGACTCTGTTGATTTAAAACTTCTGCTTAAAAATTGTGCATACAAACTCAAAGTCCTGGTATCAACAGGAAGATAACATAAATCAAAATATTTACAAAACATTAAATATGTTTCCCACTGAATTCTCAGGTTCTTAATTGTCCCTTTAGCAAATGCATGTCTCCTGGAAATATTCATGTCTTTGCATAAATCCATCAACTGTCTATCTGAAACGTAAATGTAATACTTTCCTTTTTACCATTTGTTTGAAATAACAAACATATCCTCTGATACTTTACATTCAATTAATTTAAAATCCTTCGCAAGACTGTAAAATCTCACTCTATGACTCTCGTCTAAATCCCATCTTGACAGACTATCCGAAATTCTGTTCGAAACCCCTTTGATGTGAATAACTCTTAACTGAAATTCAAATTTTGCTGCTAAAAAGTTATTTCTCTAAGGCAACTTTGCATAAATTCATTATATGTTCTACCAGAGTTAATAATGTGACAAACTGCTTCATTATCACAAAACATCTGAATTTTCAGTCCTTTTAGACCTTCACCCCATAATTTTAAACAAATCAAAATGGAAACCATTTCCAACACATTTATACTTAGTTTTTGATCTGTCAAGTAAGCTGGAAATTTAGAATGAAAAAATAGCCCATTCCAAAACCCTCCGCATCCTGATAGACATGCATCAGAAGAAACCACTGCATCTGGTTGAGACCACTCCTCATACAACATCATTGAAACCCCATTATACTGAGGTAAAAATGTGTACCACCACAAAATGTCCTTTTTAACATACCCAGGAATTGGATTCAAACCAATATCCTCTTTGTACAATGCACTTAACCATCTTAACATTCTTGACACAAAAAGTCGACCCGGTCTTACGCAAGATGCCACAAAATTCAATTTACCCAATAAGGATTGAATTTGTTTAATTGTGGCCTTTTCTAACTTCATCCATTTACCTAGTAATTCAATCAATTCTTTAAGACGTTCTGGTGTAATTTCCATAGTCATAGTCAATGAATTGAATAAAACCCCAAGAAATGACATAGAAGTACAAGGTGGACAAGCTTTACTCTTAGCTTCCTCAACACCACACTTTTCCAGTACAGATTGAAGCAAATTATAGGCAAACCACGCATTTTGTGGCTTTTCTGCTGAAGCTAAGTCATCCAAATAGTTTAAGACTGAAATTCCATATTTAAACATGATGAAAACTAATGCATTTGTGAACCTTTGACAGCAAAAAGCAGAACTTCGGCTACCCATACTCAACACGCAATCACAAAAAATGTGCTTTTGCCAAATAAAAGCAACCAAATTATATGCTGAAGGACAAATATGAAGTTGTCTGTAAGCTCTTCTTAAATCAGTTTTAAACATTAAGCATCCCTGTCCCTTTTGCTTGATGATTTGTACAAAATCATCGATTTTGGGATAAGTTAATTCTACCTTTTCACCCAAATAAAAATCTTTACTTAAAAAATCATTAATGGAATTTCCTTTGGGATAACTTAAATCTAAAATAACTCTTCTTTCTGTAGTATCTTTTTTGGGTATCGAATTTACTGGTGAAATTTTGATTCCAGACTCAAAAGGATTTTCTTTAAATGGGCCAATTATAGCCTTGTTCTCACTTTCTTTTTTCAAATAAGAAAACATGTCGTCTTTGAACTCTTCCGCTCCTTTGTGATTTTTTAATTTCCATAAAGATTTTTTATCAAACGCTTCAAAATCACTTAAACTACCTGTGAATTCAATAGGAAACCCAAATTCTAATAAGTCACAAATAACAAAATCTTTATAATCTTTAAGCATAGAACGTAAATAACTAATATTCAATCTATTATTTACTGTAATTCTGCATTTCTGAAAATGGAATTTTCCTGATTCCTTAACTTTATGATGTGCATCTATCAAAAATTCAATATCATGAATTTTTAAATTTGGCTTTGTTACATTACAAGTTTGACAATTTTTTGAATGTTGACAAAAAGCATTGCTGTAACTATTTGACAAGCAAGTGTTCTCTTTTTCCATATTAACTGTAGTATTAACCAAACCTTTCTTAAAATATTTAGGAATAAAAAGATTTGATAAGAACTCTTTTTCTTTATTCTCCTGGGAACCTGATTTTGTCATAGCCAAATTCAAAAAATTTTTCTGTCAAGCAGACATGTGAGGACATGATGAAGAACATTCTGGATGTTCTAATTTTTTCTTGTCTTTCATCCAGCAGCTGGCGCAAATATGACAAGCAAGTCTTTGCTTGCCCTTGACAACCATAAGATGATTGGATTTGTGCAAACATTTATTACGTTGATAGTCTGAACAAAACCAAACTCTTTCATCATTAGAAATTTTATTATAACTATCTTTCTTTTGATAATTTGAATTCTTGTTTTTCAACAAATATTTTGATAATATTGCTGATTCAATATTCTGTGAATCATCAGACCATGTTTTCTTTCCTAATTCAATTTCTCTAAGCCATGCGGCATAAAAGGCTTTCAATCCCACAAATTCATATGTGCTACTATAATACACTACTTTTTTCAAAAATTCAAGTCTACCTTGTCTTTCTGCTTTTGAAATGTCATCACCAGAAATGATCTCTAACTCACCTGCGATGAACATTTTGAAATCCAAATCATCAAAATTTAGATGTCTGTTAACAAATTCAAACTGCAAGTGAGCGTGAGGCCACCTCTGAGGAAAACGAACCTTGTCAGAAGATTTAGCATGTATTCCTGACTTCCTCTGCGTTCTTTTTCTCTTTTCTTTCTGAGTATCTGAGTCTCCGTCCGAAAAATCAGATTCAGAATTTTCATTAGCCGACTCAGAGGAATCCAGGTATTCTTTTAAACCTAAACTTTTCAATTGGGTTTTCACAGCCTTTCGTAATTCTTCGTCGTTTCTCAAGTCTTTAATGGACACTTTTTCAGAAATAGTGTTTGTATCAGTTCGTTTTTTACCTCGTAATTTCTGTAGTTTACGTCTTTGCTCTTCCAGCTGTTTCTGCAACATCTGGCCCTCAACTTCTCTTTCTAATCTGGCCTCCTCCTGTTTCATCTGATACAGTTCTCGTTTCATTGACTCAATTTCATCTTCCGAAAAACCTGTCTTCGTTTGTTGTTGTTGTTGTTGCGTGTAATCTCGAGAACCCACCGGACACTCTACCCTCATTTCCGACTCATTATCTAACGCAGTTTCATCTTCGTCGAAGCCACCCATAGCATATTTTGTGTCATCGTAGCTCTCATCTAATCCGTATGCAGCCATAACCTTGTAGTCCCTTCTTACTGTGTTTCTAACTGGTCTTCCAGTCGAAGACATATCCGACGCACAATTATAAACCTTTGTGTTCTCTACATGTACATTTAAAAATGAAAGTACCTTTGGTATTCAGCACAACATACACGACGTCGACCACAGTGAAAATCGACTAATTTCTCACTAAACTGAGATCAGCAACTCGACAGAGGTCTTCAACACTTCAATTTCTGACTTCTCTTCTCTGAAGAACGTTTCGAACTGTGCAGAAAGTGGGAACTAAGGGTTTATATACGAAAAGATATCGACCAATGAGATCTATCTATTTGAAATGTATCGCACTACCTAGCAACTATATTCAAATGAGTAGGTAATAGTACCGGGCTGAATAATACGCCGCTTCATAATTAACTATTTTTTCTATGAAGAAAAAATATTCCGATGTACAGTTCAAATTCCACCGTGCTGGACTAAATAACCTATTAAGCCTGTTGCATCAGCAGTTCATACACATGTTTGCACCAATTTAAACTTCGCTGCTATATTTTGAACATTGTAAAATTTAAATTTTCGATAATTTAATCGACAGTAAATTTTTTCATGGCCGACTTGCCCGCGCATGCGCACTCAAAGAAACATTCATACCAAGAAACTTTGAAATGACCCACATAGTTTGAGGAGAGACTTTAAAGATTACAAAATGAGAATAAGCCAAGCCCTGTCACGCCAATAATTTGTGGTCAATCAAATACTTTCTTGAACAATAAAGGAAAAGCGTCTCCCAAGGAATGTATCTGTCCATTTAAGTCAAAACACATCCATTGGTTAAGGAGATAATTGGTAGCGGCGGACACATAGCGAGTACTTTTAGGTCCATTTTTGATAATGTCTGAAAATCTTGCTTAATGCGATAAAACTTATTTTTAAAATGCCCGCTTTAAAATGTCGGTAATAAAAGGGATTCCATAACGTAGATTTAACGTCATGACGTCAACAAGGGGCCGGCCCCATTTTAAGGAACAATGTTCGGTAATTCACGGTCCATTTATTTCGGAAATAATCAGTCGATTTTTTTCCCGAAAAAGCCATTTGCTTTGTCAAAAGACGCCTGGGGTTGTTTTTTGAATAATATGCAGATATCAGTGTAAGAAATACAATAAGATGTAACGTTTCAAATGTTAATACCTTCTGCGTTGCTGTTGCTGTGTTACTGAAAAATATTGACTTATTGCCGAAAATTTATCCGGTGACCTATGCTGAAATTAAGAAACGTTGCTGCCAAGCCAATCCGCTGAAGATTTTTGAAGGCACGTGTCTTCGGGTTAGATTTTTTGTAAAATTTGATTCCGCGAGGATATCGCAAATCAAAGGATATTTTAACGTCGTGTCAAATGATCACAAAAACCGTCTTTTTAAACCGATTAAAATGTAAGTGATTTTTCGTTTTTCTTAAAATCACATTCAGATTCAATTCTTTGATTTGATTTGAATTGGGGTTTTACGTCGCTTTCAACAATCTCTCAGTTATATCGCGACGACTGGAGCACCTAACGATGGATTCCTGGTATTTCTCACACCAGTACTACCACCACATCCCTTTCCTAACCTCCAGTTGCTATTCCACATAGGTTTACGATTATCTACCCATTGGTGGAAGACAAATGTCGGAAAGGATAAGTGCCGCGGCCGGGGATCGAACCCGTGCGAATATAGACCCCTGGATTAGAAGTCCGGCGGGCTACCAACTGCGCTATTGCCGCGGCATAGATTTGATACTTCTAGTGCATATATTTTACTATAAACCTTAATTTCAAATATTTGAGAATACATAATTACACGAAGAATGGCGTCAAATAAGCATAAGAACGATGATTTTTGTGGGACGTCGAATCCTACGAAAATTGTTGAAAAAACTCCAGAAAATCGAATTTAATGGAAAATCTAACCCGAATACATACCACTCTTCTTTGATAAATGTACAGCATATTCATTTCGATACAAACAACAGTTTATTTACAAAAGAATAAATGGAAAAAAGGAACGTCAAATCCAAAAAAAATCGCGAGCTAGATAGCGTTTTTGGCCATTTTTTTTGCAAATTTGTATATTTGCAAATACTGATTTTGGCGGGTCAAAAAAGGGATAGGTCCCTTTTCAACGTCATGACGTCAAATGAACGAGCTACAAACGCTTTTTATTGCGTGTTCACCAATTCCCGCACTTCTAAGACTGAGAATCATTGTGGGATTCTTAGAAAGTCGCAAATTCGGCCCTTTCCCTTAAAGTTAATGCACGGACGTTCGGACGCATGACAGACACCGCCATGTCAATAGCTTACTGGCCTTCTACTAGTGTAGCTAGATCTATACCTCACACTTCTCGTACAAGTACTAGCATAAAATCCATTCACATACCACTTTGGTTTACGATTATCCGTTCATTTGTGGGCCATAAATGTCAGAAAGAATATATGCCGTTGCCAGGGATCAAACCAATGACTTTTCGTGGTACTTTGGAGTTTGAACAAGATGCAATGGACAACAAGAGATCTATTTATGAGAAACACCAACCAAGCTATAAACACACTAAACACTTCTTGTGAGTCACAAGCACACAGCCAGAAGATAGAATAGCCAGGATCACATTTAAACACAATTATGTCACACCAAGTCCATAATATAGAATTCCAGTACTTTTAAAATCTGACAATAGCGCCAGAAAAAGTCCTTCATTGTAAAGCCATTCAATATATTTTCTCTACCACACAGGCTACAGGTTTAACCCATGCAACCCATGGCGTCCTTGTAAAAACAACTCACTTCACTACCCAACACACAATATAATCAAAGTACTGTCAGTTCTGGTAACTCTTTACAAAACTTGTTTCTTTCAATTACATGAAGCCCTTGTCATGCTCAATAAAAATCTTAGTAGAATTGCATTAAAATCAAAGCGCTGAAAGAATTGAGTGCTCTAATTGTGATACAGTATTTCTTTCAAAAATCTCTAAATTTTCTGATTTAAAAAGATATGAGGGGATATGAATAGCAAAATCCACATGTATAAATATAAGAAAATTTGCCTTTATCCAAAGAATCGTTGATATATGAAACAGCCTTCCGGAAGAAATAAAATCGAGCAAAAAAGTAATAGAGTTTGAAATCAAATTAGATAAGCATTGGACAAACAAGGACGTAAAATACAAGGAATAATGAAAAACAAAAGCATTCGGAACATCGCTCGGACTTTTCCGTAAACTCGAAAATACATCGGACGTAAGTGTAGTAAGTTTTGGTCATTTTTTCGGTAATTCGGCTCCTGGTGGTACTTTGGTTAATACGATTCAAAAAAAGTTTATTCCTTTAATGTTTTCCGATCGTCTGTGGAGAACATTTTGGCATGTTTTAATTTGAAAGCCAATTTTTAACTTATGTTGATTTTAATTTCGCAACGTCATCCTCAGTTATGTTTGTGACGTCATATAACCCCACGTGCATTATGACGCGCCTTTCATGGCTGCGCCCTTATTAATCCCGAGGTCTATTCCGTAGAATCGCCGATGGTTGCAGAGTGTAACAAAATGTGATTTAATCGGAAGTCACGACGAAAATCACAAAAACATATTGACTAATGAAGAGGAGGATACAGTGGCACTACCGCCAGTGCCCATAGAGGATCCTAATGTATCCCAAGGTAAAAACAGGTGGTTAAGACCAACATCAGACTGGTATAGACTTAGATCAGACTATATGCAAAAATGGACAGCCTTATCTCCATTTATTTCTGCTGCCAAAGCAGAACTGTTCAGATTTAATCATGAGAAGGGTCACAGCCTAAACGTTACATGTAATAATGGTTGCATCAATGTGGTTTGAAGGGGGGGGGGTATAGCTGATTCCTGGTATTTATCACAACATGGACCTCTGCTTTTTTACTCCATATTCGTTGTTTTCTATCAATATTTCAAAGTTTCTCTCATCTTATTAATCGTCTTTACCTTGATACGCACTTCATAGTCCGTTAAGCTCAGTCAAAAGAGCACCCAAAATGACTCGTTGGTGTGTACTATCTACGTTTTTCGAAAAATAGATCACCTTATTATTGAATTGACAAAAAATAAATTGGGTCGTCGCCAAAAAGCCAGAAAATTTGGGCCACAATCGACCCAAAAAATTATCCAGCCTTTTGGTTTGTCCAAAAATTTCAAAATTTGTGCACTTCAATAGCGCGTGTTATTACCCCGGGCTTCGATTTCGGCCTGACAACGGCAGTGCATACTGCTTATAAGCCTCCTGATCTTAAATCGTGGAATTTGACGCAATTCTTCAAGAAGAGCCTGCCCGAGCTTCAATCGGGAAACCCCGGCGATTCTACGGAATATACCTCGGGAATAATACGGGCGCTGCCATGAAAGCGCGTCATTTCGCACGTGGGTTTATATGACGTCACAAACATCAACGATCCTTCTAAGGATGACGATGCATAAAACGAAATCAAGGAAAGACAAAAAGAGGCCATATTATAATTTAATAACAAAACGCAGTATGTTACTGCGTTTTGTTATCAAATTATAATTTGCCCAAAATTTCTTGATAGATGATCCGAAAGAATTAACAAATCGTGATGTTCTTAACGCGTATTAAATAACCGAAGTACCACTAGAAACCGAATACCTAAAAAAATGACCAAAAATTACTACACTTACGTCTGAGGTACTTTCCAGTTTACAGAAAAGTGCGAGCGATGTTCCGAATGTCCAAGCTCCTGTACCGATGCCGATTGCACCGGACGTGATGACAGCTGCTTGTATCATGTCCAACGCATGCTTTAAAGGATTTAGATCCGGGGATCTGGCTGGCATTTCAATACGGGCGTTTATGGCTAGCTCAATATATTGCATGGTGATGTTGGCTCAATGTGCACGCGCATTGTCATAAATTAGAATGAAAATTTAACCATTTACACCTGCATATGATTGAACGTAACCATCTTAGATCTCATTTACTGAAAGCCGTCAATGTGCCGTTTTCAATGAGATCTGTATTCCCCTGAGCACTAATTCCCGCCCAAAACCATGACTGAGCCCCCGCCAAACTGATCATATTCTGCCACACACACTGGAGTAAAAAGCTCATTTGGCATCCTTTAAACCCTCCGACGTCTATCGGATAAGTCCACACAAAACCTAAACTCGTCTGTAAAAAGGACGGGGTCCAGGCATTCCGGGTCCAGTTCTCACGACCCCGTGCCAATGCTTAACGCCTTTGAAAATGAAATCGGGTTAATGAAATTCGGATTACAGGCCGGCTTGACGTCAGGGCAGCATTATGCAACCGAATTCTGAAGGTTTAAGTACTTACCTGAACACTAGTAGCGTTCTGAAAGTCATTTCGTAACGTTTTTGCATTGTCAAATCGATAGCGCCATAGCTAAACCACCAAAGATCGGTCTTGAACCTCATTTGTTGAGCGTTCTCGACCCCAAGGATGTTTTTCAAATTGCCTACATAGTTTATATGCAGATAACACTAAAACGCGGAATATCAAGATTCCAAAACCAATACCAAACTCCCTCTGCAGAAGATATCTTAATGAACATTTACATTGCACGTATAACATTCCAAAAGAAAGAACTGGTGCTCACTATTTTCTAAGGATGCCACAATGGCTCGATTTAAAGAATGCCTTTTTTTTAATAAAGCTTAAACTCGAAGAAATTCTAGACGAATAGAAAATATGAAAGCCTACGGTTATGTCTGCAATTTTGAAATGGTTGTTATGCAAATTAAGACACCATATTAATGCTATTTTGCCCCTATGTGTCAAATGGAGTGCTTAAGGTGAATTGTCCCGCTTTATTGATAAACATGCGATATTATGTACTGCTGGGGAACATCTCTTATCTCAAAAAACGTTACCGTTTGGTCTTTCCTCAATGGACACCGTTAATTGTAATACATTATATACATATATAACATACATATATAACGTGTGTGTGCGTATTTGTCCCTTATGGCAAATAAGACTGGCGACCATCTTGGAAAATGGTCGCAATGTTGTCTTGCCATCGTGGATACCGTGCTTTTCTGAAATGGTATGATCTAGGGTATATCAGAGCCAAATTTGGTGCTTGTATATTTGTATTAAAGATTTTCAGGTAATGGTCCTACTATTCATCTTTATAAGAAAATTAAGAAAAAATTAAGAAAAAAATGAACGAAAGATAAAAAATTTACAATGAAAGTGATTTTTTTTTTCTGTTTGAAAATCAAACATTCTGAACCTATAGTCTTTTCGATGAATCATTAAAAAAAAGATCAAGCTTGTTAAAAAAGAAAATTGATCTAAATGTTTAAAATATTCAAATAAGGAGGAAATGTAACCCTAAATTAGGAAGAATCTTTTAAATTTTTTTTATAACAATAACATCTGTTACATCTTCCATGAGGAAAGGTTTTCCAGGAGGGCGCTAACTTTTTACACCGTCATGGTGCCACGTGTCATTCATTATTTTGTATTCTCATATAGTTACTCTTGTCTTATCCCATTCGGGACACCACTCGGCCAATCTCACGATCATCCTCGGGTGTACTTAGACGGACTATTTTCAAAAAATACGGGAAAACCTTGTAAAAACTCGATGACGTCAGTTAAAATGGCGTTAGCTGTCGAAAATTTGAGTGAAAACATTCGACATCGCCAACGCTACTTGTTTATGTCACTGACGTAAACAAGCGTATCCTTATATTAATACCTTTAGATTCTCAAATAACGGCTGAAAATTATTGTCATTCTCAAAAATTAAGATTTTTTGAGCCGTTATTTACTGTAAAAGATATAAATCTAAAGATAGCGCCGGTTGTTTCCCCACTAGTTTTTCTTACACTGTTTCCGCCTAACAAAATGCACAATTTTGTTACATAACCAACCGCCTTACATACATCCGAGGTCTGTTGCAGTTTACGGAAATGGCCGATTGATGTTCCGAATGATCTTATCCTTGTCTTACCTATGTGATGGAAGGTCATTACAACGTCATCTAACCCACGTTTTTGGGGTATTTCAATTATCTACGCATTCAGAGAAATTATTCTTTAATTTAAACTTTAGTTAGTATCACAAAAATAATCGGTTACTTGTTTGAAGCAATCTAATCTTTACCTCGTCTAGCATAGATAAGTCATTAAGCTTGCAAAGGCTCGCGTTATGGACAAGGTTGATATCAGCTTGTCTCAAACAAAATGTCATGACAAATTCAATATCTCTTAAAAACTAATACATATTTTGGCACAAAAACAAGAAGGTAATCTTTATATAACAAGTAAAAATGAAGTAAATTTACGAAAACATCTGCCAAATAGGTCAATCGATATTTTAGTTTAGTTATTTTTGATTGACTTTTGTACATAGAGGATATTGAATGAGTGGGAATTGAATACCGAATGTATTAAACGTGTCATCTTAAACAGATAATCAAAGTCCTGATAGTACTGAAGGCCAGGAAATGTTTAAATTTGTAAGATGACAACTTAAAGAAGTAGTCAATTTAAGCCTATGGACAGAAATATAACCTTACGTTTCTTGCTTTTGTGATAAACATTGTTGAAATAAAGAATTGATCATTATCATGATCAAGTCATAATTTCTTTTCAATATTGATTTGTACAACACTTACATAGTCCTGTCTCCGTGATAAAGAATTCGCTCACGAACAATTTCAAGTCCCCAGACACAAACTGGGAAGATTCCAAATGGCGATGCAATATAATATTACTGATCAGTATATCGTAAAAATGGCACCGTGAATTATTTGTGAATGATTTTGGAGTGAAATTGACATTTCTTTGGTTAAATCGTTGCGGCTGGAGCACATTACAATGGATACCTGACATCTATCACACCAGTACTACCATCACATTCTTTTCTAGCCTTCCCACATAGATCTACGATTATCGATCAATTGGTGGGAGACAAACAATCGGAAAGAATGAGTGGCGACGTCGGGTATCGAACCCGGGACCTCTAGATTGACATCCCGACGCGCTACGAACAGTACTATTACACCGGCTTTGGAGATGAATTGAATGAGTGCTCTGAATAAGTTTTGAATGAAATTCAAAAAGGTAAATCACTATCGTTTATTTTGTTCAATATAAACATAATTAGCGATATTCATGATCCCTTTCCTTCAGCAAAATATGCATAAATATATATAAAGAGATTTCTTTGTCTTCACGAATCAATCAGCCGCTTACAAATTCAGTTAAAGGCCCGGTCCCACTGCTCTTACGGATGTAATCAGGATGTGAAACGTATGAAAATCTTTACATCCGTTGAAAAGACGCTTTGCAACAGTTTCTTACCCTGTACATACGCTTTGACGTCGCGCACGGTAATGCGTCACTTTTTAATAAACGTCACCCTCTGTGTTTTAAAACTTATTATAACAAGACTCCTTGGTCGCACCATCCACATACCTTATATCTAAATAAAGCTTAAACCATGGTCAATCTATAAATCAAACTCTTTTTGCAAACAATTTTCGTATGATTTCGTAAAAAGGAGTTTCAAATTGTAATTTAAGCGAATAAACGCGTGTAACATGTAACATAAAAGCATCACCGGAAGATACACATCTTATATTTTATTCAGTTTAAAAATGTTTAAAGTGCTTGAAAGTGCATCAAATCTAAACTGGCATGACATCCAACAATTTTACCAACGGAAATCGAAATTTAACCATAAGAAAAATATCGCTTTATGTTTAACAAAAAGTGAAGCGTAACATCAAACTTTAAGACGCCGGAAAAATGACGATTTTCTTTTATATTTTAATTAAAAATGGTTCAATTGCAACCAATCTTAAAATTAAAAATATTATTTTTCTGTTTTTCTTAAATATGTAAATAGATATCAATTTGAGTTTTAATCGGAAAATTGATAAGCCGAAATTTGTGTGGAACGAAATCTTTTTAGGCTGTTATAAAACTGTGTTTTCCATTCTTAATACGCTAAAAAAAGCATTTCCTTTATTCATAGAAATATTATTTTTTCTTGTAAATCATATTAAAATTTCATGAAAAAATATTGACAAATAAAAGAGATATTGATATTAATTCGTGTGGAACGATTTCTAAAAAAACGCGCATTTTCTTACAACGACGTTATGTTTGATTCGTTGAATTATAAAACTGACGCGCCTTCAGACGAGTACAGAGTATATTAAATCCGCATTTCAAGGGGAAAAATGTTAATTTCGGATAGCAAAAAAAGAATATTTGATACATTTTTCGCAAAGACTTGTATTCTCGGACTGTAACTTGTTGTTCTAAACACCCAAGAACAGTGACTTCGAAGCAAACTTAGCAAAATGTAATAACTTTTTTCGAACACTCAAAAAGAAGGGGGGGGGGGGGGTTGCGTCATATTCCTTTTAAAAAAATGCATGTATTGATGACATCACTTTTTATGAACAAGCTGCTGTTGGTTCGAATTGATCATTGCAATAAAAATAGGGTGAATATTTCATAATGTCTGATTTACCTCTACATTATAACATAAATAATGTTCAAAAAAGCGTCTAGCCCAATACCTCTTCATATTTAGAGTGGAAATAAGCCAAACTCTACAAAAGGCTTAATCCAGTATTCGCATGTCTAAACAGTTATGCGAAGTTGAAAATAATATGACATTTCGCATTCTTCGCGAGGGATAGGGGCGAGTTTTGATTTTTAAGTTGGAATGCGGAGCAATTCCAACTTAGATTTAACAAAACCGCAAAATGAACACAGGGTAATTTCATTTCGGGTTTCTTGAGAACACATATCACGTGAACAGGATGTGAATACACTTCGGCCTACTTTGTATATCTCAACAGTTTGTTTCATCAAAAAGTAATAATGCTGTACAATTACACAACTATCACTTCACGTACATTTTTAACACGCTAATTTATGTTGAAACGATATTTATTGAAAATCGCTTACGAATATATTAGTATCACATGTTTGCATTACTATATTTGGAAATCATGTGATAAGTCAAGCCCAATACGGTCAGCAATTGACAATAGCACTAGCCAATCACGTGATCTGCTTATTTGGTAATGTCGCGATCTGTTTCTCAGTATTGTTGCAATAGCACAGACCAACCACGTGATCTGCTTATTTGGTAAGGTCGCGACCTGTTTTAGAATTATGTTATAGCTTCTTTTAAAGGTATAGTTTCTCTTTCTGAACGACCTTCTATTGACAAGGTATTATATTGTAAATTTCTGTCTAAGCTACGAAATAAAAATCTTTTCTTAAAGTGATGATACATTTTTAAAGTTAATAAATATTTTTACAACTTATTGTCGGGTTTGTTTGTTTTTTTTCGTCATATTGCAGTTATCTACATGAATGTTTCATTGTAAAACCCCAATACTCATCCACATAAACCCTTGCCGCCCTATCTTTAATTAAATTATGAATATCTTTGCCCAATTGCATTTATCACCAAGACCATTTGCCATTTGAAACAAACCAACTAGTTCTAGTGGTTTTCTTCACATTCATACACATCAACACGTTTAAGAGCACCACCATACAGTTAGTTACATCGTGAGATTGACATTCATCTCAATAAAAAACATTCCTAATCGCTCACTCAGCGCTGCATTGATTCATTCCAAACACTCACTCAAACCATTCAAAAACGCTCAAAGTTATTAAAAAAATAAGCTCAACGTGTACATTCAAAATGAATTAAGCAAGAACCAATTCGCGATTTCACTGACATAATTGAAATTAAAAGCGTCTGATTGGTTCTTGGCGATATAGAAAGCAATTGATTGAACTTTTATGCATATTTTATATAGGTTTTATAAATCGCTAATTTTGTTCATCCTGAACAAAATAAGCGACACTGGATTCCCTCCTTTAAATTTCACTCAAAACTCGCTCCGCTCACTCATTCAACATCATGCCTAAATCATTCCAAAATCGTTCACCTTATCAATTTCACTATGTTATTAACTGTACCCCTAACTCAGAAGTAGAGTAGCATATAATGATTTCATCATGTCTGTCTCTCAGTCCATTGACCTTTTGCTTTCCGCTAGATAAACGGAGAAGCAATTGACCTGCAATGACGAAACTTTACACAAATATTGCCCATGACTCAAAGAAATGCCATATTGTTTCGGGGTCATAGATGTCACGGTCATCAGTAAATTTAAACAGTTAACAGTTTCCACTCTGACTGAACACCCAATTGACCCAAATCATAAAATTTATTGATGAACCGGGAAAGTGCCCAATTTTGGAGTCACAAAGGTCAAAATCACAATTGAACTTCGTCCAAAAATTGTCTTGAGATTCCAACTCATGAAGTAAAAGACTTCCCTGCGAAAATATCTTTTCATCATGGACAAATAACTTGTTGAGGTCCACTTTGCGACACTGCTAATTAAAAATGTAATCGATAACTCAAATGGAGCAGAAGTCATTCGAAAAATAATAAAAAAAAAACCCTGTTTTGAGTGTATAAGTGTTCCCCTGTGCGTCCATTAGTCGGCTGTATGATCCGTATCATTTTCTTCTTTTTAGCTCACCTGAACACAACGTGCTCAAGGGGAGCTTTTAGGATCATCCTGACTCCGTCGTCCGTCGTCAACTTTCTTAAGACTTCTTCTTCTCCTGAACCGCTGGGCCCATTTCAATGAAATTTTGCCAGAAAGTGACCCTCTTCAAAATTGTCGCTTTATTCTAATTGGCCAATAAATATGGGTATGGCAGGGCGGGGCTTATTTTGAGCCCAAAATATTTGGACGGCATCTCCTCCTGAACCACTGAGCAGATTTCCTTTGATGACCCACTTCAAATATTATTTGCAAAATTGTCATTAGCCCATAAATATGGGCGTGGCAGGGTAGGGCTAATTTTGAGTCTCCTCTGTAATGAATGGGTTGACAGGGTCTATTATGACTGCTTATAATTCGAATTATGTCTTCTCTTCAACAATTAGGCATATTTGAATGAATCTTTGCCAGAAAGTTTCTTGGATAAGATCCATTGGACTAATCGAATAATAATAATAATAATAATAATAATAATAATAAAATCTTTATTTCATGAAGGTGGAACATTAAGACATATTTCAAATGAATAATATGAAAGTAGTCTTTTTTTTACAGTGTTGCCTTCAATATAAATGACGTATGATTCAAATGATAATGATAGAATGATATAAACATGCTTGCAAAATTGAGAACAAGATCAGAATTAGAGAATCTTCGGACAGATACATTCCGTTTGTTAAGCGTTTAGTTTAGTTCTATCGGGACTTCAGAATTGTTTTAAAAGCAAATGATTTTTAAATTGGCTTTTAAAACGCGATAAAGATATTGCATCTTTAATGGTAATAGGGATTTCGTTCCATACATTCATGCTATAGTATGAAAATGAGTTTTCTTATACAAAGTATTGTATTTCGAGTTAGTTATATCTTTGTGAGCAAATGACCTTAAACTGTAGCTCCTGTTATTACAGAAAGAAATAATGTCTGTCATATAACTTGGTAATAGGTTATAACGACATTTGAATATCAAAACACCAGTATGATAATTACACCTATTATCAAAAGTCAACCAATTAAGTGTTCGGAAAAGATCTTTTGACGGTGTTCTAGTTGAAGCACCTAGTATAACTCGGGCTGCTCTTTTCTGAAGTATAGATAGTTTAGAGGTTCTGTATTTAGCACTTTTCCACCAAACTGTACAACAATAGACAAATATAGGTAATATATAAGAATTGTAAAATAATTGTTTCATTTCAAATGTGAGATAATTCGTGATTCTTTTGAGCAAAGTAATCTTACTGTTTATTTTTATAACAGTTTTGTCAATGTGCGTATTCCAAGCCAAGTATTTGTCGACATGTACCCCTAAGATCTTATGGGATTCAACGACTTCAATACATCTGTCGTTTATTTTCAAATCTAGGTCTATCTCTTTAACTTTATGCTTTGTTCCTATAAGCATACATTTAGTTTTATTTGGATTAACAAGCATATTATTTTTAGAACACCACTTTAGTATAGAATTTAAACTCGTTTGTAGGTTAGCTTGAATTTCATTCAAGTTGTTACCGGATTTATATAACGTGGAATCGTCTGCATATAGATCTATATTGGACCCACCAACCTGCAAACTTATGTCATTTATGTAAATTAAAAACAGAAGAGGCCCTAAAATAGAGCCTTGTGGGACACCACTTAATGTTGTTTGCGGAGAAGTGTAGGTTTCCCCATATCTTATAAATTGTATCCTGTTATATAAGTAGGATTTAAATAGGGCTAGGGATTTATTTGAGAAATTATGTAGTTTGAGCTTATGTAATAAAATTGTATGATCTACCAAATCGAAAGCTCTTTTTAGATCGATGAAAACTGAACCGATTATATTTCCTGAATCAATTTCTTTTGACCATTCATCTATTAAACGAATAAGGGCTGTTTGACAAGGAATGAAAATAATTGCTTATGTAAATGACGTTCAAAATTTTTTGAGATAGTCGGTAATATAGATAACGGTCGATAATTATTTGGGTCTTCTCTATCTGACCCTTTATGTAAAGGTATAACACATGCTTCTTTCAGTTTATCTGGAAAAATACCACTGACAATACTGTTATTTATAATAGAGGTTATTGGTAAAACTATATGGTCTCCACACAGTTTCAAGACTTTGGCACTAATTCCGTCAATTCCAGAAGATTTATTGGTATCAAGTTTACTTATTATTTGACTTACCTCTAAAGGCGTGATGTACTCTATGTCAAACACTTGTTTTTTCAATTTATTATTAAAAATATGCGTGCAAGTAAGAAAACGCATTTTCTTCGAATTTCGACTTTTTTACAATATTTGCTATATTGATGAAATGGTCATTAAAACGGTTTAGAATATTGAGTGTTCCATCAACAATTTCTCCATCGAATAACATTTCTGTAGGTAGACATGAAGAACTATTATCTAAATTGTCATTGTTTTTTATCTTTCTCAGATTTTTCCATAGATCTTTACTTCTGGTGCCTTTATTTATTTCGACATTGTAGTAATCTTTTTTGTTTTTACGTATAAGATGTACTACTTTATTTCTCATGCGTTTGTAGTTACCCCAATCTTTTAATTTATGAAAGCGATCCCGTTCATACATAGCCTTTTTTACTTCAGTGTTTATCCACTTAGGGAGATAATTGCTTTTTATACGTTTACATTTTATCGGTGCATGCTTCGATAAAACCTTGTTAATAATGTTGTAAAACATCGAAAGAGCTTGTTCTGGGTTGTGTTCAGTTTCAATTAAATGAATTTGCGCTAAATTTAAATCATTCTGAAACTCTGATTCTTTAAATGTTTTAAAACTTCTGTACGTCATAAACGAATGACAATTATCATTTAAAGTTTTATTTTTAATTTTACGTGTCATACAAATTGGAGAATGATCACTAAGTGAAAGAGGCGAAACAAAAACTTCGCTTACTCTATCAGTTCGATTTGTATATACATGATCTATTATTGTAGAAGAAGTTTTGCATATTCGAGTTGGTTCATTGATAATTTGTGAAATTCCGTACTTTAGAGTAAATCTTGACCACGACTGACACTCAAACTTTTTCGTATTTGGAAAGAAGTTGAAGTTTAAATCGCCAATTATGTGATATTCAATGCTTTCCTCATCTGCCTTTTTTACTTGTACATCAAATGAGGTTATCCATTCTTTATTAGAATGTGGTGGCCGATAAACAAAACACAATAGAAAAGACTTCGAATTTTTGTGACATATTTCTATCCATATAGCTTCTACGTCACCTGATTCTAAATCTAATCTGCGCTTGAATGGTATATGATTTTTTATATAAACTAAAATTCCTCCTCTTTTTCTACGCTTCCTATCTTTTCTAATATATGTAAAATTTGGAATGTTAAGGTTAAATTCGTTCAGAGAATCACTCAAAAAGGTTTCGCAGCATCCAAAAATATCAATACTATTGGAAGAAATTATGAATTTGATCTCATCAAATTTAGGAGTAATGTGTTGAACATTGAGATGAACTATGTGTAAACCTCTTTCTTGAAATTTTATAGACAAATCTTTTTAGCTGTTTGATCTACAACTCAACTGATCAACATTACTATTCGAAATCTTTTTCTTTATGGAGTAATTTGGTTTGTCATTTAGTTTTAAACTACAATAGGACTTGGATTCAGTTTGAGAGTCGGAACTTGAATTATAGTTTGAAGGAGCACAATCCCTAGAATTCAGTTTAAAACTGGAATAAGATTGAGACTTAGAATAAGAATTTGAGTTAGCTTTGAGTATAGTATCCAAATTAGGATTAGATAAAGGGGTTATAGGTATTTTCTCAGAAATTGTATTTTCAAGCGTGCAAGTACATGTAAAGGAATTGCAATTTTCACACAGTGTTTCTAAAACATAGAATTTGTTATCAATCGAAATAGAAGTGTATCTGTCCGAGATTTCCTAATGAAAATAACCTCGTCTGCATTCAGAAGTATAATGATTCCTCATACCGCAATTTAAGCGGCGGCGGTAGAAAACCCTTTCATTATCAAATACATTTGGTGTTATTTTGTTTTGATTTTAGTGATTGTATTGGTTGGTTTTAACACAATCCGTAACTCGGTGACCTTCTTGGCCACAACGAAAACAACACACGGGATAAGTCCTTTCTCGCACAGAAACTTGTTTAAGGACAGGAACGTACTCGTTGTAGGTCTTTAATAAAACTGAAGTCCCTTTATCGGACAAATGTACTTGATCTTTCCAGTACAGCCCTGTGTGGAGAGTTAGTCGTTGACTGGTTGGAATACAGTGTACTCCATTGTCCCGGCACAGAAAATGGATATATTCATTCATCTCTGACACATCAGCATCAGATTCTATTCTGGGCGTGATTTCTGATACGAATATCTTAGTATTCCGTGATTTTGCTTTGATGTAGTTAATCACACTCAACATGTCGTTTTCCACAGTTTCTTCGTCTTTTCCCGATGCTAAGTCATTCCCGCCTGCCTGGATCACAATTTCGTCATAGGATGTAAGATCCACCGTTTCTAATTTCCTTTTTATAGTTGTGACGTGTGCACCCCGATTCGTCGATACATCCACATTTCGAGAGAGTCCTCTCCTATTTATTCGTTGTAAAATTGAACTCCCTATTAAGAGAACTCTACCTCCGGTGAAATTTTTACGGTTGCATCCAGATGGTTTGGTTGACTTAGTCTCTGAAGTTTGGGTGCTTGTTAATCGAGATTCATTTTCTTTTTCATGGTTGGTTTCATTGACAGATTTTCTTCTAGACTCATTTTCATTGTTGTTTTCGTTTTCCTTCTTTTGTTGGCTGTTAGATATCCGGTCTGTAATCGACTGTAAACGCGATTGTATTGTAGTTGATACGGTCGACAAGTCTTTCTTAATCAAGTCAGTGGATTCCGTAATACTTTCAACTTTCGACTCAACTGCTTGCGAGCGAACTTTACATGCATTCTTTATTCCTGCGATTTCGTCTCTTATCAATGCAAACTTCTCTGATGTTGAGTGCACGTGATTCAGGAGTATATCTTTGACTTCGCGAATTTCCTGGAATATTGCATGCATGTTTATATTAGATTCCGTTTCACCTTTTCTGGTTTCTGTGAAAGTCGGTATGGTAGAATTGCTAGTTTCCTGTGAATTTGACTCTGCGATAGTTTTCGAAATAGTCGAATCTAAAATTGTATCACTTACTCTCTGATCATTTACGGTTCTATCGGATACACTTGGTAGGCATAACTTGTCTCGATTATCGGGAGTGTTATTTGCCGTACTTTCTCTTTGATCCATGTCGATATTACGGCAAAGTAATAGAACAGCCTTTATTTTCCTATTTACTTCTTCAACCGACGTATTAGAATTAGCCAACACATTTTTCATCGACTCAAATATCTTCTCAATATGATTATTTACAAATAATGAGGACTGCTTGCCGTTTACTAGACTGGAACACCGTGTATGGTATAGGTTGATAGTATACAGATGACTGTCATTGTTGTAATATTTGTAAATGTTTTCTGTTATATTTCCCTTCTTATCAGTCACTGGTATTTTTATACATTTGGATGAAATATCCAGCGAGGAATAAAATTGTTCCAGTTCATTCCTAAAGATTTCATACAAACATGTGTTAAATTCAAACTTCACACCACCACCGGTTATTTCAACTTTGATATCTTCCCTGTCAGTAAGGATTTCTGTTTGTTTAGTTCATACTGTCTACTCGAAGCTGTATTTTCGATGTTCTTAAATCGGTCCACGATTTGTAATTGGCGTTTTAGTTTTCTGTTCATTTTCCCCTTTTAACCTACATTACACTCAATAATTTTTAATTTCTAAATATACACACTACGTTAATATTTCAATACATCCAATATGGCAATTCAGGTGAGCGGTTTAGGGTCATTCTGGCCCTCTTGTTATCATTTATCTTTCATCAGATTCAGGGCTGTATAGCGATTCAGAGGTTTAAGCGCCTCTCGTTGTTGAAATACATTGATTTATATACGCCCGTCAAAAGACGACACGTATTATATGATCACCTGTGGTGGGCGGGGGCGTCAGCTTCGTTAGTAGCTTGAGGTCACCGTCTCTCGAACGCATTCCAACTTATCAGTACTTTCAGTACTTTGATTTTTAATTAAAACTATATATTCTGACATTGATATAGCTGTAGAAAGAGTTGAAAATAATATGACATTTTGCATTCTTCGCGACGGATAGGGGCGAGTTTTAATTCTTTAATGATGACTATATATTTTGACTTTGCTATAGCTGTAGAAAGAGTAAGCAATATAATGATAATGTGAACTTTTTTTCTGACAGAAAAAAAAGTAAAAAAAAAAAAAAAAAAACACTAGACGCTACACAATCGACGTTCGCTATTTTGACGTTTTAGTGCCGCATTACCGTGCATACGCTCTGTCCGTTGAGCGTCCGTCCATTGTGATTTCATCCGCACACAAAGTTTTGAGCTGCACAAAACTTGAAGAGCGGATAAACTTTCCGCTATGTACGATGTAAATGCGAAACAATACGATGGACAAACGCTTCGTATCCGATACCATCCGTTATACATCCGCTGTATCCTCAATCTATCCGTAAGGCATCCTCGATACTCAAATCCGGTTTGGTTGAAAACGTACAGAGGGCGGAATTTTTGAGTATACGAAAAGTTTATAAAAGGAAAGTAACGCGGATATGTAAGTATGTTAGCGAATGCATCACGTACAATTGAATGATCCGCGCTCTATCCATTTGTTTCCGCTCGGCATACCAGGTGTATACGACCATTGCTTTATGTTTCCCCTCTTTCCGGTATTCGAATACGTCACAATTACACCCGTTAACCTCTTCTGAGCTGTCATCCGCTCTTATCCGCAAGGCTTCCGATGAACATTCACTCAAAATCCCGGCTACATCCTTTAGGCGTCCGACATTTTCCGTTCTGTTTGCGCAAAATTTTGCTACATTTATCAGTTTTTATCAAGCGTAAGTAAACGGATAGAAATTTCACTCCTCCGTCGTGTCCATTTAGCATACGTTTCGTGACCGTTTCGCAGTTCGACCGGACCTTAAGTCAGAGTAACCGTGATTTTTATTTTGCAAGATATTGTTGCTCCTATCTTCTTAGTGATTTGGGGGCAATTCTGAATCGTTTGAATGAGTGCATGTATTTGAAATGAATGAATTGAGAGTTGATTGAGCGATGGTTGATCGTCGCGATGGTCAATTTAATGAAGTGATTAACTGTAACTAGGCGCTCGCGAGTACTTTATAATCTGCGGCACGTGCATTTATCGTTTTCGCCACTCGCTTGACTTCCTTAACATCGTAATTGCAGCATTTAAGCTGAGTGTGGTCGAGCAAGTATATGATATCGTGTCAGATTTTCTTTTACATCTTTCGGTCCCTTGAATAGACATTTCGGTCGGTTTCAGTTAGACAATTTCTGATTAAACTCTACATCTCATTTTGAAACATATGCATAGTGTGATTCGGATACTGTATGTATGCAGGCAATCGCCTCTCAATGTACAGCTTACTCGATTTGTTGTTGTGCAAACCGAAATGTCGTACCCGCTGCTTGAATCAAGCCGTAGATACGAAAGTCCGATCAATCCCCCCCCCCCCAAAAAAAATAAAAAGAAAAACAAACACAAATTTGCCTTTTCTCTTCAGAAGCAAAATCTCTTAAACTATGTGCATTTTCTTTCGTTGTGACTTATCACATTCTATTTTGGAGAAAATGAGAGCCGTGATTCAAATATAAAGGCCAAAGAACATCGACCGCGTTTCATTGTTGTTCAAACTAGATGTCGTACTTAGAGAATGATAAAAGTCTGTAGATACGACATTGCAGTTATTATTGAACAACTTGGTTTTTTCTGCAACCCTCAATCATTAAAAAGTCTGCATATTCTGCTTAATTTCGGTAATTGACATTGACTCTATGACGTCACATGACTGATAGCGTATACTTTCAAAATCGTTCCTCGGAACACATTTACTTTGGTAAAAAATTATTGTACGGTTTTCATTCGGGGACTAATGTCTTTGGCGGATGAAAGTGGACACCTAGTCCAACATTTTCCATTGAAAGTAGTTCTTGATATTACCTCATGATCGGTAGAGGCAAGGAAATAAATTTCCTGGCCTAAAAACGGGGCTGTGCCGAGTCTTTATCTGTTAAAGCTGACATGTTTAATTAATGCAGTATTTTATAAGTTGATATTATGTTTATTATATAACCTAAATGATGGGATATTCCAGAAATAAGTCGGTTCAAGTTTTTCTGAGAAACATATTACACCGTTTTCGAAATGAAGTCAGCAAATGCATCTGACATCATTTTCATAACGTAAATATAACATTGTCATACGTTCTAAGCGCATTTGTATTTTAATTTCAGTAGTTTGAATATATTCTAAACCCTGCATGTTAAGAGCTTTAGATTTTGTAGAATCCAAGTCAACAATGTGAAGAAGTGTTGTGTAAAAGAACCGTTACCATGTCACACTCCTTAATTCAGTAATTGTCATTTTTGTTTTAACGTTGCATTTTTGTCCATTCATATATCCCTGACTTTACTTGCTATCTCATAAAACTTTATACACCTTTGAGTGTTGGGAAGTATTATAACGAAAAATATTCCCCTGCTTTCAGTGACTTTAGTCCTACGGACCGAAGGTCAGGAGAGCTATTGCGATTCAGGTTTTCCTTCCGGCATCCGTCCGTCTTGCCATCTTTTAGTCCGTTAACTTTTGCCTGTAAACGCTCTATGGTCCACAATTTTTATCCGATTGTCTTCAAGTCAGAATAATTGTACCACAACAAGAATGGGTCAAATCCGTCAAGCGTCATGGGAAAATGAGCCTTATGCAAATTTTATTTAGATAACTTAAAACTTAAAAGCTGATACCTTGGCTACCCTAATGAACTCAACTTTCTGAACTCATTATTTGTAACCAGCGAATACCTATCCAAGAACTACGAAGAACAAAATCCCAATCAAACGAAAATGTATTAGCATTTGTATCAACATTTAATCCCAAACAATATGAGTTCTTCAACATCATTAGACAAAACTTAAAGATTTTATACTCAGATCCTGATTTACGGCCTATATTCTCAAATTACAAGATAATAAAAAGCAAACGACAGCCTGCCAACCTGAAGAAAATTCTCACTTAAGCCAAATTTGACATTACAGAAAGATCACCTATGATAAGAAAATGTGGACGAAGCAAATGTGGGCTATGTAAACACTTAATTGAAGGTCCATCATACAAATTTAAATCGGGCAAGGAATTCTTCATAAAAGAAGATGGATCGTGTGATATCCAAAACGTAATATACGTCATGAAATGTGTACGATGGAACGAAGAATACATCGGGGAGACGGGCATTTCCCTGAGAAACAGAGTTACCGTACACAACCAGCAAATAAGAGACGCAAACCTGAGATTTCTGAAAGTAAGCCAACACCTTTTTGCCTGTACTACCACCGAACCGAGATTCCTCATATTTCCATTCTACAAAATGAGAGTAGAACACACAATTTCAAGGAAAACTAAAGAAGAATACTTAATTAAAGAATTTTCACCAAGTTTGAACTCTAACCGATAAAAATTTGAATAATATTGACTGTTTTCCTAGTACATATATTTTAATTAATAACATAGCGTAAGCGACGTTATTGTACGCCAGCAACGTCACAACAACGTAACAACGTCGTAACCAACGTCGTTCATTTATTCCTGAAGATCTATTCAATGGTGAAACCGGTAGAATAACCTTTTTATTTGCTAATTTCAATACTTTATGAATTTAACAAAAATAAATAATACATAAGGCATAGACAACATCTTCTCCATTTTTTTCTCCCTATATATATATATATTGAATTGGTTACAAATAATGAGTTCAGAAAGTTGAGTTCATTAGGGTAGCCAAGGTATCAGCTTTTCTGTTGCAAGTATCTCTGACATCGAAATCGAAGATATGGGATAATCCTCCTGCAGATTGCAGTGACATTAAATTACTTTATTTTTGTGATCGCTTTCATAGAAATTCGGAGGATTTTATGCTACACATTTTTTTGGAATCATCAAAGGACGTGTTGAATTTTTCAAATACATATACAATCAATAGATCTTAGATAAGATTTAGTTTTGAGAGTTAAATTGGAAAATATAAAACTTAACCAATAATACAAATTGCGGTTATATACAAATTGGAAATCTTTACATCCTAGTTATACCATAATTCATTGTTTATAAATTATACCTCTTTGTAACAGTGATCAATTAGGAAGACGAATTAAATATGAAGTATTATCATAGTTTGACAGCCTTTATCGTTATTACACTTTTCGAAGGTACGTTGATTTTCTACATGTTTTCGTTGCAGCTTAACACCAAGCGAAATTAGGTATCTAATAGATAAAATGAATATAAGGTTGCAACTTTGTTTTTACTTAAGAATTTTTTTTTAATCACGAAATCGATGACCAATTGAAAAATCTCTTCTTACTCCTTTTCCTTTTGTCCTCTCCACTCTCATTCATTTTGTGTCTTTCGGTCTTGCTTTCTCTCGCTCTTCCATCTCTTTTCTCTTTATCAGTCTATTTTCTTATGTTTCTCAATCTTTAATCTTCTTTTTTTCAGGTTATTTTCTGATTCTTCTAATCTATTGCTCTTTATTTCGCTCTTCCTTTTTCTCTCTTTATTTCCCTCTTCCTTTTTCTCTCTATGTAGTCCTTTATTTATCTATTTACCATTCATTAATTCGTTCATTCATTTATTCATTCGTTCATCCATTTCCTATCTATCTATTTATTTTTCTATCTATATTACTATCTATATATCTATCTAATTATGTTTGTTTGTTTGTTTGTTTGCTTGTTTGTTTGAAAAGTTTTAACAACGCTTTAAACATCTCAACAATCTTTCATATATATAGCGGCGACTGGAGTACCTAATAATGGATCCCTGATATTTCCCACACCAATGCTACCATTGCACCCTTTCCTTTCCTCTACCTGCTATCCCAAAGATGTCTACGATTTCAACCCATTGGTTGGAGACAAATAGTCGAATATCATAGACCTATGTTGGATAGCAGCCGGAGGCTATAAAAAGATGAAATGGTTGTACTGGTGAGAGAAATACCAGTAATCAATTGTTAGGTTCTCCAGCTATAACTTTAAGATAGTAAAAAGGGAAGAAGAACCCGATTTTAGCAAAAAGTACCATCCTTTTAAATTCAATATTCAAGGGAGTAGGCCAAAAGTCAGGCTATATTATATTATATTATATAAAGTTTAGCCCTTTCTATGAAAGTCAGACAAAAACCGACAAAGATTCAGGAGGAAGATACTTTGCGTTTTCGAGATAAGTAAATAAATTTTGGTGAATATTTAACTTCTGAATTGATGCGATCTCAACGACGTTTTCACTTCAAGATAACCATGACGTCGTAAAAATGACAATTTGGCGCCCTTTCTTCAAACGACCACACTCCCTTTTAAATGCGCGTTGCGATTTAATACAAAGCGTTTTCGTTCCTTGTTTTGCACAAGAATGAATCGAAATGAGTGGTCAAAAAGCAAATGCTATATCAAATTATTTGTATCTAAAAACATAGACATGTGAGTTGGTTGAAATCAATATTTACATTTTTTACTGCGTCAAAAATCACACCTTGATTTTTTCAGCTCACCTGAGCACGAATTGCTCAAGGTGAGCTATTGTGATCGTCAAATTTCCGTCGTCCGTCGTCCACTATTTCTTAAAACATCTTCTCCTCCAAAACCAGTGGGCCAATCTTGATGAAACTTGGCAGGGATGTTACTTGGGTCAAGCTCTACCAACGCTCCCTTTACCCTTACAAAAAGGGTGAAAATAGGAAAATCTTCTTTTTGACCCAGGAGGCAGACAGCTTTTATATTTTGTACGTAGCATCATCTTGTAGGCCTCTTCCAAATTTGGGGGGCACCCGGGCTTAACCCTTTTTACATTGAATCACAGAGCGTAATCTGTAAAAATCTTTTTCTCTGAAGCAAGAAGGCGGCCAGCTTTCTTTTTAGGTATGCAGCTGCATCTACGAGGGTCATCCAAGAATTGGTGAGACTGGTTCTATATCTCGAAAACTAATGAAGATACTAAACCGAAATCTTACATGCATGTACATTATTTACTTCTGCATTAATTTTTCACATTAACCAGTATGTTGCAATCACGTCATGTTGTAGAGTGACGTCATGACGTTAACAATGGCCAGATGAATATTAAAAAACAAAAATGTTATGTCTCTTAAGTGTTTAATTTCATAAAATTGGTGAAGATGGAAATGCTGTTTTTCTATGAATATTATGCAGGGATACAGTACTTTCTCACTGTACTTCATTTCAACAGATTAAAAAGAAGTTTTTTTTTATGAACTAGAATGGGTTTATAGCATAAATCTCACTTTTTATTGGTTGACCACGTATTGGACCTCTACTTAATTTGTTAATATCAAGACCCTTATGTCATATCTGGGCACGATCCGGGCGCATCCCTGTTCAGCTCACCTGAGCACGAAGGCAGAAAGAAATCTTTAAAAACCTTTTACTCTGAAACCAGGAGGCTGAAAGCTGTCTTAATTTGTATGTAATATCATCTTGTGGACCTCTACCAAGTTTGTTCATATCAATACCATTGGGAAATATTTGGTATCCACTCGGGCGCTTCCCTTTTTATAGAATCAAAGAGCGAAAATCTATAATAATCTTTTTCTCTGAAACTAGAAGGAGGACTATTTTTATATTTGGTATGTAGCATAATCTAATAGGCCTCTACCAAGTTTGTTCATATCAAGTCCCTTGGGTCATATTTAGGCTCCACCCGGGTACAACGCTTTTAACATTAAATTAAAGAGCGACAATCTTTAAAAAAAATCTTCTCTGAAACCGGATGGCAGACATCTTTCATATTTTGTATGTAGCATCATCTCATGGACCTCTACCAATGTTGTGTATATCAAGACCCTGCGGTCATATTATGACTACACCCGGGCCCATCCCTTTTTATATAGAATCAAAGAAGGAAAATCTGTAAAAATTTTCTGCTCTGAAACCAGGGGCCTCTTTCAAGAAAGGTCCTACGATTGAAATTTGGTCGTATCGCAATCGTACGATTAAAATTGGCTTTCAAGAAACTTTTTGGCTTTCAAGAAAAGCGTGGTATCGTGAAATCAACGATAAAATATACGACACCTTCAGACTAGTGGTAAATTTTACGATTTTGTCCCTATGAGCCTAAATTTTTTTCAGATTGTTTTCTATTTCTCGAGGATGATAGAACGTTTATTTAGCTATGTACATTCCACATTTCCCAGAAAAATATAGTGTAATAAACGAGATATATTGAAAACAATTGATGTACCATCATTTCGATATTTGATTTTTCTCTGCGAAAATCGTACGAATGTCGCAGAATGTTTACATAGTGGTAGTAAGTTGTTTATTTACCGTAAAAATCGACCCCTTCATGATCATGAATGAAAATGTTTGCTTAACCCTTCCTAGTGACACAGAAAGTTGGAGATACCAAATCAATAGATTTTTTGCACATATATAATATAAATTACTTACTTTTAAAAACAAATTCTCTCACTTTATGCAATATGGATTCCTGTGTTTTATGCTTCAAGAATTACATTAATTAAAAGGAAAATTCCACAGCCTATAGTCGAAAAAATACAATTCTCAATAAATAGGAGGATTGCTTATTAACAACAACAACATCATCAACAACAAAAACGCTTCACTCGATATTTTTTTCTCTCTCTTTTCGTCAAATATGAACTGAGCAAATAATAAAGCAAATACAACAAGTGAATGGCGATACTAAGCCAGATGAAACATGTCTAAGGTACACATAACTGTTGTAGTTACACGGTTACGACTGTACTAGAACCGGAGTTAGAGTTATCGGTAATATTTCGTATGAAAGCGATGGAAAATAATATTCAATTAAAGTTCGTTTCAATACCATCCTTCTATAGTTCGTTTCAATACCTTCCACATAGGCACAGAACTATACAGATTTGAAGAATTACATGACAAATACATTTTAAAAAGAATGGATGGGCCATTTTGTTCATCTTACTAACAATTTTGTATTCTTATACATGCATATACTACACCAGAAAACAACCAACTAAACAAACAACAATGATAATAAAATGAAATGATAATAAAGTCATACACCGAAAACTTGGTGGAGATGATCATTAACTAGAACAAGTGAATTTATACCATGCGGTCCAATGTTCGATTGCTCCAAATTCGGCTTGACAGCCGGTGTACTCCCGTTGGGAAGAGAATCGACGGTGTAGGCTAAATTAACTATGCACTAATGAGCACTTGTATAATCATCTTGACATAGATATTAAGATATCGATGAGAGATATGTAGTTCGACGAATTTAGTTTCAAAAACCTCGTTAAATATGCATTAATATACAAATAAAGGGCTTTTCTACGGTCAGTTTGCTGATTAACCCCTTTTTGGTATCGTAAAAAGTAGACAATTTACCCAATAACGCGGAAGTTTAAATCATATGATCAGCACGTGCAGATGTGAAAGATCAACTTTATGATAATCTTATGAGGTCGTATAGTCTGCGATTTTCAACGATATTTTTGTGAAAGCCGTTTACGACCGTCTTAAATATAATCGTACGATAATTATAAGATAAATCGTACGATATTTTTCTTGAAAGAGGCCACAGAAAGCAGACAGCTTTCCTTTTTTGTATAAAGCATCATCTAGAAGCCTCTACTAAATTTGTTCATGTCAAGACCTTAGGATCATATTTAGGCTCTAACGGGGACAACCCTTTTACATAGAGCAAAAACTTCAAAATTCTTCCTCTCTGAAACCAAAGGCAGACATCCTCCATAATTTGTTTGTAATATTATAAAGTGCACTTCTGCCAACGTCTTCATGACATACCCCCTGGGTCATATTTGGGCTAATCAAGTGAATATGAGATTTACATGGAAAATTTTCAAAATGTGTTTTCAAAAAATAACCCAAAAAATGCTCTTTATGATCTCTTAATGAAGTCTTAAACAAGTCCGACATTCCATTAATTTTGGTCAAAATCAAGGTCACAGGATCCATCACCGAAACCTTTTAAGGCACTCTTGACCCATATTTCTCCATTAAACAAAAACTATTGTCAGACTGATTGTTTTGCTGACATCCTGCACAAGTCAAAATTTCTTCGATTATGATTAATTATACTAGGTCACGATTTAGAAGTTTGAAAAAGTTTGCAGGCACTCTGTAGGTCACATTGTTTACCCAATTAAGCTGATTTCTCACATTCATTTTCATAGTAAAGTTTCGATTCCCCGTTCTTTGCTAAATTTATTAAATCAATTTTCTTTTTGACGTATGAAAAATGTCAAAAAGAAGTAAACAAATTATATCAAAGAAGCATTGATTTGTATGTTTAAGCATACTTGTTAGAAGTTATTCTTTGATAAATTGGAGCATAGCTAAACTAATCAGTGAAAATATTGCACTTAATAAGTTTTCAACTTGTAAACTCAGATCGGAGATCAAGAGCTTATATTGGTATCTTTTTCTTAAACTGTCTTAAACATTTTATATAGCTAAATATTTCATTAATATCACATATTCATTCCTTTATCGTTACAGTTTCATCATGCAACTCATGCGATACAGTGGCAGGTATGTTATTTTTCTTGTGTCCAAATAAATTAAATTGACTGCTTAAGCTCAATGTGAGCTTTTCTGTATGCATGTTATTCGTCGTGTGTCGTTCATTGTCTGTCGTGTGCCGAAATGAAGTCAATTTTTAGAATTTTTTAGCATCTTACTCATCATATTGTCGATTGGCTACCGGAGCTTTGTAAAAAGCTAACATTTATCATAAATTTTTCATTTGTTTACACTTCGACAGACGATACAAATCTGGTTTTGTTCTCATACATCGAGGGGTTGATGCAGAACTATTGTAATTTGTTTTATATGAAATATGGGCGTGCAGGTCGGGGCGTATTTAGAGCCCGGAATCTTTGAAATTTATCTCCTCCTGAACCACTTGGCCAATTTCAAAGAAACTCTTCCAGAATGTTCCATTGGCAGCATTTTTCAAAAATTGTTTGTGAAATTTTGATTTGCCCATAAAAATGGGCATGGCTCGGCGGGGCATTCTTTAAGCCCGATTTTTTTTACTCGATAATTGTGATTTTTTTAAAGTGATATATAAATAGTCTTCTTCCACATTATTTTTATATCAGATATATATGTGAGCACTTCTGAAAGCTTCTAAATAAGTTTCAACTTTGAAAAAGTCAGAGTTCATTCTGAATGATGGTGACTTTCATTACCTTCTATTTTCAATATCTCTCTTTCAAATCTTGAGATGTTGAAGCCAGTAGAGCCACACAGGACCTGATGAGCCTCTTGTTTTCTTTCTTTCTCCAGGAATTGGAAATCTATCGTTGATATTACTCTTTTTATTTTGCTCCTATATTAAAAAAAGATCTTGGTCCTTTAACTTTTACTTATCCCTGGGCTGCTTCAAAAGAATGATGAACTAGACTGTCACAAATCAAATCACTACCCCTACAAACGCTTGTCAAAAATGAAATGCCATTGTCTCTTAAAGGGGCAGAACAATGTCAAAAGTCAATGATTCGTAACCAAAAAATCACTTCACATCTCTTCTTGATACTAATCACATCTGTAAAATTTGAATGATTCCGTCAATTAGTTGATGAGAAATTGAGCAGATACAAAAAAGCTACAAACGGTTGGACCGACCAATAGATGGATCGACCGACAAGCTGACTCCTTTGTACCTCACAAGCATTGTTTAAGGGGTTTTATAAGAAGAACAAAATAAAACCCAGGCATTGTCTAGAGCTAGAGCATCTGCCTCTTAACCAAACTATACCAAGTTTGATTCCTAGAGGCAGCTTACAATCACATTTGGCGCGACTACTGCTAAATTTTCGAGAAACAAAATCAAGTTTGATTAAGAACAGTTGTAAGCGCTTTCTTTCTTATTGATATAAAATAATGTGTTTAAACCATTACATTTATGTCAAATTTATTAGCCCATGATCAATTCAACTAATCTCAAACTTAGATTGCGGTTTCCTGGTATTTTAAACAAAGGCTTTTTTTCATTATTTTCTGTTTTGTTATCATTTGTTCTTCATTCTTTTTATAAAAAGGAAACGTTGGCACAACATTCTCAAAAGCTTTTGAATATTTTCAAATTTCAACACAATAAAGCATAATCTCTTCGTATAAGTGTTTTATTGAAGTAAAATACTTCAATCTACATCAAAAATAGTTTATTGGGAATTGTTTTACATGAAATTCAAAACTTCCAACGAATTGGCAATCTGGGACCTCTTTCAAGACAAATATCGTACAATTCATCTTATATTCATCGTACGATTATATTTAAGACGGTCGTAAACGGCTTTCACAAAAATATCGTTGAAAATGCAGACCATACGACCTCATAAATTTATCGTTAAGTTGATCTTTCACATCTGCATGTGCTGATCATATTATATAAACGCGTAGGTGGGTAAATTGTCATCTTTTTACAATACCAAAAAGGGTAAATCAGCAAACTGACCGAAGAATAGCCATTTACTTGCATATTAATGCATATTTATCGAGTTTTTTAAGTTAAATTCCTCGAACGACACATTTCTCATCGGCATCTAAATATCTAAATATCTATGTCAAGATATGCAAGTTCTCATAATTGCATAGTTGTTTTAGCTTACAATGTCGATTCCCTTTCCAATGAGAGTACACCGGCAGTCGCGTCGAATGTGGAGCGATTGAACACTGACCGCATGCTCAAATTGTTGTTGTTGATGTTAATAAGAAATCCCCCTATTTATTAAGAATTGTTCGTCACCTGTGTTCCTTTAATTAATGTAGTACTTGAAAATGAAACACAGGAATCTATATTCCATTATGTGAAAGTAGTTTTTTTTTTAAGTAAGTAATTTATATCTTTGTAAAAATCTATTGATGGTATCTCCCACTTTCTGTGTCACTAGGAGGGTAAGCAAACGTTTTCAGTCATGATCATAAAAGGGTCGATTCTTACGGTAAATAAACAACTTAATGCCACTATGTAAACATTCTGCGCCCTTTATCGCAGAGTAAAATTAAACATCGGAATGGTGATGCACCAATTGTTTTCAATATATCTCGTTAATTACACTATATTGTACTGGAAAATTTGGCATGGGCATAGCTAAATAATCGTTTCAACTTCTGCTAGAGCTAGCAAGGAATCCAAGAAAATTATAGACTCATAGGGACAAAATTTACGACTGGTCTAAAAGTGTCGCAGATTTTTTAGTAGATTCCACGATACGACGCCTTTCTTGAAAACCAAAAAAATTTTCTTGAAAGCGATTTTTATCGTACGATGGCGATTAGACCAAATTTCAATCGTATGGCCTTTCTTGAAAGAGGCCCCTGATAACCTTACTTCACCTGGTTGTATTGGTGAGAAACATAACGGAAATCCATGATAAGGTGCTTTGCCTGCATCGTTATGAAATTGTTAATAGAGGTGTTTCACCCTTTTCAACAAACCAGGGGATTTTTTATCGGCTTTGATTAAAACAAAATGTATTGAATTTGAGTCAAGTTTAACTTCTTTAAAATGTAAAACAGGCTAAAATCACCGAAAAAAAAACTAATATTAATTTTAAAGATTACCTCATCCAAAACATTTAGATCTAAAGCTTCTCCATATCGAATAACGCATTATGGCTTGTGGTTATATCTAGCATTTGTAAAAAAAAGTAATGCCAAACTAGTGTGTTTTTGCAACATGTTTTCACATAATACTTGCTTTATCTCTACCAGGCATTTTTTGGTGTCAACACTGGGAAATATTTTTTAATCGTGTAGTTATCCCTACTCCTCCACACTTCGCATATGTGACCTGTCACGCAAAGATGGACCATCTGGGTAGTGCGTAAAGGGTCGAATCAGGTCAGACTGCGCGAACTGCGCAGAGCGGCGGACTGCGCAGACTGACTTGGGTCGAAACTTTTTATCACCGTGCTTATTTTCTGAATCTAGAATGATCAATCTACCTTTCAGTGAAAGAATCTTTGAAATGCGACTTCTGGCTGACTATGCTGGATCAAATCTCTTTTTCAATAATTCATTTGACAGAATTCCCGGATGGTCCCTTTTCGCGCGACAGGTCACATATATGAATGTCTTTGTACTTTGAATAGTACGAGCTCCAATTCAACACTATAATGAGACAAGAAAACACCACGGCTCTTGTTTAAGCTACAACTCAGCCAATGGGCTATGAAATTGGCTGGCAGGAGGGGAGAGGGGCTTTGACATTGACATTGAAATTACTTTGGACTTTTTAAAATGTGTCAGATCTTTCTCTTGAAACCAATACCCCTTTTTAGCCAAAGCGACCATTTTCTACTACTATACAATTTTACAGTGAGTGGATGGGGTAAGATGTTTAGCAAATTATCACTAAAATTGGGCGGTTAACAAAGAATATCCTATTTTCAATAAACAAATACCTAATTACAGGCCACTACATTGCTTTTGATATACCGAAAATCATAAACCCACATCTTCTACTTTAGATTTAAACATGTTTTCAGTCAAATAGTCTTTACTGGTATAGTTGGTGAAAGTCTATGATAACTCCTGAAAAGAAATTAAAATACGTATCCCCCAATTTTGTCTTACTTTATATATGTTAAATTGGGTATGTCTATTGATGTCAAGTAACAAAGCATTGCTTTTGTTGCATTTTTTCCTACCATTGGCCGGAATAAAACACAACAATAAAGGAGTAATTTACAGAAGCCGCAAAATATAACCCACTGAAAAATATCTTGACTCCGGCTGAAATCAAACCAGGGACGTCTATGTCCTAAAACTAGTACCATACCACGTCACTTTAAAATGTAGCTTCTACGGCAAGGCAGTACAAACACCCTTTTTGTGAAACTTGGCTACAATATCTTGATCTTATAACAGAAGCCCATTGAGCATTTGAACAAATTTTAATTTGCTTACTTTCAGATTCAATGATGGCATGCACAGTATCATTTTTATCATGTGTGTCACTTTTTTCTAGATACTTATGAGATATAGAGGTGACGTTAAATTAATTCATTGGATATCACGGCATACTAAATGATCTTCGTTTTAGTTTTCCTCAGAGCACTTATACCTGTCGAAATCATTTCCATCATCTAAAAAGCATAAACCCATCAGATGTGCTAACATTCGAATTATGTGAAAACTCGGACTGTGCAAAGTAATTAATGGTGTGATTAGGGATTATCCCTATTTTCGTTTTTGGCCTGCTTTAGCAGGCAATAGGAAACAACACTGGGGCCTGTTTCATCAAAACATTTAAGACGTATTTTTGTCTTACCTATGACTTACTACATATTTAATTCAAAAATCATGTATAACCAATCTATCAATCACCTATGTTAAGTGATTGTTGTTGTTACTTAATCGAAAGTCATAGGTAAGACAAAAATATGTCCTAAATGTTTTGATGAAACTGGCCCCTGTATCCTTCAACTTGTCCTTATCATGTATACCAGACATTTTCTCACGTATCACTACCAAAATCACTGCTGTGTTAAAGATACATAGCTTTTATATTTGATCTTGACGGACGACCTTGCTAATAGGGAAAAGAAGAAAATGCTGCTAACTAACACTTTCTCCTTTCTCCCTAATATTATCTACCCTTTCTGCTACAAATTTTACTAATTTGCGTACATATTGTATGTTATCTACAACCCTTTACAATTTGGACCTGTCTATACATTTGTTGTCTTGTAATGGATTAATCTAGATTAGAAAATTTAAAAGCCTTGTCCCATCATTAAACCCTTAAACAGACGCCAAAATTTTAGACTGGGACAACTTGGAACAGGTTGCAGACAATAAATCAACAATAGTGTAATTTGATATATATCTAGGGTAGAAATAAATGGGTAACGTTAATGGGTAATTAAAGGGTAATGAGTATAGGGTGGGCCATATTGTGGGAAAGGGAGAAATTGAGCCTATCAGTTTCTTGTGTTCCCACAGTAAAATACAACTTCTTGTGGAATTCAATTCAATGTAAAAGAAAGAGCCGACGAGCTTGTGCCCCTAGAAAAACAGCATTACTACGATTGTAAGATGGAATGATCGAATGGATAAAATGACTGACTAGTAGCAAACCAACAACTCAATTAAAATTATAAAAACGCGAGTTGCGCCTGTCTGCAAAGCGGTATCGGGCGTAGTAATCTATACTTTGGGAATTAGTTGTTTTTGGGCAGACTCATCGCTATATAGTGAGCATACCGGTCGACATTTTTCCTTTGAAGTGAGTTCGGAATGTGACTTACGATCCCTATAGGTAAATGGAACCCTTGGTTTCCCTCGCCTTAAGAAAACCTTGCCTAGAGAGTTTTTTAAAAAAAAAGGAGTGCATGTCTGGAAATGTCATCTTGCCTTTTTATAAACCAGGCCTTCTTCGCTTTTAGCGCTTTGATTATTGCATTGGAGAAGGTTTTTCATAAAAAATATGAACTCTTGTTGTTAAGAGTAACTTCAATTAACAAGTTATAACAAAGACTTTCATCATCTGTGTAACTAATATTAGATGACTCATAATAACTTTAATCTGATGATACATCAAAAATCAGTGTTATCAGCAGCCTAAATGGTGTTAACATTTTAATTGGCTAAGTTAAGCTTGCCAGCAACATCTCCCTCGCCTATTTACGCATGTACATTCCGCATGTTTATCTTATTCAATCAAATATTAAGGTAAAAGTATTTGTCAGCTGGAAACTTCATACCAATACAAGCAGAAATGATAGATTATTCAAGGAAAGGAACGATTTTGTAATTCATTGACTTGAAATAAATAGACTGGACCCATTACTGGTCTCGCTGCTTGGAAAAATAGTTACAAAATTATTAAAATGTGTTGTTTTTAGTGCCAATGCACTTGGGCAATTCTTAATTGTCAAAAACGCACACCTTTCCAAATCAAAGAACAAGTTTTGTATTTTTTCTATGAAAGACTGTGAAAAAGCAACTTTAAATGGCCCATTGTTACCATCAAAGTTAATAGGGTTGGCTAAGTTACAAATGAATTAAGTCAGATTTTCAATATCTGACCCGTCACGCGAAAAGGGACCATCCGGGAATTCTGTAAAATGATTCACTGAAAATGGGATTTGATCCAGCATACTTCAACCGGAGGTCTCATTTCAAAAAATATTACATTTGAAGTCTAGATTCAGAAAATAAGCGCGGTGCAAAAAGTTTCGACCCAGTCTGACTAGGGTCGACACTTTACGCACTACCCAGATTGTCCCTTTTCGCGTGACGGGTCACATATCTCTTTAATATGTCTTTGTAGAAATTGATAGGCCTTTGTATGATCTATCGTGTTGATTTTAGCAATACAAGCAGCTTTCATCTTTGGCTAAGACGCATGTGTGATTGCTCTTTACCTCCTGTTGAGAACTATCACATTATATTATTTCAACTCAGGATTGGTGACAAAACACTTTCTTCGTTTGTGTCTTGGTACATGTACCACTGATCACCTTTAACATGGATTGGGCCATCAAAAAGACCGAAATAGCCCTTAATTGCTCACATGAGCTAACTATCTAGTATTTGACCAAAATAGGCATTGAATAAAGATTATGTAAATAATGCGAGCTAAATCAATACTTTTGGTTTTATCCAACATGATAGTCATTCTGACCAATTTTAGATTGATTTGGCTAAAAATGTGGTTTCTAGAGTGTCCAAATGGCTATCAAAAGATTTTGCTCTTTGACATAGTTTTAGGACCCCCACTTGCTTCACTTCTGAACTAGAAGCTTTCATCAAGATAATCATTCGGACTAATCTAAGGTTGTTTTGGATAAAAGTGTCCTACAGAGTATCAACAAAGTTTATCCGACATTCGACCCTGTGACCTAGTTTTGATCCCATTTGACCCAATTTAGTATTAGTCTGAGATTTCATCAAAATGAAAGTTGTCAGAGCTAAAAGTGTGGCATTATGAGTGTTTACAAGGTAAATGTTGACGTCACGTAACAGACATCATACAACCCCTAAAGCTCAGCTCATGTAATTTATGCTCTGTTGAGCTGAAAACACATGCATTCCACTGACATTTAGGACTTGTAAAGAAATGGATCAATTGACACCAAATTATAACGATTTTGATGACATAGTATTTACCCTGATATCATATTGTTATGAATATTTCTTGAGTTACATACCATGTTGCCCTAACATATTTATAATTATAAAGGATTATTCAACGAAGCACATTACTAAACTCAAGGAACGACAGTATTGCATAAAGAAATTGTACAAATTAACTAACATTCCATGAATAAAGTCATTGCAAGTTGAAATGAAAAAAAAGAAACATTTATTTATGACAGTATTCATAATGAAATATGAAATACGACACTAAAAATGGTTGTATAACTTAGGTTTTGGTACAATAACGCTTAGATAATCTACATTTTTAATTCAATATTTGAAACTGATAGCCATCATGTGTCGTAATAATGGGAATATTAAGAACAATAAACATAAAGATATGCTGGTCCGTATTCAAACACACATTTTCTTACTAGACATTTTTTTTCTTTTGTGTTATATCTTTAGATCTAAGTACCACTGGAGTTTTTTTTGTATTGTATTGCTCAGCTTTTCAAATTGATTTGGTATTCTTTGTAATTTTCACGACAGGTTTTAATCAAGATCTTCCCTGTCCAGCTTAATTAGATTTCTACAACGACGGTGTTCAAGGGCAATGAATTTGTAAAAATTAAATGCATGTTTGTTTTTTTTTTATGCTTTCTATGTGGTTCATCGAAGAATTACGACAGAATATTATATTGAAAAATTCACTGCCTAACCAGTAAAAGTATTAAAAACTTATACCCCGGGTTTGTTCATTTCAATCTATCTGACGTTATCTAAGCGGAGCCAAAAAAGTGACGTCATCATGATCGTCGTACAGCGATCGCTTGCAAAATGACCCGTTCTGAGAATTTTTTTCCCAAAATGTTTCAATTTGTCTCATTTTTTTTCTTTTTTTTTTTCCTTTAATTAAAGAAATAGAATAATTGTTTGTTTTTCGGGTAGGATGGATCAACATTTTATTTTGAAAACAATACAAGCGGAGCCACTTGTCAAAATATAGCTTTTGTTGATTACTCAATGAAATATTGATCGATCTTACTCTGAATCAGAATGTTCTCCTCTATATAAACATTAAGGCACTTCTCTTACCCTGTCAACTTTTTTAAAGCGGTATGCAATAAATTCAGGTATAATCCATGATTTTTTGCACTGGCAGGATGGGGCCGAAGTAACAGGTCATTGCATTAATGGTTAAGGTTAATCAGTTTTTTAATCACATATATATGTCGTCGACATTGTAAACTTGAAATGGTTTTACTTCGGTTTGTAACCAAATCCTCGTAACTTCAGCTTGAATAAGCTGAAGTAACAAGGTTTTGGTTTAATTACCTTACGACGAGATGCCTTTCACTTTCGCTTTGCACGATTTTTTTTCTTTTTTTTTTTATTTCAACTTAACGTTTATAAAAAATGTAGCAGACACGAAAACCATTCTGAATTTGTAAAGGGGTTTAGATTGTTTTGAAACAATTCATAGTCTTGTTATATATCTGATATAATCATTGCATTGTATTTTGCGATTGTATATAAATTTCAATAACATTGCATTAAACCATTGTTTTGTTCATCGGTATCTTTAGGTCTATCTTAGTTCAGAATTGATGCCATCTTTCTTATCTGTTAAAAAAATGTCTTTTTTAATAATTTAAATCTTTTCTTCTGTAGTTTATGTCATTAAAGCTAAAAATTTACCCTTTTTCGACAGACGTTATACATCCGTTTCTTGTAAACATCGTGTGGTCTCTACCATTTCGAAACTGTCCTTACGACAGCCCTTGGTGAACATCGTGAGTTCGTTAATGATTTTCGGTCGAAAGTCGAAAAACAGTAGTTAATCACCAACAAACCAGTTAAATTATCAAAAACTTATCCCATGCTCTTGTTTATTACACTTTATATGAGCCAGTGTTTTATATTTTCAACAATTTCAAATGTGCGCAATGCAAAGCTTCTGGCCAGCCTGTGCAGCCGCACAGCCTGACCAGAATCTTCAATGTGCACTTTACAAGAGATAAAGTTCTAACCCCTCTTCTGGCAGTCAGCATATATTATCATTACATTGTGTCGTTGTCTTCGCTTCTTAGCATTGGTACCACGCATACATGTGAAAGTGTTGGAAATGTCACGCACTGGCTCATTTTACGTTAAGTGAGCGGAGACCAATCAACAATTTTTAATGACGTCATGGTGGCGTTGCCTAGTAGTCATGCGCAAAATGATGCGTGACAATTAAGTCAATTTGTCCCAAAATTATCAAATTTCAATCGTTTTTGCATTAAAGAATGATAGTTTTATAGAATAAATACTTTTGTTTCGTGTAAAATTGTTATATCCTTCAATTTGTGAACAACAAACCTGTGGATAAATCGATCTTACATTGCAATTATCCTTTAACGTCACCATACAGTAAAAACCGATTTCAAAAATCTATGGAATTTGGGGATAAAAAGAAAAGTTGAGTGAAATTAAGCTAAGATGTAACAGTAGTTTGTAAAGATAAACTTGATCGGAATTGCGGTACTAATTTGCATAAGTAAATGTACATGTACCCAAAAGAAATCTAAAACGATATTACGCTACTATTTAAGATGCTTTTTTTTTTAATTTGATCAAAACTACTCGAATTTGAAAGAAAGTAGAGTAAAAAATTAAACAATAGATATACATTATCTTCATCATTGAATACATTTTCTGACATCGTTACACGTGTCTTCAAAGGCGAATAGTAATCAGAGATATTTTTGTCTTACACATGCGCAAGATCACATTCTAAATGACGTCATCGCGATATCATCTAACGCACGTTATTGTTATCATTTTAATTGGTTTTTCGCGTACACAATATATGTTTTGGTGAGATAAAATGTGCTACTCGGTTTTGTTTGAGACTAGAGGCATTTCCTATTGAACTCCTGATATCGTCTATTTTATACTTTCAGAGCCCTGTTACCTTTATAATACTGTTGAGATGCCTTACTTAGACACGCGTCACCCTGACATCGTTCATTCTCCGGAGACAAGTGATTTAAAATATTGTGATTTGTTTGCTTTGGACATCGATATATGGTATAAGAGTGACTACAATATGACAATAATGCCTGTTGGACCACAAAGATGCGGGTCAGATGAGCCTATCTGGCTAAATGGTACAGTTAGTTACATCGTGAAATTGACTCTCATGTCGATAAATATCGTTCTTAATCGCTCACTCAACGCTCCGTTAATTCATTCCAAACACTCACTCAAAATCATTCAAAAACGACCCAAAATCACTAACAGGACAAGGTTAACAACTAAGTATAAAGCAAAAATTGCTATAAGGGGTCCATGATGTCATTGATGGTGCGCAATAAAAACAGCCATTTGTAGAACGTGCGTATTTTATTAAAGGGGGTAATAAATATCGCTAATTTAATTCATGTTGTACAAAACTAGCGATATGGGATTCCCCCCCCCCTTTGATTTTACTCAAAACTCACTCATCACACTCTCTCAATGTAAACCAAAGCCATTCCAAAATCATTCATTTTGTCAATTTCACAATAATCTTTGATGTAATTAATCTTGCAACATGTGCAATTAATCACAACGTAATGGGACAGTTACACATGGCAATCGGTGATAGATCGGCTGTTCGTTTTATCCAGGTAAGGCCGGAACCGACCTAAACCGATATACAACCGATGTCTCCGATTGGCAGACGATTTGTCACTCACCACAAACTATTTTGAAAAGATGACTTTCATCGGTGAAAACTAACCGATCGGGATTTTTAAACTGTTTAAAAATTCTCGATCGGTGAAAATTTCAAACGAATAAGCGATAGACAAGCTATGTATAACCGATCACCGATCGTTCAGTGATAAGCAACCGATTAACAAATTTCTATAAGCGATGGGAAAAGATGAGGTATTTTCCAGCCGGGTATCCATTCTTGATAAAACTTTCAAACAAGACAGTCACAGATGCCAGCCCGATTAGCTCAGTTAGTAGAGAGCACCGGACTTCAAAACCATTGAAATTCGACCATGTGGGTTCGATTCCCGGGCTGGTACACTAAGAAAACTAATTGTCTTTCGGATGAGACGTTAAACCGAGGCCCCGTGAGACGGTGCTTTACACCGAGCACGTTAAAGAACCATGGCGGATCTCAGCAGTAGTTCCGTCATGTATCCTTGCACTATCCCCCGTAACAACCGTCTTCTGGCGGCGTCGCTCATATGGACATGTGATACGGTAGCGACGATAAATAAACGGAAATACACACACAGTCACAGATTATGAAATCAGGCAAAGTTTCGGTACGCACTGATGTCACCCTCTCTGAGTTCGGCTAGGATAGTGCCGTATTGCCCAAACTGAAGTCTTCTTTGTGGCATAAGCCATTGCCCCGTCCACCATTTTCTTTGTCTCCTACGGCGGCGACCGGTGGCCCAAAAGAATACCATGTTCGAGGTCAAAGAGAGCTTACTGTTGCAGCAAAAGACAAAACTGCTGGATTGCCCTTCCAACATTCATTATATCATACACTGAACTAAAATGAATCGGTTTTCATCGCTAATATATCATTTTAATGAAAAAACGACGACAGTCTGCTTAATAAAGATTTGCCAGCTATTCATCATCGACATCACCGATCTTTGACAGACGAACACGTACGGATCACCGGTTGTATCCATTGGAAAGCGATAGATCTCTAATCGAACACTGATCAATCACCGACTGCCCGATTGACAACCGTTGTAAAAGCGACGACAGCCGATGGTAAATTAAGCAAATAAGCTATCGTCACCGACCAAGCTTCTACTGGTCAGCTATTTGTCGCCTACAGACATCCAATCTACTTTGTATTTTACCAATCAATAAGCTATTTATCGCCGATACCCTGTTACACATAAAGTCTAAAATGCTGACACCGATGACAACCGATCATATGGAAGTAATAATTCACCGGTTAAGGACCGATTTAAGTTTCTTCGTATGTGTAACTGCCCCATAAAATTGTCTCCTACCTCGATCAAAACCATTCAAAAGCATTCGCTTGCCGCTCAAATAGTTCATAATGAAAAGTACAACCAAACAGAAACAACCCGAAATTGTTCAATGCGTCTCGAAATCTTCAAAAGTAAAATTGAAAAAGAAAAAAATTTAAATCAATAATTGCACGGTTTTAATTGGCTGATGTTGACTTTTAAGTGTCTGTTTTGTCCGTAATGAAACAAATCGGAAATGTACGTTGATTTTATTTATCCTTTCCTGTTTTACAAAAAAAAATTAAATTGTCCAAATTCAAAGGTTTTGCAGACGAAAATTAAAAGTGGATTTGAATTGAAAAATAACCATTCAGTAGGGTAGAAAATAGTGTGGAAAAAGAAGAAATTGCTTGTCAGAAGCAATTTCTTCTTTTTTCACATTGTTTTCTCATCCATAAAATCACAGGCACGTAAAAAGCAGGGATTAAACTGCAAAGGGTTAAAATTAAGTAAGGTTAAACGAAAAAAATATCGCGTATTGGACAAAATGATCGATGTTTAACTTCTCTTGAAATTGATTCAAAACTCTCTCATCACACACAATTTTTACTCTTAAACCATTCCAAAATTATCCTAATAATTTAACGATGTTTCTAATTATATTTAATTGAGAATCGGAATCATCTCTTTAAAGCGATTTTTTTAAAGGTTATTCGAAGTTTCGGTGTTTCAGAATAATTCTGTTCAAACCGTTTTTGAATTTCGCATTGTAAAACGCTCGAACTGGTGATTTAAAGCCAGAATTTGTATTTATATATATATATATATATATTCAAGACTTGCGTCAATAATATAGGATCTGTTCACCAGGAAAACCTTGACTTAAAATCCCATTCTAAGAAAATCAATATCTTTTAATTGGTAAAACAAGAAAAATGATTTGTTTCCAAAATAGAAACAATTGCTTTTACTTGTTTTGTGTTTACCATTTTCCCCACAAAGCAAGCTGTTTATGCACTGAAAATTATAAAGAGGGAAACATTGGGAAAAAAGGAAAATTGGTTTCCATTTTCATTTTTAAAGAACAGTAAATTAATGTCTATATTTTTTTCTTTTACATTGGTTTAGTCAAAAGTTGTTTGTTTTGTTTAGACAACTTGAATTACAAAGTAACTCATTTGAGCCAGGTTTTCCAGCCCTGCGTTCGGGATCACAAAATGGTGCAAACAGTTTTCCGATTATACTCCGCTTTGCACACAAGCGCGCGTGCAAAGCGGGGTATAATTTGGAAAACAGTTTGCGCCGTTTTGTAATCCTGAACGCAGGGCTAGCGAACGGACCATAGTTTTTAATCTATTCAGGAACAATACCCGAGCCATCTGACGGCGTTGTTTCCAGGGAAGCATGTGTAAAAACCTTCTCGGATGACTGCGGTGCCACATACACGGTGATGATCAAGCATTGTTACTACTACACTGTTTATTGCTTTCCGAATGTTCCTAGTGGATGTCATAAACGGTTCTGCTTTGGTAAGGAGAAATAGTTTAAAGATGCACGCTCATTTGGTCTGACTATTTATTCACGACATGTGACCCGTCGAGCAAAATGGGGCAATATAGAAACTTTGTAAGCTAAATATTTGAAGAAGATATTGGGTGCAGTATAGATCAAATAGAGGTCGCATTTCAAAACCTCTTTTCACAAGAAGGTAGATTAATCATTCGGCTTTCAGAAAATTAGCGAAGTACGAAAGCTTTCGACCATTTGCAGTCTGCGCAGTCCGACTAAGGTCGACACTTTACCACTACCCAGATGGTCCCTTTTCGCGAGACGGGTCGAAATTATATACATTTATTTATTTTTTTATTGTTTATTTTTTATTTTTTTGTTTTTGTTTTTTCGTTTAAAAAAAAACAATTTTCCCGGCTTCTATTTGCTATTTCACTAGGTTTACGATTATCCACCAATTTGCAGGAGGCCAATGTTTAAAGGATAAGTGCCGCCACCGGAGATCGAACCCGTAAAATTCAAATGAGTTACAAAGTTTCTAGTTTAGGTACTTGAACCGCAATTGTCCCGCAGTATTTCGGAAATCTTGATCTTTCGCAATATTATCCGAGGATTCCTTACTTCCTGATTTAAGGGCGGGAGTGAAATTTACAATGGAAGCCGTAAAATAGTAAAGTGGCTGGTTTCAGGAATTGTTCTGCTCTCACGACTCACTCCTTTTCAAACTATAGCCTTGTTTTCTTTGCACCTTCGAGTAGAAAGTGGTCGTTTACCGATTTGAAAGATCATGAACCTAGTAGGAAGATTTAATTGGGGACTGAAAAAGTATGAGCGAGAAAAAAAGCGTGTCGGAGTTTTGACGCTAGATGGATAATTGAGTTTGGCGTGCCTTAGACTATCGTTATATTTCTGCTCACATGAGCACAACGTGCTCAAGGACTTGGTGCATTTGGAACATCACTCGGCCATTTCCGTAAACTGCAACAGACCTCGGATGTATGTAAGGCGGATGGGTATGTGACAAAATCGTGCATTTTGTATGGCGGAAACAGTGTAAGAAAAACTAGCACTGTAGATTTATATCTTTTACAGTAAATAACGGCTGAAAAATCTTAATTTTTGAGAATGACGGATCATTCTCAAAAATTAAGATTTTTTCAGCCGTTATTTAAAAATCTAAAGATATTTATAATAGGATTCGATCGTTTCACGTCAGTGACTTAAACGAGTAGCGTTGGCGACGTCGAATGTTTTGACTCAAAGTTTTGAGGGCTAACGCCATTTTATACAGACGTCATCGATTTTTTCCAAGGGTTTCCTGTATTTTTTTAAAAATAGCCCGTCTATGTACATGCGAGGTTGATCGTGAGATTGGCCGAGTGGTGTTTCGACTGGGACTTGAGGATCACCCTAAGTGCGTCGTCCGTCGAGTGTCGAGTGTCGTCAACTTTCTTAAAACTTCTTCTCCTCCTGAATCTCTAGGCCGATGTCAATGATTTTTTTCAGAATGTTTCTTGATGACCCTCTTCAAAATTTGTTCGCAAAATTGTAATTTGCCCATAAATGTGGTCGTGGCAGGATGTGGCATTTTTCACTATGGAATCTTTGAACTACATCGCCGACTAAATCACTGACCTGAGGTCAATATATTTTGGGGGAAAAAACGTTCATTGGGCGACCCTCTATAAGTTCTTGTTGTAAAATTCTAATTGGCCAAATTTTTTTTTTCACTTTAAAATCTCTGAAAGACATCTCCTCCAAAACCACTGGGCCGATTTTAAAGAAGTTTTGTCAAATGTCCCTTGGTGACCTTCTCCCTAAAATATTCGCGAAATTCTGATTGGCTTTTTAATATGGGCGTGGCAGGGCATGACATATTATCATTATGTAGTATCTGGACAACATCATCTCCTAAACAACTGGCCCAATTTCGAAAAATTTTGCAAACAATGTCACAAACTATTAGGTTTATAAGTATTTTGTGTAAACTTTAACAATTGCTTTATTGAAATCGATTGATTACATAAACCCGTTGATTTGCGAGTATAAGATCGAAACTACAGCTTTCATTGGCTACATAATTTGTTTTCAATTTGTTTAAACACCTACCTAATAGGCCTAAACATGCAAATTTTCCAAAGCGTGTTATCTTTAGCGGTTTTCGCAGGCAGTAACAATCCGCGAACTTAAATCGCCGTGAAAAAGCCTGATATATCGAAAACGCTAACATTTCTAGCCGCGAACTTTTCTAGGTTTACAGTATAGAATCTTGAAAATTCTTCTTCTCCTAAACCATTGGGCCGATTTCAATGATACGTTGCATGGACGGTTATTTCTTGGTTGACTCTTTACTTAAATTGTTAAATGAAATTTGTTTGACTCTCAAAAATGGGAATGGCGGGGCCAGGCTTATTTTCATTATAAAATCTCCAAAAATCGTCTCCTCCCAAACAATTGCGCCGATCTTAACAAAACTTGGTATGAATGTTCCTTGGGTGATCCCTTACTTATATTGCTCAAGACATTTTGATTGCGCCCTAAATATGGGCGTAGCAGGGCCGGGATTTTTTTCATTGTAAAATATTTAAGAATCTTCTCCAAAAACCATTTAGACGATCTCAACAAAACATTGCATGAATGTTTCTTCTGTGACCATTTTGTTAAATTGTTCAAGGAATATTGAAATGAAATATCGGTGTGGCAGGGCGGGGCTATTTGTTTCACTTTAAAATCTTAAAATTTCTTCTCCTCCACTCTTAATACGCGAATTGTAATGAAACTTGGAGTGAGTATTCCTTATGCGTATTTTAACTTATATTGGTCATGAAATTTTGATGGGCATATAAATGTGGCTGTGACAGGGCGGGGCCATTTTTTAATTCAATGGTTCAAAAAATCTTCTCATGCTAATCAATTAGACTAATTTCAATGAATCTTGGTATGAATGATCTATGAATGACCCTCAACTTTAATTGTTCCTGAAAATATGTTTAGAATGTTCTACTTATTGCAATCACCATAATAAAATGGGTAAAGGTTAAGTAGGTTAAAAGCGGTTGAGTATTTTGGTGCAATGTGAAACAGACCAAGTAATCATTACAAAAAAAAGTTCTAAAGAAACTTCAAAGAATTGCATTCCGTTAAAGTAAGCTTTATGGAATGAAAGTCTAGAAAAGTTAAAGCCGGTGGAGCGATTCAGGCCCTCTTGAGCCTCTTGTCTATGTTTGTATGCCAAGCCAGAACAACATAATTTAACAAAAACGCAAAATGTAAACGCTCATATTTTATCCCGGGTATCCAAAGATAACATCATATGCACATACAAATACCCCTTAGATTACGTTTTCATAAAGCATAATTATGCATTTTTATGTGCTTTGTGTTTCCTTATCTGACAATCACATCTATCCGTATATAGTTATCACGTGATCAATGCTTCTTACATACCAACATAAATTTTCTTCTCAAGAAGTTCTAAATGCCCAATTTTATTTCCAACATTAAACGAGGTCATAGCTGAAAGGTACTGAAAAAATCAATTGAATATTCAATTGAGAGTCTGCGATTTTTGAAAAACGACCCCCCTTGCTACGTTAACGCCAACAGTAGGGTTTTTTTTTTAGATCACACCAAACTTTTCAATTTTATTCAAAATGATCAGGGCATAATTTGCAATATATAACATAGAATTTCTTTATGTCCTTTTAAAGAAATCCGAGGTTTTATTGGGTGGATTTTTTTTTAAATTTTGCTCAGTAAAGTTCATTTTCTGATAATTCACTCGTATAACTTTGCGCTCCGCTAATGTTATATAGCGTAATTTGTCAGAAATGAACTATTACTATTACTTACAAAAATATTTTTATACCAATATTATCTACTTTAAAATATATTTTGATTTAAAGAAAGGGATTTTGCCTGATAAAATGGTTGCTTAATAGATGTGGTCGCTAAAGATTTACTGTACTCCGCAAATTTCGAAAAATCATAATACCAACAACAAGCCCCCCTCTCCCCCAGTTATGAGAGGGGTGTATTTTCGCTGATGTTTATTTATTATCAGGAGGTTATAAGACATATGAGCTTGTGTGTGACATTTCCTACAATTTTGAACCTGCGCAATGCAAAGACTCTGGTCAGCCTGTGCATCCGCACTGTCTGACCAGAGTCTTCACTATGCGCTTGGTAGATAAATGAGGTCTCAAAGTATCTTTAGACTGTCAGGCAATCCTATAACCACTATTTCTGAATGTTTAGGCTGCTCAATGTTTGCAATTCAGTCACAAATCAAATTGTTTGAAATGTCATGCACAGGCTCATATTATAAATATTTACATATATAAGACGTCGATCTATCAGCCATAACAACAACAACAACAACAACCACTACAACTTCCACTGCAACGACCGGAACTTCACCAACAGTGCAAACTAGAATTGAGACATGCGAGATAAAAAGTAAGTATCTGTACCAAGGGGCTTTTCGAAGTGAACGGGTCTTGGGGCAAATAATTTTGAAACATGAATCAGCCATTCAGGATCACAAAATGGTGAAAACAGTTTTCCAATTATACACCGCTTTGCACGTGTAATTGCGTGCAAAGCGGGGTATATTTGGCAAACTGGTTTCACCGATTCGTGATCCTGAATGCAGGGCTGGTCTACTTTAAGATTTTTTTTGCCAGCGAATGTTTAGCTTCAGAATTAAACAAAAGAATACATAGTTTAAAGCAAGTTTACAGAAAATAACCGAATTCTATAGACCTCGGATGTATGTAAGGCGGATGGGTATGTAACAAAATCGTGCATTTTGTTAGGCGGAAACAGCTAACAGAAAAATTAGCTATGTAGATTTATATCTTTTACAGTAAATAACGGCTGAAAAATCTTAATTTTTGAGAATGACGAATCATTCTCAAAAATCAAGATTTTTCAGCCGTTATTTAAGAATCTAAAGATATTTATGTAAGGATACGATGGTTTCACGTCAGTGACTTAAACGAGTAGCGTTGACGACGTCGAATGTTTTCACTCACAGTTTCGAGGGCTAACGCCATTTTTATTGACGTAATCGAGTTTTTCATAGGTTTTCCCGTATTTTTTAAAAATAGTCCGTCTATGTACATCCGAGGTTGATCGTGAGATAGGCCGAGTGGTGTTCCGAATGGATGACAAGGCGGTACGAACTGTTTGTATTTTTTATCCGCTTTCACGTGCACTTGTGTGTAAAGCGGGATATCATTTGCAAACTATTTTCACCTTTTGTCATCCTGAACGTAGGGCTGCTTTACCCAAGTGTGGATGCACTGCGTGACAACAATTCGAGACTGTGCGTAATATTTCCAACAAGTTCAAATGTGCGTTGTGCTTCCGCTCAGTCTCACCAGTCTTCACCCTGTGCTCTGTTAAGATAAATACATGTAATGTATCAAAGTATCTTTAGAGAATCTGGCAACCTAACTAACCATTGTCATAGGAGTCAAAAATACCCCCACCACCACCATATAGACTAATGATATAAACTTTATATCATTAGTCTATATGGTGGGGGTGGTATTTGGACCCCTATGACCATTGCATCACGTGGCTGTCAAATTTGTCCAATCTTTGTGTCTAACGCACATGTCAACTTGTTGGAATTGTCAAGCACAGGCTCATTTATTTATAATTTAATTTTATTTGGGTCCATCAATATTGGTGCATACTGATTTGCCTAAGAAGTGGTCTTATTCCTCAATAAATATAAGTTTGACTGAGCAGCTGTTTTGTAAGCGTCCACAAAGGTAGTCCCGTTCAATAAATCTGCTTCTTAACAGACAATGTTGTACATATTTGCTTAACGATATTAAATTATAAGATATGGCGATAATATTTGTTGATTTCGTAGGGGTATGAAACTAAAAACCTAATCACACTCGTGAATGAATCTGCATATTGATAAAGTAGGATAATGTTTTTTTAGTTCATACCCCAATGAAATCAACAAATACCATCTACATCTCTTAAATTCAATATTGGCTCGTGTTAACTTATACAATAGTAATTCAAACCATTCCGTCCTTTCACATGGAAATTTTAAGAAAAAACTTATATTTTACTTTTGACAGTGAAAGGTGGCAAAATGGATTTCTGTTTTCTTATTTTAGAACAGAAATGCGTAAAGAGTAATTTACATTTTGACTAGGCCTATAGAAACACTACGAACAGTATTAAACATAACTTAGGGTTATTGAGGTTTGGGTTGAGAGTTAGGTCGCATAGGTCAGAAACTACATTAAAAATAAATATAGCTAGAGAAAAATTACGGTTTCACTAACATAATTAAAGAAATCAGCGTCTGATTGGTCCTTGAATATATAGGAAACTAAATAGCGTGTATGCATATTTTATTAAAGGGAAGTAATATATTTCGCGAATTTTGTTCATCCTGAACAAAATAAGCAATATCGGATTTCGTCCCTTTAATTTCAATCAAAACTCATAGCACTCTATCAATTTTATTCCAAAGTCATTTCAAAACCATTCACCCTATCAATTTTACGATGTTGCTAACTATAACAACTATATTTATCTCTTTTTGTAGTATGTATCTTCATAAGTTGTATAATAACAACAGTGGTGTGCGTGATTCTATTTGGAACCGGCCTCACAATATTTTACTATGTCAAGTAAGATTTTTCCCATTCTCATTGTTTTTTTTTTAATGTATTTCGATTGATTATCGAGAAATAACGCTGGATTATCGTATGATAAACACGTCGCCTATCTAGTGAAATTATCAAAGACTTATACCCCGCTTTGCTCATTTTACCCAATATGACGTTATCTAGGCGGAACTCAATAATAAACGTCATCATGGACGTTGCCATTCGGAACATCGCTCGGACTTTTCCGTAACTTGAAAAGTACCTCGGACGTAAGTGTAGTAATTTTGGGTCATTTTTTAGGTAATTCGGCTCCTGGTGTTACTTCGCTTGAAGAAAATCACATTTTGTTCATTCTTTCCGATCGTCTTTCGAGATCTCTTAGGCATATTATAATTTGATGACAAAACGCAGTAAGACACTGCGTTTTGTTATCAAATTATGATATGCCCATTTTTATTCTTTCGTTGATTTTGTTTTATGCAGTCATCCTTGGCGGAATCGTTTATGTTTGTGACGTCATATCAACCCACGTGCGAAATGACGCGCTTTCATGGCTGCGCCCGTATTATTCCCGAGGTCTATTCCGTAGAATCGCCGAAGGTTCCCGATTGGAACGTTGCATGATAATCACCTTCAAACTGACGGGTTTTAAGAAAAGTTTTCCATAAGTCTCAACATTTTGTCTGTTTCTTTATTATTTTTTATTAGCTCACCTGATCACAAAGTGCTCAAGGTGAGTTATTGTGATCACTCACCGTCCGTCGTCCGTCCATCGTTCGTCCGTCCGTCAGTCCGTCCGTCCGTCCGTCAACAATTTCTTTAAACATCTTCTTCTCCTAAACCACTGGGCCAATCAAGCTGAAACTTGGCAGGGATGTTCCTTGGGTGAAGCCCTTCAAAAGTTGTAAAAAGAATTTAATTCTATAAATAACTGTGGTTGTCAGGGTAACAGAAAGGCTTAAAATCGCGAAAATCTTAGAAAAATTTCTTCTTCTCCTAAACCACTAGGCCAATCAAGCTGAAACTTGGCAGAGATGTTCCTTGGGAGCAGCTCTTCAAAAGTTGTTAAAAAAATTAATTTCATCAAAAACTCTGGTTTCCATGGTAACAGAAAGGTTGAAAAATGGCCGAAAATGGCCGAAAATCTTAGAAAAATTTCTTCTCCTCCTAGACCACTAGGCCAATCAAAGTGAAACTTGGCAGAGATGTTCCTTGAGTGAAGCTCTTCAAAAGTTGTTAAAAGAATTCAATTTCATCAAAAACTCAGGTTTCCATGGAAACAGAAAGGTTGAAAAATGGCCGAAAATGGTCGAAAATCTTAGAAAAATTTCTTCTCCTCCTAGACCACTAGGCCAATCAAACTGAAACTTGGCAAAGATGTTCCTTGAGTGAAGCTCTTCAAAAGTTGTTAAAAGAATTCATTTCATCAAAAACTCAGGTTTCCATGGAAACAGAAAGGTTGAAAAATGGCCGAAAATCTTTGAAAAATTTCTTCTCCTCCTAAACAACTGGGCCAATCAAGCTGAAACTTGGCAGCGATGTTCCTTGAGTGAAGCTCTTCAAAAGTTGTTAAAAGAATTCAATTTCATCAAAAACTCTGGTTTCCATGGAAACAGAAAGGTTGAAAAATGGCCGAAAATGGCCGAAAATCTTAGAAAAATTTCTTCTCCTCCTAAACCACTAGGCCAATCAAGCTGAAACTTGACAGAAATGATCCTTGGGTGAAGCTTTTCAAAAGCAATTAAAATAATTTAATTTCATCAAAAACTCTGGTTTCCATGGAAACAGAAAGGTTGAAAATTGGCCGAAAATCTTAGAAAAAATTCTTCTTCTCCTTCACCACTAGGCCAATAAAGGTTAAACTTGGCAGGGATGTTTCTTTGGTGAAGTTCTTCAAAAGTCGTTGAAAGCATTTAATTTCATCAAAAACTCTGGTTTGCATGGTAACAGAAAGGCTGAAAAATGGACGAAAATTGCTAAAAATCTTAGAAAAATTCTTCTCTTCTTAAGCGACCGGGCTAATTAAGCTGAAAATTGGTAGGGTTGTTCTTTGGGTTAAGCTCTACCAAAATTGTAAAAAATAATTTTATTCAATCAAAATCTCTGGTTTCCATGGTATTGGAAATGTGAAAATATTACCAAAAATATCCGAGAAGGTTAATTTTCGCCTTATCTATTCGACATATCTTAAACTTTGCAGGGATATTCTTAAGGTTTAGGTCTTCTAAACTTGTTAAAAGAATTCAATTCCATCAATAACTTTGTATGCAATTAAAAAGAAAAGCAAATTGCAGTAGGAGGAAATTAAGTCTGTTTTTTTTAAATTTACCCTAAATGTACATCAGACAATCTCTGGTATTTATAACATTGCTGACAAGTTATGAGTTGACTTACTCAGGTGAGCGATATAGGACCATCATTGTCCTCTTGTTTGCATTTATAGGAAAGAATAGAAATAGAAAAGTTGTTTATTTTTCGAGTAAGATCGATTAATACCTTATTTTGTGAAAACAAAGTCTATGTTTTCACTCTTGAATCTGCCACTCATGAAAAAATAGCTCTTGTGGTTTAACCAATGACATATAGATCGATCTATCACTGAAACAAACGATTTTCCTCTATAACAATATATAAATATCTATGAGGCCAACATTGATTTGGTAATGAAATCTTCAATGGCAACTCACGGTTATGTCCAAATCTGTTGATTTAAGATTCGAAAACCTGTTTACGGAAAAGTCCGAGCGATGTTCCGAATGGCTAACTAAAACAGTGGTACACAAAGACAAAAATCTGTTAATCTAGGTTTTATCCAATAAAATTTAAAACTTAATTTAACCTATTGAATAACTCGGCAAGACCTCGGATCTTTGCTAAAGTAATTAGGCAATGCCAAATCCCTCAAATTTTTATCGGTTATCTGGTCATTTCATATTATCTCGAATGCCAAAAGACACATGTATCCGGTTTTGTCGCTCTAAGTACTCTCTTTTTGCTTTTTATGCTCTCATCAGGTGGGTCAAGTTGTGACTACTTTGACTGTACGTCCGTCTGTTTGTTTATCTATTATGATCGCTCAACAACTTAGCTATATTAGATGGAACGCCAGTAATAAAATCCTAGTGATAGTTTATAAGCACAACTTAACAAAATCAAGTAAGCTATTGCCACGGTGTTTTCCGGCTTGGGTCAATCTGTGTGTAGTGATTCTCGTTTAATTATGATCGTGTGAAAAAAAAGGTAAAGTTCTTGAGACTGAATGTTATGTAATCGCGTATTATAAAAGAAAAAGAGCATTCTTTTTTCCCTATGACCGATTATTGGACTTCTTAATCAAGATGATACAGCCCTCGAATTCAGACGCCCTTCGAACAAAACAAATGCTGTTCGAAACCGCTGAACTATGCAATGGTTGTTGATATAGTAATCACAATTTTAATCAAGTTATGATAAGGAATGTCGTTTTTGACATTATGGAATTCAACTTAAAAATTTCCCTTAAGAAAATATGTGTACCAAATGTAATCAACAAATATTATTGGATTCTCGTGAAATTTTCATAACATGATTATAGGGTCATAAAAATCAAAACTTTCAAAAATGGGGATGCTCCTTTGGAAAACATGGGAAATGGGCCTTATAGAAATTCATGTGTAATTTTGTTTTTGCGATTAAGTCCACACTTATCTTTTGGTTCTCTTCAAACTTTTACAGCATAGCTGTAGGGCCATAACCGTTGTCGCCTCTGATTATTGTCATTTTTTTTTTTTAGAAGGAAAAAAATAAATGAACAGGAAAATGGGTCATTATATTTCACTCCAAAAATTCTGTTCATCTGATTGAGGTAGTAGAACCGTAAAAGTTCCGGAGCATTTCGGAACTCATGGTCTTTCACAATGTTGACCAAGGTTTCTAAATGAAAATCATTAGGAAACCACGGTTAACACTGTTCAAGCTCATTACTCCCAAAACGTTGCGGATCTATTACAGGTCTCCTACCTTAAGTCCACAATTATTATCTGATTGTCTTGAAACTTTCACAAGAGGATTGGAGGCTCATCACGATATTCGCTTTTTAAGTTGGAATGCGGAGCAATTCCAACTTAGATTTAACAAAACCGCAGAATGAACACAAGATAAATTCATTTCGGGTTTTTTGAGAACACACATCACGTGAACAGGATGTGAATACACTTCGGCCTATTTTTTTGTATCTCAACTTGACATAGATATACAGTTTATTTCATCAAAAGGAAATAATCCTGTACAATTACACAACTATCACTTCATGTACATTATTAACAAGCTAATTCATGATTTAAACGATACTTATTGAAATTTGCGTACGAATTTACAAGTATCACATGTTTACATTACTATATTTGGAAATCAGATGATAAGTCAAGTCAAATAAGGTTAGCAATTGAAATAGCACTAGCCAATCACGTGATCTGCTTATTTGGCACTGTCGCGATCTGGTTTCTCAGTATTGTGGCAATAGCACAGGCCAATCACGTGATCTGCTTATTTGGTAATGTCGCAACCTCTTTTCGTAGATGTATGTTATAGCTTCTTTTAAAGGTATAGTTTCTCTTTCTGGACGACCTTATCACACATTTAACTTATGACAAATTGTTACGAAATCAAAATCTTTAATTTTTCTTAAAGTGAAGATACACTTTTAAGTTAATAAATGTTTTTTGCAACATATTTTCGTTTGTTTTCCGTCATATTGCAGTTATCTACATGAATGTTTCATTGTCAAAGCCCAAAAGTCATCAAATAAAATCCTGGCCACCACATCTTAAATGGAATTATGAATATCTTTGCCAAATTGCATTCCATCACCAAAATAACTTGCCATTTAAAACAGACCTACTAGTTCAACTTGTTTTCTTCACATTCTTGCACATCATCGGCAACACGTTTAAGAGCCCCATCTTACAGTTATTTACATCGTGAAATTGTCATTCATCTCAATCAAAAACATTTTTAACCGCTCACTCAGCGCTTCATCCATTCATTTCAAACACTCACTCAAATCAATCAAAACTCTCAAAATTACTTAATAAATAAGATCAACTTGTACATTCACAATGAATAAAGCATTTCAGAACCAAATCGCTATTTCACTGACATAATTGAAATTTAAAGCGTCTGATTGGTTCTTGGCGAAATATAAAGCTATTGGTAGAATTTTGTGCATTTTTTATTAAATAAAGGTTTTACATATCGCTAATTTTGTTCATCCTGAGCAAAATAAGCGACATTGGATTCCCTTTCTGAAATTTCATTTAAAACTCGCTCCGCTCACTCATTCAACATCATTCCTTAATCATTCCAAAATCGTTCACCTTATCAAAATTAAGATGTTATTAACTAAACCCCCAACTCAGAAGTAGAGGAGCACAAATTGATTTCACCATGTCTGTCTGCCAGTCGATTGACCTTTTGCTTTCCGCTAGCTAAACGGAGAAGTAATTGACCTGCAATAACGAAACTTTACAAAAAGATTGCCCATGACCCAAAGAAATACCCTATTGTTTCGGGATCATACATGTCACGGTCATAATTTACCTTGAACTGTTAATAGTTTCCACTCTAACTGAACAACCAATTGACCCAAATCATAAAACTTGACACAAATGTTGACAATGACCCAAGAAAGTGCCAAATTTTGGAGTCACGAAGGTCGAAGTTATAATCAATCTTATAATTGAGTTATTGTGATCACTCACCGTCCGTCGTCCGTCCATCGTTCGTCCGTCCGTCAGTCCGTCCGTCCGTCCGTCCGTCAACAATTTCTTTAAACATCTTCTTCTCCTAAACCACTGGGCCAATCAAGCTGAAACTTGGCAGGGATGTTCATTGGGTGAAGCCCTTCAAAAGTTGTTAAAAGAATTTAATTCTATAAATAACTGTGGTTGTCAGGGTAACAGAAAGGCTTAAAATCGCGAAAATCTTAGAAAAATTTCTTCTTCTCCTAAACCACTAGGCCAATCAAGCTGAAACTTGGCAGAGATGTTCCTTGGGAGCAGCTCTTCAAAAGTTGTTAAAAAAATTAATTTCATCAAAAACTCTGGTTTCCATGGTAACAGAAAGGTTGAAAAATGGCCGAAAATGGCCGAAAATCTTAGAAAAAATTCTTCTCCTCCTAGACCACTAAGCCAATCAAAGTGAAACTTGGCAGAGATGTTCCTTGAGTGAAGCTCTTCAAAAGTTGTTAAAAGAATTCAATTTCATCAAAAACTCAGGTTTCCATTGAAACAGAAAGGTCGAAAAATGGCCGAAAATGGTCGAAAATCTTAGAAAAATTTCTTCTCCTCCTAGACCACTAGGCCAATCAAACTGAAACTTGGCAAAGATGTTCCTTGAGTGAAGCTCTTCAAAAGTTGTTAAAAGAATTCATTTTCATCAAAAACTCAGGTTTCCATGGAAACAGAAAGGTTGAAAAATGGCCGAAAATCTTTGAAAAATTTCTTCTCCTCCTAAACCACTGGGCCAATCAAGCTGAAACTTGGCAGCGATGTTCCTTGAGTGAAGCTCTTCAAAAGTTGTTAAAAGAATTCAATTTCATCAAAAACTCTGGTTTCCATGGAAACAGAAAGGTTGAAAAATGGCCGAAAATGGCCGAAAATCTTAGAAAAATTTCTTCTCCTCCTAAACCACTAGGCCAATCAAGCTGAAACTTGACAGAAATGATCCTTGGGTGAAGCTTTTCAAAAGCAATTAAAATAATTTAATTTCATCAAAAACTCTGGTTTCCATGGAAACAGAAAGGTTGAAAATTGGCCGAAAATCTTAGAAAAAATTCTTCTTCTCCTTCACCACTAGGCCAATAAAGGTAAAACTTGGCAGGGATGTTTCTTTGGTGAAGTTCTTCAAAAGTCGTTGAAAGCATTTAATTTCATCAAAAACTCTGGTTTGCATGGTAACAGAAAGGCTGAAAAATGGACGAAAATTGCTAAAAATCTTAGAAAAATTCTTCTCTTCTTAAGCGACCGGGCTAATTAAGCTGAAATATGGTAGGGTTGTTCTTTGGGTTAAGCTCTACCAAAATTGTAAAAAATAATTTTATTCAATCAAAATCTCTGGTTTCCATGGTATTGGAAATGTGAAAATATTGCCAAAAATATCCGAGAAGGTTAATTTTCGCCTTATCTATTCGACATATCTTAAACTTTGCAGGGATATTCTTAAGGTTTAGGTCTTCTAAACTTGTTAAAAGAATTCAATTCCATCAATAACTTTGTATGCAATTAAAAAGAAAATCAAATTGCAGTAGGAGGAAATTAAAGTCTGTTTTTTTAAATTTACCCTAAATGTACATCAGACAATCTCTGGTATTTATAACATTGCTGACAAGTTATGAGTTGACTTACTCAGGTGAGCGATATAGGACCATCATTGTCCTCTTGTTTGCATTTATAGGAAAGAATAGAAATAGAAAAGTTGTTTATTTTTCGAGTAAGATCGATTAATACCTTATTTTGTGAAAACAAAGTCTATGTTTTCACTCTTGAATCTGCCACTCATGAAAAAATAGCTCTTGTTGTTTAACCAATGACATATAGATCGATCTATCACTGAAACAAACGATTTTCCTCTATAACAATATATAAATATCTATGAGGCCAACATTGATTTGGTAATGAAATCTTCAATGGCAACTCACGGTTATGTCCAAATCTGTTGATTTAAGATTCGAAAACCTGTTTACGGAAAAGTCCGAGCGATGTTCCGAATGGCTAACTAAAACAGTGGTACACAAAGACAAAAATCTGTTAATCTAGGTTTTATCCAATAAAATTTAAAACTTAATTTAACCTATTGAATAACTCGGCAAGACCTCGGATCTTTGCTAAAGTAATTAGGCAATGCCAAATCCCTCAAATTTTTATCGGTTATCTGGTCATTTCATATTATCTCGAATGCCAAAAGACACATGTATCCGGTTTTGTCGCTCTAAGTACTCTCTTTTTGCTTTTTATGCTCTCATCAGGTGGGTCAAGTTGTGACTACTTTGACTGACCGTCCGTCTGTTTGTTTATCTATTATGATCGCTCAACAACTTAGCTATATTAGATGGAACGCCAGTAATAAAATCCTAGTGATAGTTTATAAGCACAACTTAACAAAATCAAGTAAGCTATTGCCACGGTGTTTTCCGGCTTGGGTCAATCTGTGTGTAGTGATTCTCGTTTAATTATGATCGTGTGAAAAAAAAGGTAAAGTTCTTGAGACTGAATGTTATGTAATCGCGTATTATAAAAGAAAAAGAGCATTCTTTTTTCCCTATGACCGATTATTGGACTTCTTAATCAAGATGATACAGCCCTCGAATTCAGACGCCCTTCGAACAAAACAAATGCTGTTCGAAACCGCTGAACTATGCAATGGTTGTTGATATAGTAATCACAATTTTAATCAAGTTATGATAAGGAATGTCGTTTTTGACATTATGGAATTCAACTTAAAAATTTCCCTTAAGAAAATACGTGTACCAAATGTAATCAACAAATATTATTGGATTCTCGTGAAATTTTCATAACATGATTATAGGGTCATAAAAATCAATACTTTCAAAAATGGGGATGCTCCTTTGGAAAACATGGGAAATGGGCCTTATAGAAATTCATGTGTAATTTTGTTTTTGCGATTAAGTCCACACTTATCTTTTGGTTCTCTTCAAATTTCTACAGCATAGCTGTAGGGCCATAACCGTTGTCGCCTCTGATTATTGTCATTTTTTTTCAGAAGGAAAAAAATAAATGAACAGGAAAATGGGTCATTATATTTCACTCCAAAAAATTCTGTTCATCTGATTAAGGTAGTAGAACCGTAAAAGTTCCGGAGCATTTCGGAACTCATGGTCTTTCACAATGTTGACCAAGGTTTCTAAATGAAAATCATTAGGAAACCACGGTTAAAACTGTTCAAGTTCATTACTCCCAAAACGTTGCGGATCTATTACAGGTCTCCTACCTTAAGTCCACAATTATTATCTGATTGTCTTGAAACTTTCACAAGAGGATTGAAGGCTCATCACGATATTCGCTTTTTAAGTTGGAATGCGGAGCAATTCCAACTTAGATTTAACAAAACCGCAGAATGAACACAAGATAAATTCATTTCGGTTTTTTTGAGAACACACATCACGTGAACAGGATGTGAATACACTTCGGCCTATTTTTTTGTATCTCAACTTGACATAGATATACAGTTTATTTCATCAAAAGGAAATAATCCTGTACAATTACACAACTATCACTTCATGTACATTATTAACAAGCTAATTCATGATTTAAACGATACTTATTGAAATTTGCGTACGAATTTACAAGTATCACATGTTTACATTACTATATTTGGAAATCAGATGATAAGTCAAGTCAAATAAGGTAAGCAATTGAAATAGCACTAGCCAATCACGTGATCTGCTTATTTGGCACTGTCGCGATCTGGTTTCTCAGTATTGTGGCAATAGCACAGGCCAATCACGTGATCTGCTTATTTGGTAATGTCGCAACCTCTTTTCGTAGATTTATGTTATAGCTTCTTTTAAAGGTATAGTTTCTCTTTCTGGACGACCTTATCACACATTTAACTTATGACAAATTGTTATATTGTACATTTCTGTCTTCAGTTACGAAATAAAAATCTTTAATTTTTCTTAAAGTGAAGATACACTTTTAAGTTAATAAACGTTTTTTGCAACATATTTTCGTTTGTTTTCCGTCATATTGCAGTTATCTACATGAATGTTTCATTGTCAAAGCCCAAAAGTCATCAAATAAAATCCTGGCCACCACATCTTAAATGGAATTATGAATATCTTTGCCAAATTGCATTCCATCACCAAAATAACTTGCCATTTAAAACAGACCTACTAGTTCAACTTGTTTTCTTCACATTCTTGCACATCATCGGCAACACGTTTAAGAGCCCCATCTTACAGTTATTTACATCGTGAAATTGACATTCATCTCAATCAAAAACATTTTTAACCGCTCACTCAGCGCTTCATTCATTCATTTCAAACACTCACTCAAATCAATCAAAACTCTCAAAATTACTTAATAAATAAGATCAACTTGTACATTCACAATGAATAAAGCATTTTAGAACCAAATCGCTATTTCACTGACATAATTGAAATTTAAAGCGTCTGATTGGTTCTTAGCGAAATATAAAGCTATTGGTAGAACTTTGTGCATTTTTTATTAAATAAAGGTTTTACATATCGCTAATTTTGTTTATCCTGAGCAAAATAAGCGACATTGGATTCCCTTTCTGAAATTTAATTCAAAACTCGCTCCGCTCACTCATTCAACATCATTCCTTAATCATTCCAAAATCGTTCACCTTATCAAAATTACGATGTTATTAACTAAACCCCCAACTCAGAAGTAGAGGAGCACAAATTGATTTCACCATGTCTGTCTGCCAGTCGATTGACCTTTTGCTTTCCGCTAGCTAAACGGAGAAGTAATTGACCTGCAATAACGAAACTTTACAAAAAGATTGCCCATGACCCAAAGAAGTACCCTATTGTTTCGGGATCATACATGTCACGGTCATAATTTACCTTGAACTGTTAATAGTGTCCACTCTAACTGAACAACCAATTGACCCAAATCATAAAACTTGACACAAATGTTGACAATGACCCAAGAAAGTGCCAAATTTTGGAGTCACGAAGGTCGAAGTTATAATTGATCTTCGTCCAAGAATTGACTTGTGATTCCAATTCATGAAGTAAAAGACTACCCTGCGAAAAAAGCTTTTCATCAAGGACAAAGCGCTTGTTGAGGTCCACTTTGCGACAAATCTAATTAAAAATGTATTTAATGAATCAAATGGAGCAGAAGTCATTTGAAAAATGACATAGAAACTGTTTTAGGTGTATAAGTGTCCGCCTCTGTGTCCATTAGCCGGCTGTATGGTTTATATCATTTTCTTCCTTCCTACGTGCTCAAGGGGAGCTTTTCGGATCACCCTGACTCCGACGTCCGTCGTCTTTTGTGTGTCGTCAACTTTCTTAAAACTTTTTCTTCTCCTTAACTGCTGGGCCGATTTCAATAAAATGTTGACAGAATGTTCCCTGGATGACCTTCTTCAAAAATTCTTCGCTAAATTTTGATAATCCACAAATATGGGCGTGGTAGGGCGGGGCTTATTTTGAGCCAGAAATCTTTGAACGACATCTCCTCCTGAACCACAGGGCCGATTTCAATGAAACTTTGCCAGAATATTCCTGGGGTGACCCTTTTTAATAATTGTTCGTGAAATTGAGAATGGCCCATTATTATGGGCGTGGCAAAGCGGGGCTTATTTTGATCCTGAAATCTTTGAACAACATATCTTCCTGAACCACTGGGCCCATTTCAATGAAACTTTTCCAGAATGTTCCTAGGGTGACCCTTTTTAAAAAATTGTTTGCAAAATTTTGATTGGCCCATAGATATTGACCCAATTTTGAGCCAGAAATCTTTGAATGAAATATCTTCCTGAACCACTGGGCCAATGTCTGTGAATGTTCCTTGGGTAGCGCTTTTGGCAAATAATTCACGAAATTTTGATTGGTCAATAAATATTGATGTTGCAGGGCGGGACTTATTTAGCCCAGGACCTCTGAACGACATCTCCTCCTGAACCACTTGGCCGATTTCAATGAAACCTTACCAGAATTTTCCTTTGGAGACCATCTCCAATATTTGTTTTTATTAGCCCATGAATATGGGCGTGGCAGGGCAGGGCTAATTTTGAGTCTCTTCTGTAAATAGTGGGTGGGCTTGGTCTATTATCACTGTTTATTCTTCGAATTATATTTCCTTACAACAATTAGGCACATTCGAATGAAACTTTGCCAGAACGTTTCTTGGATGAGATCCACTGGACAAATCGGATTTAGGACAGCGGTTTATGACCATTTTGGCCCTCTTGTTATCATTTTTCTTCCATCAGTTGCAGGCCTGTATAGCGAATCAGGGGTTTAAGCGTCTCTCGTTGTTGAAATACATTGATTTACATACGCCCGTCAAAAGACGAGACGTATTATGTGATCACCTGTGGTTGGCGGCAGGCGTGAGCTTCGTTAGTGGCTTGAGGTCACCGTCTCTTGAACGCATTCCAACTTATCAGTACTTTCAGTACTTTCAACTTATCAGTACTTTCGGTACTTTGATTTAAAATGGGGACGATCCGTGAAAATCGCAGGTAAAGGGGCCTTGAAAACCTAGTGAAATCTTGTATGCGTGATGAAGTCCATATAATATCATCGGTTCTCATGAATGGAAGGGTCCCCTTTATGACTTGTTTGTGGCTAGAATAGATTTCAATTTTTGCCTTTCATACTATGCAATAATATGCGTCTACTGACAAAAATATAGGCATCTCAAACCATAGTTATGCATTATGTAAAAAGAGGGTGTGGTTTTTTTCTTCGAACTTCAGTTTCATGTAAAAACTGTATATCACCCAAATAAATTGCTTTTATGTGTTTTTAGGCAGTTACAACTGATTCGCACTGAGCCATCGAGTTATTTTTTTTTATCTAAATCCACAAACATAAACAGATTCTCTCGAATCAGGATTTTTCTGTGGATGAAGGGAAGGTTCTGATTGAAGAACTATTGAAAAATAAAAACAAAAGGAGCCATAATTACTAATGACATATTGAAGGGAATAAAATCTGATTGGTTATTTTCACTTAAGGCGGTGGAACCGTAATAGTTGCGCAAAATTTCGGAACCCATGAGCTTTTACAATGATGACCGAGGTTTCCTAATGAAAATCATTAAGAAGCATGAGTTAAAAAGCATACTTTCGAATGAGTTCTTATTTGAATAAAGTTCATCCTAGTGACCGTACTATGTAGTGTGCATAGTGAAAATTCTGGTCAAGCTAAGTCTTTACTTTGCACGCATGTGACATTCTCGGAAATCAACATTCAAATACACTGTACAATCGTGAGTGTGAAAATATTCTCATAAATCCCGATTTTTCTTTCCTTTTTTTCTGTTCAAATGTTCTCATTTACTAATTGAGTCCGCTTTCTGACATAAAAAAGATTCTGGCCATTGTTCATCACGGGTGAGCCATATTTTCATGCCCTACGTTTGTATTTTCAGATGAACTTTGCTCTTTCAGAAGGTTTTATCATTTTGACTAGCTTACTAAAGAAGTTTCAACTCATAAATGCGCTAAATGTATGGCTCTTAGAATGTAAACAAAGAAAGTGTCAACAGGTATCCTTTTCTCGTGTTTTCATATGGAATAATTCAAATTTTAATTCTTACGGTTCATCTTAATGACCTAACAAACATTACTATCCAATAGTCATGAATTGTCGCCCCTTTGATATAAACACTAAAGGGAGTTGGTGACGAACGACTTACGAGGGATATCTTATGATCGAACAGCTCACCATAAGCCCGATTTGCCCTTACGAGCTTTAAGTATGAAGGGAGGGGGGGGGGGGGGGTAAACTGCAGGCATAGGTATGCAACATACTACTTTTTATGGGCGAAAGCATTCGTTGATTAAGTGGTTAAGCTGCCAGAGGCAGTTTGCAATCATTTGAACTTCCATTTGAACCATTTGAACATTTGAGACTTCCTAAAAATTGTGTATGTTAACTAAAGCCAGCAAAGCTGACGATTTGCTACCTAAAAATAGTATCTTATTGCTATCTCTTGTATTGATTGATAAATGGAGAGTAACTCGGTGAAACTTTTCTGTTTTCCATTCACTTAAGAGGAAAAGGGGGGTCACTTTAAACAAACTAAGTTAGGTTTAGTGTAAAAAAAGGATGTAGGCCTCCACCTTTACATCTTTTTTCTATACGAGTTGTCCTCCCAAAAATGCAACGCCCAAACTAAATTTGATTGTTTCAGATTAACTCTGCGTAGGTCACTCTTTCCGAAACTTCACGACTGTGATATGCCTTACCCTTATTATGCTTTATCGTCTTCCATCGATGATGACAAAACTGAAACCAACTTCTAATGGGCCATATAATGTTTCTCTCCTTTCCACAAATTAACAAGAAAAAAATTAATAAAGCTTAAATTTCACAGAAAACAAATTAATCTCGACGATTTTTGTAAGGAACTATTTTAAAAAAGGATCGTTAGAGCGTGTGTTGCAGACAAAAGAAGACACCGATCCTACTTTGAGAAAGTCACAAATCGCGCAGTATACAAGGAAAGTCAAAGTTTCAGTCGATGTTATACAATAAAAAAAACTTTAGCTTTTGGCTGCCTTAAGGGAAGAAGACTAGAAATTAGCTAGTTGGCATAAATTTAGTTATATATTTGTGAAAATGAGGATAATCTGTTAAATATACCCCACCCACCAATGTTTATTTTGAAATTGGTTGAACCCAAGTTCTCGTGCATCTTACATTGCTTTTTCCAAATTCTTTTTCAGTCAATTTTATTTTTTCCGTCTCCGAAATGATCGCTCAAATGGCATTCAACAAACACGTGCATCTTCAGTATAATTCAGTGAACCTTTTCAATCTGTATTTCAGTCACTGATTAAAAATTTAAAAAAATATAGACCGATAATTTCTTGGATTGGTTATATGTTTGCTGAGCGTACAAAAAAACCCCTACTCATCAGTCAAAGCAGAGAAAACTTTAGAAATGATATGCCATGTAAATAAGCCGATGTTTATACATAGTTCATCCGAGGTTAATCGTGAGATTGGCCGAGTGGTGTTCCGAATGGACATAATTTGTGTCTTATACTGCATGTAAACACGAGTTTTCTATTTTTTCTCTTTTTTTGCAGAAGAGTGAGTGCAGTTTCTGATAGTGGAGGGTGAGTTTAATAAATATTGTGTCTATTATTATACCGCTTAAGTCTAGTTTACATTTGCCACGGTCGCCATACGATATCGCAGCCAGCGATTTTTCTGACGATTTTTTGGACATCGCAGACAGCTACGGTCTGCGGCGTTTGTGTTCATAATGCCGCACGGTGACCGTGCGATTTTGAAAATATTTGAGGGGGAACATACCTTAATGAGACCGTACGGGTCCCGTGCGATATCGCAAGGTAATCGTGAGATTCCCGTGCGGAGATCGTACGGGTTCCGCGCGGATATCGAGAGGATGCCGTATTTTGGATGTTTGATAGTTAAGATATCGTACGATTTCCGCGCGATCATCGCAAGGCTTCCGTGCGATATCCGAGCGGCGACCGTGCGGTGTCCTCACAAGGCTACGGGCTTGCGATTTTTAAAGATGTGTATAACATTTTTTTAAACGTGATCGCAGGTGTCTGCGGTGCCCGTAAGACCGTGCGATGATCGCACGGACACCGTATGTCTTCGCACGGGTACCGCACGATTTTATGCTTACGGCGAGATACGGGCGCCGAACGGGCGCCGTAGGCCAAATGTAAACGAGGCTTTAGTGACCTTACCCTACTTTCCCTAATTTTGATAACGCAGGTGAAATTTAGAGCGTTGGAAAACTTTCTTGTTAATTTTCGAAGGTTTTAACTTTGATTTTACTCGAACTTCTAGTTAAGATCAAATTAAACTTGTGTTGGCAGTAAGTTGAGCCAGTGAACCACCGGTATAGTAAAGTGATTAATTATGTTTCAAAATGTCAACACTTTCTTGGCTAAGATTTTATATTGGCTGGAGAATACTGAAATTGATACGTTATGCTCTACAGCTTTTCTTTATTTTTTCTTTAAAGATATTAAAATTTCTATGAAAAATAAAGCCAATCTCTCTAAACAATCTGCACATTTTAACCAAATCAATTGGCTCGTTAAGGTGGCAATGGACAGCGACCTCCAGACTCTATAAACCGGAAGTGGGTTTTCGTTTATTTTACGGCTCTTTTTGCGCTTTGTTTAAAAAGACCGGTTTTCGCAAGATTCTACTTGTGGAAATAACGTAGAATAATGATGGTAAAATTTCATAATTTAGCTTCTTTTCAACAATTGATATTGATTAAATGACTTGATCATTAGATTTAGCAATAAAAATGTGTTAAAACCGTCATTCGATTAGGGGGGAACACTGAAAAATAACGAAAAACTTTCTCATTTGCATGGAAAGGTATGCTGAATTTTTTACCAAGTAAAGGAAAAATATGGATTATAAACTAATTGGAAAATAAGAAAAATTCATTGAGTAATTTCTTCAAAAAATAGGTTTTAGTGGCATTTTTACCTAGTAAAATTACAAAAATTAGTGTATTTTTAATTTTTGAAAGCAAATTGTGCAAATGCAATTGATCAAAGAGAAATTTTCTTGTGAATAGCCATTGTGTACATGTATAAGGTCTATCAAAATGTATGTGTTTTATAGCTATAACCTAGTACAGAGTTTATACTAGACCTAAAATGAATATAACCGTTTTACTGAAAAATGGCCTATTCCACCCAAGGGCAGATAACTCTAGAGTGAAAACGAGCATGGAAAGGTACCTTCAAATTTTGATATAATGACTACACAATGTTAATCTACAACATATGTGACCAAGAAAAAAATTCATTGGGCGGAAAAAATTGACGCCATGTGTCCATTGCTACCTTAAGTAGGCATCGGCGTTATTGAATTATTACAAGTTTCATTATCTCGTTGTATTAATTTTCTGTTTTAAAGATAGTGATACAGGTCAAATTTGGCTTTGAAATTGGCACGATAAAGATAATAGAAATAAAAAAAATATATATAAACAAGCTTTTTTCGCGCAATTACAGCTAACACTATAAGTTAGCTTTAAAATTGTTTTGAAATGTCGGCGTTAATAATGCTAAATACATTTACGAATAACGATAAATATTTTTTTTAATCTTCCAAATTCGGCTATTTTAAATAAAAAAATCATATTGTGCGTGTCATTTCCAACAATTTCAAATATGCATCAGCACAGTCTGACCAGAGACTTCACTTTTCGCTTTGTAGAAAGATAAGGTCCACAAGTGTCTTTAGAAAGTCAGACAAACTTCTAATTATACTACCTGGCAGTCAAGGTTGGTTAATATTGGCTCTTCATGTAAATGTCGAACTGTTGGAAATGTCACGCACCGGCTCATATGTATTATTTTTTCACTCTATAACGATTAGGTAAGGATCAGCATGACATTTCTGATATAGAATACCCATTCTTTCATTATTTAATTATTCAAAATTGTTTCCGTTGCGACCTCTAAAGGATTTTTGGCACATCGAAAAGCAATGTTCTGCAATTGCAGAAATAGACTGCCCTCATCATTTGGACGGTTCACGTTTTCCATTGAAAAATGTTTTGTTGAGTTTCAAATACTCACTTTTGTGAATGAAATGCATGAAATGTTACTTTATGAATCTGCTTGTCGTATATTTTTATAATAAAAGAGTTCAAATATGAATTACTGATTGATCCAGTGATTGCGTGCGACTACTCCTAACAAATAACTTCTTTTTTTCAGAGACAAATACAAAAAATGATGAAACGATGAGGATAGTGGGTGTCTAAAAATGCCGAACAGTTCATGATGGGAAACCCTAAAATAAAGCTATCGCATATCATCCACATGCGCAGTTAGTCGGTCAATATCATCGATAAAATTGTAACTGATATTTGACACGTCAAAGACATACATTTCTGGGGTTTTGTCGTTGTCATATTTCCATTTATCCGCCTAGTCATCTTTTTAAGGTCCGTTCTAACAAAAAGTGGCACTGGGCCAGAGGAAGAGTACTTTTTCATAACTGAAATCAATTGGAACTAAGATGTTATATTTAGAATAGTTTGAGAAAACCCTTGGTCCAAATAGCACCTCAGAAATATAATTTTGGCTCTGGAAAATTCGTATATCATGTCCATAAAGCAATAACAATCACACAATTGAGTCTCCAACGATCACCAGGGCACAAATTGAACAGCGATCGTTCACGTTCAGAATCTTCTTTAATAACTTGAATTATCAAGGATCATTTAAGGGTTTTGACAATATCATTTAGAAACAGACACAACGGCAACATGAAAGAATAATATGATGTATAAAATTGTGTTTAAAGAAAGCTGAAAGTACGTCTATCGATATGCTGAGTTACACAGGAAAAAAACAACATTTAACAATCATTTCACCGCAAACAGTTTTCAAGCGATGCCGATTGCAACTTTAACTGACTGTTTCTTGTTGCGTTTATTGGAGTATAAACTTCAAATGCCTTAGCCTTTGTATATACAATAACCATTATTTACAATTGTCATTAAAAATTTAATCATATAAGTTCTGATCTTCAATTAAAAGTTCCATTGAGCTTCTTACCAATTATTTAAGATTTAAATGATATTTCTGAGATCTAAGGCTCAATAAAATAATTTTTATCGAGCATTGGAACTTGAGAGAGTGTTTAAGTTTTCAATGACCAACGGCAAGAATTTGTCACTAAAGATCTCGGATGACAAATATATCCCGAATACATGAAAATTAATCATTGAACACAACGATATCTGATTATTTTCCTTGGCAGTTCCATTTACAAGACTTCAAAGAACTTCCTGCTGGTATATGGTAGGTATGGGCTTTACAACCCTGTATACTGGAAATTGCCTAGGAAAAAGATAATCGGGTCAATCCCGAACAACGTGTGTAATACGTAGCTGTTTTGTGCTCAAGCGCGCAAAAATAGGTCCAGTATACGCCATCAACTTTTGTGCGACACGAAGTGCTTTCTGTATTCAACGCAGTGCTTGCATATCACTACGCTGTGCTAAAATCAAAGTATTGATAGTACTGTAGGCGAGAGAACTGAATAGAAGAAACAACACACGAGGTCAATTTTTCCGAAATATAACCCTGAGTATTCACCTTGTATTTATCATGTATATCAGATATTTTCTTACTTATCACTGCCGAAATCACTGCTGTGTTAAAGATACATAGCTTTTATATTTTATCTCGACGGATGACCCTGCGAATAGGGAAAAGAAGAAAATGCTGCTAACTAACACTTTCTTCTAATATTATCTACCCTTTCTGCTAAAACATTTACTAATTTGCCAACATATAGTATGTAATCTGCAACCCTTTATAATTTGGACCTGTCTAAACATTTGTTGTCTTGTAATGGATTAATCTAAATTAGAAAAATTTAAAAGCCTTGTCCCATCCTTACACACTTTAACAGACGACAAAATTACAGACTGGGCCAAATTGGAACAGGTTGTAGACAATAAATTAACATTAGTGTAATTTGATATATCTAGGGTAGAAATTTAAAATTAATGGGGTATGAGAATAGGGCCGACCATACTGTGGGAAAGGGATAAATTTCTTGTGTTCCCACAGTAAAATGCAACTTATCCATGGAATTAAATTCAATGTTAAAGAAAGAGCCGACGAGCTTGTGCCCCTAGAAAAACAGCATCACCACGATTGTTAGACGGATTGATCGAATGGATAAATTGACTGACTATAGATCCACAAAAGTGAGTGATCAAAGATCAATTTTACATTGAAAATGATAGGAGATAACGGTTTCTTAAACCTCACTCCTTCTTGCGGAACTATGGTAGCAAACCAATCAACTTAACTGAAATTATAAAAAACACGACTTGTGCCTGTCTGCAAAGCGGTATTGGGCGTAGTAATCGATAAAATGGCAAATAAGTTGTTTTTTGGCGGACTCAGTGCTATATAGCGAGCATACCGTTCGATTTTTTTCTTTGGAGAGAGTTCGGAATGTGGCTCATGATCCCTTTAGGTAAATGGAACCCTTGGTATCCCTTGTCCCCAAAAAGACTTGTCAAAAAGATTAGAAAATTGGAGTGCATACCTTCAAATGTCACCTTGCCTCTTCATAAACAAGGCCTTCAGCGCTTTAAGCGCTTTGATTTGACCTTGCATGCACCCTAGCAGCCACAGTTTTGTCCGATCAACCTCGAATTTGGTCAGGATGATTGCTTGGTGAAATCTCGAATGAGTTCAAATACGGTCATCTGGGGTCTTTAACTAGGTCATGTGGTCCAATCTTAGACAAACCTTGTATGCACACTATGAAGGCCACAAGATTTGCCCGATTTATCTGAAATTCAGTCAAAATGATTGACTTGATAAAATCGGGGCGAGATCAAAATTGAGTCATCTGGGGTCAAAAACTAGATAACAGGGTCAAATTGTCTAGTTGTATAGAAGCAACAACATTGTTTAGCTTAGCAGCCTTTATTTATCTTTTTTTCAATTAAACATTAGATGACTTTAATACAGTTCATTCAGGTAAGCGATTAAGAGCCACCTCTCTTCTTCCAATAACGCATCCGCATAGGGTCGAACAGCCACGATTGACATTTGCTAAATGGTAAAGAACATCCAATGAGAATTTCAAGAAAATCCACTCCAAAAAAATATGAAGGATTCTTGTTAACGAGAAATTTTACATTAAGGCTCGCTTTTCCACGACGCCGATTAAAATTTCCAAAGAGCTTCGTATATGGTCAAATGATGAAGCACATGCTAAGTAGACGGTTTGCACCCCGATTGTTTCTTTTTCTGTGATTCAGCATCATAATGTCAAATGCAAAAAATCTAAGTGGTCCATTAAAGGAACCTTCTGACAAAATCATTCATATCCACTAATCAATTCCGGAGAAGAAAACAATTTCATATGAGCCTGTGCTTTGTCAATTACACAATGCAATAATAACATAATTATGTAGACCGCACAGGCTTGCCAGAAACTTAGCTTTGCGCAATTTTGAAATTGTTGAAAATGTCAGGCACCGGCTCATATTTCACTGCATTAGACCATTTTGGTGACTGGAACTCACGCAGAGTCCAAGGCATCAGTCAAATAAGAATTCAACAAAGAAACCTGAAAGATGATGCTTTTTATTCAATTTCATCAGATTGACACTTTGTTTCCATGACTCAACAGCCCAAAGAGCCAATGTCATCAGCCATATCAGATTTTAAGAAAGAAATCTGAAAGAACATGTCTTAAGGATCATTCCTTTCAACTTTGAATGAATGCCTACCTATAGTTTCTGAGATATATACTTTATTCAGGAAAAAGGGCAGTTTGCCCATGATACCACATAAATTTAACAATACATTTACAATCACAAATGTCAAACACAGTCTACGTGATGGCCGTACATACAAAGTAGCAAAGTATCTTGTCTTATATCTATGTATTCATATAATCGCAATACAATCACCGTTTAAATTTAGAAAACATTTAGATTCCAAAGAAATCTAGAGTAATTATTATAGTAATGATTAAGTTATAGGAAAAGTCAAAGAAGGGGGGGTAATTGTTGTTAGGCTCCTTCAAATTTATCTCCCATGATCATCATTTGCATTATAGAATGAAAAAACATCGTGGACAAAAACATTTATTAATCAATTTCTGAGAGAGAGAGAGAGAGAGAGAGAGAGAGAGAGAGAGAGAGAGAGAGAGAGAGAGAGAGAGAGAGAGAGAGAGAGAGAGAGAGAGAGAGAGAGAGAGAGAGAGAGAGAGAGAGAGAGAGAGAGAGAGAGAGAGAGAGAAAGAGAGAGCGAGCGAGATAATGTGTGAGAGAGTGAGAGAGTGAGAGCTTGTAAAATGTCAATCTTAATTTTCTTTTGATAATAAAAATGTGTTTCTTATTTATAAACCTTTTTGATTAAAGATTTCTAAGTTTCTGATTTAGTACTGCTGCATTGAAAACTCTCTGTATAAGTTATACGTACTGGCTTGGGATGATTCATCCAGATTACTTTCCCACGAATGGAAAAAATTATCTCTTTGTCTGTGTTAAAAAAACTGGTTAAAAAGATTAATATCCCCTACCCCTTGGTTTAACCAAAGATCTAAAAACCCTAGATTTTCAAAAACCGACTTAAGGGACTTTACTCAAGATGGTCTTTAAGGAGAAACCTGTAGTGTATTCAGCATCATATTCTATACACATTTCAAATATATTTTTCATTGGGAGATGTCTTATTTCAAACCAATATTTGACTGTTCTAAAATTCTTTTTATTCTCAATTGGTATTAACCTAGTTCGCCGTAAATAAAATTGTTTTGAGTTTGTTGTCTTATACCGAGAATATATTTGCAGAAATGCAAATTGATATTTTCTACTTGCTGCGCTTCATTTATTCCCAAGATTTCGCAGCCTTAACTATACACAGGTTCCACTAGTTTTTCGAAAAGTTCTAATTTATAAGTTATTGTCATGTTTGGAAATTTGATAAGATGCCCTTTTAGTCTACTGACTGTCTTTAATCCCTGTCCATGCAATGTTTCGGAGTTTTTCTTTTTAAAGATCCACCGGCTTCAAACAAAGTGCCTAAATATTTAAAACTTTGCGCAATTTCTAAGATATTACCATTGTTAGCAAACTTTAAGTGCTTATTTATTCGACCCGCTTTTCTAAATATATACAATGACTTTAGTTTTTTCTGTGTTAACTTGAAATCTCCATCTTTCACAGTTTTCAGCAAATATATCAAATCCTTCCTGTAGACCTTTATCAGTGATCGAAAAGAGAACAATACCATCCGCATATAACAATAAAAAGCGTTTAAGCATTCCAGTATCAACTCCTTCAAATCCCTTATCGATGAAGTGTTGTTCAATATCATTGGCATACATTGCAAAAAGAAAGGGGGATAGACATTCGCCTTATAGTTTTCCGCCCACATTTAAACATATTATTTAAAATCGTTGTGAATTCTTTTCCAAATGTACTCAAGAGCGTTATAACATTTTAATTTTCTGGGTCATTTAAACTTTCCCTTTTTAGCTCGCCTGAACACGAAGTCGTTTGTCGTCCGTCGTCAACTTTTACCTAGAGTTCACTCTAGAGGCCAGATTTTTTGTCAAAATGTCTTGAAACTTGTTCAGAATGTTTGTCTCCATCAAATCTAGGTCAAGTCCGAAATTGGGTGAAGTGGAGTGGGGTCAAGAGGTCAAATTTTAGAAAAACCTTGTGTGCACTCCAGAGGCTACATTTTTGGCCAAAATGTATTGAAACTTACTTAGAATGCTTGTCTTCATCAAGTGTCAGTCAACTTTGAAATTGCGTCACGCGGAGTCAAAAATTGGGTAAAGGGGTCAAATTTTAGAAAAACCTTGTATACACTTTAGGGCCACATTTCTGGCCCAAATGTCTTGAAACTTTGTCAGAATGTTAGTCTCCATCAAATCCCGGCTAAGTGCCAAATTGGGTCAATTTGGTTCGAAAATTGGGTCAAGGGGTATTTTAATAAAGCCTTGTGTGCACTTCAGAGGCCATATTTTTGGCTCAAATATCATGGTTCTCGGACAGAATGCTTGTTTGCTTCAAATGTAGGTCAAGTTCGACATTGGGAACCAAAAAAGGGTCAAGGGGAAAAATTTTAGAAAAGCCTTGTGTGCACTCTACAGGTCACATCTTTTGTCGCAATGACTTGAAACTTAGCCAGAATGTTTGTCAACATCAAATCTAGGTCAAGATCGAAATTTTGTCAAGGGGTCAAATTTTAGAAAATCCATGTGAGCAAACTAAATGCCATATTTTTTCCCAAATGTCTTGAAACTTGGTGAGAATGATTGTCTCCATCAAATGAAGGTCAAGTTCGAAATTTGGTCAAATGGGGTGAAATTGGAGTAAAGGGGTCAAATTTTGGAAAAACCTGTGTGCACTTCAGAGGCCACAATTTTGGCCCGAATGGCTTGCAACTTGGTCAGATTATTTGTCTTTATCAAATCTAGGTCAAGTTCGAAATTGGGCAAATTGAGACCAAAAACGGGTCAAGGGGGCAAATTTTAGAAAAACCTTGTGTGCACTCTACAGGTCACATCTTTTGTCGCAATGTCTTGAACTTAGTCAGAATGTTTGTCTCCATCAAATCTAGGTCAAGTTCGAAATTTTGTTAAGTTGGGAGAAAATATTTTGTTAAGGGGTCAAATTTTAGAAAATTCTTTAGAGCAATCTAAATGCCATATTTTTTCCCAAATGTCTTGAAACTTGGTCAGAATGTTTGTCTTCAGAAAATCTAGATCAAGTTCGAAATTGGGTCAAATGGGGACCAAAACGGGGTCAAGGGGGCTAATTTTAGACAAACCTTGTGTGCACTCTACAGGTCACATTTTTTCGCAATGTCTTGAAACTTAGTCAGAATGTTTGTCTCCACCAAATCAGGGTCAAGTTTGAAATTTTGTCAAGTTAGGACAAAAATTGGGTCAAGGGGTCAAATTTTAGAACATTCTTGAGAGCAATCTAAATGCCATATTTTTTTTTCCTAAATGTCATGAAACTTGGTCATAATGTTTGTCTCCAGAAAATCTAGATCAAATTCGAAATTGGGTCAAATGGGGACCATAAAGGGGTCAAAGTGGCAATTTTTAGAAAAACCTTGTGTGAAATCTACAGGTCACATTTTGGGTCGCAATGTGTTGGAACTTAGTCAGAATGTTTGTCTCTATAAAATCTAGGTCAAGTTCGAAATTTTGTCAAGTGGGGACAAAAATTGGGTCAAGGGGTCAAATTTTAGAAAATCCTTGTCAGCAATCTTATGCCATATTTTTTTCCAAAATGTCTTGAAACTTGGTCAGAATGTTTGTCTCCATCAAATCTAGGTCAAGTTCGAAATTTGGTCAAGTTGGGTGAAACTGGGGTCAAGGGATCAAATTTTAGAAAAACCTGTGTGCACTCCAAAAGCCACAATTTAGGCCCAAATGTCTTGAAACTTGGTCAGACTAATTGTATTCATCAAATCTAGGTCAAGTTAAAAATTGGGTCATGCGGGGTCAATAATGGGGTAAAGGGGTCAAATTTTAGATAAACATTGTGTGCACTCTAGAGGGCACATTTTGGGCCCAAATGTCTTGAAACTTGGCCAGAATGTTCGTCTTATCAAATCTAGGTCATGTTCGAAATTGGTTCGGGTGGTCTTAAAAATGGGGTCAAGAGGTCAAATTTTAGAAAAACCTTGTGTGCACTCCAGATGCCACATTTTTGGCCAAAATGAATTGAAACTTACTTAGAATGCTTGTCTTCATCAAATTTCAGTCAAGCCTAAAATTGGGTCGCGCGAGGCCAAAAATGGGGTCAAGGGGTATAATTTTTGAAAAACCCTGTGCGCACTTAAGAGGCCACATTTATGGCCCGAATAGCTTAAAATTTTGTCAGAATGTTTGTCTCTATCAAATCTGGGTCAAATTCGAAATTGGGTCAAGTTGGGTCAAAAATGGTTTCAATGGGTCAAATTTTAGAAAAACCTTGTGCGCACTTTAGAGGCCAAATTTTCTGCCAAAATGTATTGATACTTGGTCAGAATGTTTGTCTCCATCAATTTAAGGTCATGTTCGAAATTGGGTCAAGTTGGGCTAAAAATGGGGTTAAGGAGTCAAAGTTTAGGCCCAAATGTCTTGAAGCTCTGTCAGAATGCTAGTCTCCATCAAGTCCCGGCTAAATGCCGAATTGGGTCAAGATGGGTCAAAAATCGGGCCAAGGGTTCAATTAACAAACCTTGTGTGCAATTAAGAGGCCATATTTTTGGCTCAAATGTCTTGATTCTCGGTCAGAATATTTGTTTGTATCAAATCTAGGTCAAGTTCGAAATTGAGTCGAATGTGGACCAAAAAGGAGTCAAGGAGGCAAATTTTAGAAAAACCTTGTGTGCACTCTAAAAGCCACATCTTTCGTCGAAATGTCAGGAAACTTAGTCAGAATATTTGTCTCCATCAAATCGGGGTAAAAGTTAAAATTGGGTCAACTGGGGACATAAATGGGGTAAAGGGGCTTAAATTTTAGAAAAACCTTGTGAGCAATCTAGAGGCCCCTTTTTTAACAAAATGTCTTGAAACTTGTTCAGAATGTTTGTCTCCATCAAATCTAGGTAAAGGTCGAAATTGGGTCAAAAATGGGGTCAGAAATGTGGTAAAGGGTGAAATTTTAAAAAACCTTGTGTGCACTCCACAATTTTAGTCAAAATGCCCTAGAACTTGGTCAGAATATTTGTCTCCATCACAATTAGGTCAAGTTCAAAATTGGCTCATGCGGGGTCGAAAATGGGGTCAAGGGATCAGATTTTAGAGAATTGTGTTCACTCTAGAGACCGTTTTTTTGCCCAAATGTTTTGAAACTTTGTCAGAATGTTTGTCTCCAACAAATCTAGGTCAGGTTCGAAAATGGGTCAAGTGGAGTTAAAAATGGGGTCAAGAGGTCATATTTTAGAAAATCCTTGTGTGCAATCTTGAGGCCACATTTTTGGCCCAAATGTTTTGCAACATGATCAGAATGTTTGTCTCCATCAAATGTCAGTCAAGTTTGAAATTGCTTCACGCGGGGTCACATTTTTCGCCCAACTGTCTTGAACCTTTGTCAGAATGTTTGTCTCAATCAAATCTAGGTCAAGTTCGAAATTTGGTCAAGTGGGGTCAAATTTGGTTTCAACGGGTCAAATTTTAGAAAAACCTTGTGCTCCACTTTAGAGGCCACATATTTGCCCAAATGTCTTGAACTTTTTTTCAGAATGTAAATCTCCATCAAATCCCGGCTAAGTGCCAAATTGGGTCAAGTTGGGTCGAAAATTGGGCCAAGGGGTCAATTTTAACAAATCCTTATGTGCAGTTAAGAGGCCATATTTTTGGCTCAAATGTCTTGATTCTCGGTCAGAATGTTTGCATGAAATCTTGGTCAAGTTCGAAATTGGGTCAAGTGGGATCAACAAAAGGTTCAAGGGGGGCAAATTTAAAAAAAAAAACAACCTTGTTTGCAATCTAGGGAGGACATTTTTGCTCAATTATCTTGAAACTTGGTCAGAATGGTTGTCTCTATCAAAACTCGGTCAAGTTTGAACTTGGGTCAACTGGGAACAAAAAGGGGGTCAAAGGGTCAAAATTTATAAAAAAAAAAACAACTTGTGTGTACTCTAGAAGCCACATTTTCGGATCAACTGTTTTGATAAGACAACCGTGTAGCTAATGCAATGTGATACCCCACATAATGATTTTCCTACATATCTTATCATGCAAATATCTAGAATTTTGAAGATTGAAATTATTCAAACCTTGAAGCTCTAGAACATTAAATGGCAGTAAAGTGCAAATACTGGTGCTAAAAGACCAATTTCGAATTCACTCTAAAACAAGTATTTTAAACTCATGATTCGCAACGAAAAAAAACATACCGACCTAATATGGATTTCATTCTGTAATTCTCATATTTTGTGTTTATTTCAATTCAATATAATGTCCATTTTCAATGAAAATGAGAAACAGGGCCTTTTGTGCTTAGATTCTTTTTAATGATTTCACTTCTGGGTTGTATTTCCTTCAGAATTTCAAAAGACACTTAAATTGCACTCATGGACAATGGTTCCCTTTTTTGATCAAGTCCTTAGGTAATAATAGGCACCACAACCCCTATTTTTTCTTCCTTTTTTCAAACAAGGAAAATTCACACCTGTTTGAACAAAAGTTTCATAGTGGCGAAATGCTGGGCCAACAACCATAACGGCTTCATTTGTAGAACAGATTAAAACCGACGATTTTGAAAATGTTCAATTCATTGTGATTTTGTGATTTTAAGCCTTCTCTTTCTTGCCACGGTCTTTTCAATTTAAACAGATGAAACTTCGTATTTATAAATTTAAGAATCTGTTCGTGAATATTTGCGTTTTATAGATCCAAACTGTTTAAATTAATTTTAAATGAAAAAGAAAAAGAAAAAAACACACATTTTTTTCTCATTATCGTTAAGAGCTAAGTTATTCTCTACATTAGTTCTAGCTGCAGGTCAACATGTCATCTTCCTACTAAGCACGCCGTTTTACCTTGGAAAACAAAAAACGTTTGGTAACGTTTGTGAGTGCTTTCTTAACTACACGTCAGATATTGTTGAAAAGAAAGAAGGCATAGGTTTTTTTTTATGAATTATTACGGAGATCAGAATGTTTTTATTACAGATTTCGCATAAAATGAAGTTGGAGGCCTTTCTCCCCATCTATCCCGTATTTCGCAGTAAAAGACTTAAATATAAGATAACTGGGGTGGTTTTTTAGCATCATGGCGTCAAGAAATCTTTTATTGTTGAATACAACATTCAATGACAAACGCTAAACACAGTAGGGAAGAAGCCGTAAGATATCAAAAGAATAAGGCAGAATCCTTTACATACACTTAGATTTGAAATGATGCATCTTTTCGAAACAGAAGACATTCCTTTCAGATAACGGGTATAATTAAGCACACTGGGGGTTTAAACGCCACGCAGATAAAAGGTTTCAAATGTTTCCTCTTTCTGTTCTAAAAATCCAAAAGAATTAGAAAAACACTGTTTTACGATTAAATTCACCTCAAAATATTTTTAAACTGATATCTCAGGATAATCATGAGATTATTCATTATCGGGAATATTCATTATTTAAGGAAGGGATTTGAATATATACTTAGCGTCATAAGAAAATTACCACCCAAAATACCATTGGATCGTTCGAATAGTAATGTCTTATGCAAAATACTATGTACGGTATATATACTAGGTATTAATGTGTATGCACAAATTAAAAAAGTGTTTTCACGATACGTCACGTGCAAATTGGGTAATTCTTACGTTATTGGCGTGTATACAAAATTTATCATGAATTGTTTATGGATTATGCTAGCCAGTAATCACGCCAAAATAAGGACACTTTAATTCTTGAAAGTTTTTCACAACTGAGACGTATGACTAACGAACGACGTCATCTGGTATTCAGTACGGTCTAAGCAGGATTTCTTTTCTTCAAACTGTAGGCCGAATAAGCTACCCTCACGAAAAGAAAATGCAACTTGCCCGTTGCCATAAAAAACTTGGTCTGTAGATGATAGGCCACGCCCAGGACACCAAAACGTGACGTCAACACGAACTGATGGTCAAATAACCCAATGACATGTTCGCGACATGTTCCACTCGGCTTCGAACACGGCACGGAACACATAAGGATCTCAAGGAGGATGCATGTGCGTATATACTATACGTCATTGTTTGAAACAGGTCGTGTTAAGCGTTGTTTAAACTTTCCGGGGGAACGTTTCAACGCCAAACTGTCAACAAGATCATGCTACGTGTATGCTACCAGTAATTCGTGTACTTTGTATCGGAGATATGTTCATCGACATTAACAAAGTGTTATATTCACAGAAGAATTTTAAAAGACGTAATCTCGATATGTACGAAGGTGTCACTGTGAACGTCATGCGTTATGTCGTGGTGGCCAGGCTGTGCGTTGGGTGGTATGAATATAACGGCATTTCATAGAGACTTGAAACAAAAAACTCGTTTCGGCCAATGTTAGTTTATAACTAAACGTTATATTGAAAACATCTTGGGGGCAATTTGTTTGTCCGTTCTCAATGAAACACGTTAAAATTGGCGTGTTCCAAAAGATCAACGCTCGACAGCATTTTGCAATGTTGATTTAGGTTTTCTTAGAGTCAATTATGTTAATCCGCTTCCCTGTTTTGTCTTCTCTTCCGTTTGCAATTCTGCAGGGCATGTGTTGAATAATAAGGACGAATGGTGTTGACGATTGACGTCATATTGAGAACTGACAGCAGCTCATTAACACTCTTACGGATGAATGGCAGGCCATTCTCTAATGACGTGTACTGCGTGCAATAAGAATTTTTGGTGCAATATCACTGCATCTCAATGAAAACGTTGGCCATACTGGTTACTGATGTAAGTGACTTTTCAATTTAAGGTAAGATTCTTCAAGCGAGAAAAAAGACGTTTACTCCTAGCGACTGATTGAAAACCATTGTTTATGTTTTCCGCGCTCTCCGTTGTCAATGAATTAGATACATTTTTTACAAAAAAAAAAAGTGTTCAGTGTTGTTTGGGTGTTTTGTTGGTGGTAACTTTATATTGACGCTGAGTATATTAGAAATCTTACTTGCAATATAGCTGTTAAAAACACATAGAATCCGACATGTTTTATCCAAATTAGCAGACGCCTTAAAAGTTTTTAGTAAGAAACCGTAACATGTTTTCGTACAGAATCCTATTGTCGTTGTAACAGTTCTCGGGGTTGATTATGTACACTAAGAATAGAGACGACGTTTTCTCGAGCCCGCCTGCGGTGAGCAATACATAGTCATAACAACGATAGCTCGGTGACGTGCGTAATATTGCGTTTTTAATTAATTATTTCTATTCATTTAATTTTTTATGTTATTTCAAAAATATTCCATTAAATAAATAGTTTTTTTAAAACAAATGCATTGTATTAGTCATTATGAATTAGACAGTAAAATGTTGTCCGGAAGCTGGAGAAGAACTTTATAAGTGCAAGCTTGCGTTCTAATCCATTTGTTACATGTTAATTAATATTTCCTGATGTCATTGTATCAAACGTTGTAAATGACTTATACATGTTAAACAAATAAAATATGTTTAAAATAATATTGCGTACTTGTTTCGTAAGGTCGTCTTATTCTGTCGGTATAATTACTGATTTCACCTATGGTCGGCTCTCAAATTAAATGGCACTATTATTTTGTATGATTGTTTTGTTTTGGGTTGAATGAGCCGTGTGTGTATTCCGTTTATTTGTCGTCGCTACCGTAGTACATGCCCATATGAGCGACGCCCTCCCTGAAGACGATCAGTTGTTACGGGGGATAGTGCAAGGATACATGACGAAACTACTGCTGAAATCCGCCATAGTTCTTTAACGTGCTCGGTGTAAAGAACCGTCTCACGAGACCTCGGTTTAACTTCTCATCCGATAGACAGTTAGTTCTGTTAGAGTGCCAGCCCACGCCGTCGAACTTCAATGGTTTTGAAGTCCGGTGCTCTACCAACTGAGCTAATCGGGCTGACATTTAATGAGGCTTATTACAATTTTTCATTCATATCGAGTCAGCAGTATCACCTAGAACAATTCCTAGCCTCCAGCTGCTATCCCACATAGGTCTAAAATTATATACCCATTTGTCGAAGACAAAGTCGGACTTTTGTTTCCCATAGAATAGATATGTGAGTGTGTTTTTAAAAAATAAATTTTAAAAATGAACTGGGTGCAATTTCCTGATCAATTATTAATTAACCACTTGATGGACATGTAGATTAAGCCAAATTCGTGGTCGCAAACTAGCCGGACATCAACACTGCCACGGTACATTGCACAAAATTCCGCGACGGTAGGTAGTGTAGTGAAACTTTCGAGATATGTATCAAAAGTACAGATAAGAGGGGGGACCGAGATGGGGGGGGGGGGAGAGCCGGTATAAAATTTTATTTGTCAATGAAACCCTTTGTTGTGGGTACTCATTTGAATCGTCTCGACGAGAAGATTCCAGTTAGTGCCGACTACAAAGGGTTTGTAGTATTATTTTTAAAATACATTGATCTAAAATCCAAAATATTCCTTCTGTATACCTGTATATTTGAGAAATAGCATTATAGTAAATGTTCTAGAATTATAGACAGTCAGTGAATTTGTTGAGTACTCTATTGATCTAAATTTAAGAACGTAGAAACTACATTTGGAATACATTTCCAAAATTTGTCATTTGCGTCAAGGTGAGGCGCAAAAAAATTATCAGCATAGACAGACATATAGCGCAATTGACAATTTGGGTGACTTCTTAAGACATCTTGATACCTTATCCATTTACAGAGCGCTAAGTCAATACTCTGGCCAGGTTGTGCAGATGCACAGGCTGGCTAGAGTCTTTGTTTAGCACACATTTGAAACGGTTAGAAGTATCAAACACTGGCTTAAATGTAGTCTGCCGACTAGACCGACACTGGGTTACCGATGATGGTTCGTCCATTTCACACAAAATACACGCGCAATTATGGGCGGACTTGCGTGCCATCTTCAAGGAATGTTCCTACTGATGCAGCTATATGCATTTGGGCACCTTGTTGCAAAGCTATGCTGCGTCGCAGAAAATGGGATCGTTATGTTAAATTTCAGGTCAGCACATCTTCTCTTACCATTCCGCAGAGAATTGAATGAACCTTTCACAGGATGCGCCTGATCATTCACATACTGTCAACATTTGACAAAATTGTACCGAGTCACAGAACTCCAACATTCATGACAATTTTTTAATAAACACAAGTCTTCGTGCCAGTTGAATCTATATCTATGAAATTTTACAGACTGTTCCTCGTTATGGGATTTTTCGCATATTGTCGCCATTTATTAATAATATGCTACGTCATCGAAAAGGGGACAAAAAGAACAAAAGTTAAATTTTCTTATTATTTCTCTGAGCTTTTGTTTTTTTTGGATAATTGGTTAAAAAATAGCGAACATTCCTCCGACATTTCGACAAAATGCACTGTCTTACGAGGAAATTGTCTCCCATCAACGAGTGCATGATAAGAAGTTTGCCTAAATGGGACAAGCAGATGTTGACTCGGATGAGATGCAGTGGTTGTATTGGTGTGAGTCACGACAATAAATCATGGGTAGGCGACTAGTCGCCGCGATAATATTGCATTGGTGTTGAAAGTGACGTTTACCTCTATACAAACAAAAACAAACAAAAACAAACAAAATCATCATTTTTAAGAAATGTATTTTTGCAGTCAAATAATAGCCTATATAGATACGACAGAATAAGTCAGTGATCAAATATCAATTTTCTCTATATTACCTGTATAGAGAAAATTGACATCCGAACTCGAGGTTATAAAACTTTTCTCATGCTCAGGCTCAATTTTCTCAAATTTCAATTTGAGATTAAAGCCGTAATTCTGGTTTATTACTCATTCTAATGTATTAACATAAAACATGATATTTATAAGTTGTTATAAATAACAACTTATTAATATCATCTTTTATTTTAATAAATATATTTATTTCAATTTAAAACTTGAGAAAAGTGAGCCTGAGCCTGAGAAAAGTTTTATAACCTCGGGCATTGATCACTCAATTAAGTTTGTACATCTATACCATGTTTAAAGAACCATCAGCTCATCTTTTTAAATATTTTGGACTGAACAAGTTTCGGTACATTTGATACAGCCCCTTGTCAACAAATACGTCAAAACCGGTTATCGTTCCTGTCCTATTGTATTTATCCCTTTACACACTTTTGTCTTTAATTAAAATTTTATTAAACTCGAATAGCATGTACAATCGCTTAACATAATTATCTTGTATATAATATTTGATGGTGATTGATAATGTACACCGAAAACACCCAAGTATGGTTATATTTAAGATCATAGACGATAAACCGCGATTATGAGGCGGTCTCATTTATTTTTAATGAGTTGAGGGTTCACTACAGGTGAGTGATTCTATATAATACGGTATCGATTCAACCCGGTTCTAAGTGAGATAGACCGCTCCCAATCGAGAAATATTTTCATTCATTCATACTGTAGCCTGAGGTGTTTTGTAGTTATTACCGGATTTATTGGTGGATTTTACTAATCTGCATACATTTTACCGTGATATTACCGTACAAGTGTATTGTGTAATAAACACATAAAAACTAACAATGGGAAAGATCGGTAAATGTCACATGTGTTTGTTGTTTACTGTGTTATTCCTGATACTCGTGTCGCTCGGTCTGCTAGTAACGTGTATAGTCACAGATTTCTGGTATGAGGTGGATGCTTCGGATTCTACCAATGCCACATTACGACGGGAGTTCTCCTACACGATCGGCATGTGGAGAAAATGTTACAAATACGAAATTCCAGTCAGTAAGTATATCCGTAGAAACTTGTTAAAATGACCGCTTTTGCATGTGTTCTCACGTGCAAATCGCGTGACATTCCTTAAAAAACAGTAGCAGGGCGGATTTGCCGAAATACGATGACTGCCTAGCAGTTGTCGATAGTCAGTAGCCCTACGTTCAGGGTGACAAAACGGCTGTAAACAGTTTTCCAATTAAACCCCGCTTTGCACGTGCGCTTTTGTGCAAAGCGGGGTATAATGTGCAAACTGTTTATACTGTTAAGTCATCCTGAAAGCAGGGTTGATAGTATCGTATTTTTTAGCTCACCTGAGAACGAAGTGCTCAAGGGAGCTATTGTGATCTATCAATGTCCGGCGTCCGTCTGTCAGTCCGTCTGTCCGTCACGGCGTAAATAATTTTTTTAAACGACATCTCCTCCTAAACTTCTGAGTTAAAATCAACCAAACTTGGCAGAAATATTCCTTGGGTGGTCCCTCGTATAAAATTTTAAAATGGTAAGGATCCGTGCCATATAACGGGAAAAGGGGCCTTAATGACAATTTTCTTGTTTACACTCTAGAAGCCACAAATATGGTCCATTCATCATAAAACTTTGTCAGAATGTTTGTTAGGTCATGAGGATAAACGCTATTGAAAATGGGAAGGATCCGTGCCATATCACGGGAAAAGGGCCTTAATGACAATGTTCTTATTATACTCTAGTGGCCACAAGTATGGTCCAATCTTTATGAAACTTGGTCAGAATGTTTGCCAGGTCACAAGGATGAATCCTATGAACAGTGGGAAGGATTCGTGCCTTATCATGGGAAAAGGGGCCTTAATGAAAATTTTCTTATTTACACACTAGTGGACACAAATATGGCCCAATCTTCATGAAACTTGGTCCGAATATTTGTCAGGTCTCAAGGATGAACCCTATTGAAAATGGGAAGGATTCGTGCCATATCATGGGAAAGGGGCCTTAATGACATTTTTTACACTATAAAAGCCACAAATATGGTCCAATCATCATCAAACTTGGTCAGATGTTTGCCAGGTCACAAGAATGAACTCTGTTGAAAATGGGAAGGATTCATGCCATATCATAGGAAAAGGAGTCTTAATGATAATTTACTTGAAATAACTCTAATGGCCACAAATATGGCCCAAACTTTGTGAAACATTGTTTTATGTAGAAACTATCTTCTTTATGACATCTGCCTTTTTAAATGATGTGATGTCCCAGTGATCAAAGAAACTCAGGTGAGCGATCTAGGACCATCATTGTCCTCTTATTTATGGTTCAACCAATCACCCTCCTATTTCAAAAGTAATTTATAGCCAAGTCGTAGTACTGAACAGCTGCCCTGTGATCAGGATGTAAAAACGTTTCGCGAGCGCTTTGAGATGATACCCCGCTTTGCACGTGCACATGCGTGCAAAGCGAGGTATCATTTCGAAAACGCTTCGCTAAAGCTTTCATCCTGAACGCAGGGCTGATGTGAGAATAAGTCAGCCCTGCGTTCAGGATGTAAAAACATTTTGCGAACTTTTTGTGATAATACACCGCCTTGCACGTGCACATACGTGCAAAGGGATGTATCCTTTCGAAAACGTTTCGCTAACGATTCCATTCTGAACGCAGGGCTGATATATCAGAAATGTGTTATCAGGCGCTCCGCTCGCCGCGATAAGACTGAAATACTTTTTAACCTGCCCTGCGTTCAGGATGAAAACGTAAGCAAAGCGCTTTCGAAATGATACCTCGCTTTGCACGTATGTGCACGTGCAAAGCGGGGTATCATCTCAAAGCGCTCGCGAAACGCTTTTACATCCTGAACACAGGGCTTGTGTCAAACCAGATATAACATTTATAAGAAGAATTAACGGAAATACATGAAGCCGTTAAATAGACGAGCGGATAGACATATGAACGAACAAACCCTATCAAGTTCAGCCATTTTCAAGCCAGTGTTGAATTAGCTATCAAAAATTAGAAATAAGGTGTAAACTACGTGTTAAAATACACGCTTGAGAGACCCCATCAGAATTACTTATTAATCATAAAGATTCACAAAGCTAATTTCGTCATCCCACCTATCAAATTAGCGGAGCGTATTATTAGAATATTCATGAATTATTAAGAACGAATTTAATACCTGTCATGCAAAAAGTGGCCATCTGGTTACCACGTAAAACGTCCACTCTAATAAGCCTGCGCGGATTGAGCAGACTGACTTGGATAGACTATGTAGGCATCTGGCTGATTATATAAATTTAGAATGATCATTTTATCTTCTAATGAATGAAATGCGACATCTGTCCTGCGTTCAGGATGACAAAACAGTTCAAACAGTTTGCGAATTATTCCCTACTTTGCACGCAAGTGTACGTGTGAAGCGGCGTATAATTTGTAAACTGTTTACACCGTTTTGTCATCCTGAACATGGTTGATGGTTGATATCTACAGGAACCAATCTTTTTTTCACATATTAATTATATGGAGTTACCACTTTGTCCTTTTTTTGCGAGACGATTCAGCGACATAGATATCTATTAGTATTTCAGCTATGCGAATTGTAGAGTTTCTCAAAACCTACAAAAGGGGTGATTTATTTGATTGAAGCTTGTACAACAAATCATTGCAAGCAGCCTTCTATAACTCGTATTTAGAGGTACCTTCATACGGTAAAAAAAAACTAATTAAAAGGTATTTGACCTATATATTGACATTTCGCTGTAAAAAGAGAACACTTAAGATACAAATCCTTTAACTAGATTTTTGAAATCAATAAATTACTCCTACTGATAAATATCTATTGCTTTTAACCCTTATCCCTCTGAACTTAAAATTTGTTTCAAATCAACATTTTGTTTCAAATCAACATAATTCATTCAGACTGGCTCAGGTTTTGCCCATAATAACCAATTAAAAAGCAGGCAGAGTAGACAAGAATCAGCCCTGCGTTCAGGATGTAAAAACATTTTGCGAACTTTTTGTGATAATACACCGCCTTGCACGTGCACATACGTGCAAAGGGATGTATCCTTTCGAAAACGTTTCGCTAACGATTCCATTCTGAACGCAGGGCTGATATATCAGAAATGTGTTATCAGGCGCTCCGCTCGCCGCGATAAGACTGAAATACTTTTTAACCTGCCCTGCGTTCAGGATGAAAACGTAAGCAAAGCGCTTTCGAAATGATACCTCGCTTTGCACGTATGTACACGTGCAAAGCGGGGTATCATCTCAAAGCGCTCGCGAAACGCTTTTACATCCTGAACACAGGGCTTGTGTCAAACCAGATATAACATTTATAAGAAGAATTAACGGAAATACATGAAGCCGTTAAATAGACGAGCGGATAGACATATGAACGAACAAACCCTATCAAGTTCAGCCATTTTCAAGCCAGTGTTGAATTAGCTATCAAAAATTAGAAATAAGGTGTAAACTACGTGTTAAAATACACGCTTGAGAGACCCCATCAGAATTACTTATTAATCATAAAGATTCACAAAGCTAATTTCGTCATCCCACCTATCAAATTAGCGGAGCGTATTATTAGAATATTCATGAATTATTAAGAACGAATTTAATACCTGTCATGCAAAAAGTGGCCATCTGGTTACCACGTAAAACGTCCACTCTAATAAGCCTGCGCGGATTGAGCAGACTGACTTGGATAGACTATGTAGGCATCTGGCTGATTATATAAATTTAGAATGATCATTTTATCTTCTAATGAATGAAATGCGACATCTGTCCTGCGTTCAGGATGACAAAACAGTTCAAACAGTTTGCGAATTATTCCCTACTTTGCACGCAAGTGTACGTGTGAAGCGGCGTATAATTTGTAAACTGTTTACACCGTTTTGTCATCCTGAACATGGTTGATGGTTGATATCTACAGGAACCAATCTTTTTTTCACATATTAATTATATGGAGTTACCACTTTGTCCTTTTTTTGCGAGACGATTCAGCGACATAGATATCTATTAGTATTTCAGCTATGCGAATTGTAGAGTTTCTCAAAACCTACAAAAGGGGTGATTTATTTGATTGAAGCTTGTACAACAAATCATTGCAAGCAGCCTTCTATAACTCGTATTTAGAGGTACCTTCATACGGTAAAAAAAAACTAATTAAAAGGTATTTGACCTATATATTGACATTTCGCTGTAAAAAGAGAACACTTAAGATACAAATCCTTTAACTAGATTTTTGAAATCAATAAATTACTCCTACTGATAAATATCTATTGCTTTTAACCCTTATCCCTCTGAACTTAAAATTTGTTTCAAATCAACATTTTGTTTCAAATCAACATAATTCAATCAGACTGGCTCAGGTTTTGCCCATAATAACCAATTAAAAAGCAGGCAGAGTAGACAAGAATCAGCTCTGCGTTCAGGATGAAAGCGTTAGCGAAGCGCTTTCGAAATGATGCCTCGCTTTGCACGTATGTGCACGTGCAAAGCGGGGCATCATCTCAAAGCACTCGCGAAACGCTTCTACATCCTGAACACAGGGCAGACTTCACGTATGTGAAGTGCGGTAAGTGCAGTCTGATCTAATTCTCTACTGTCTTTATAAGATTTTTTGGCTCCACTTGTCGAAGTCCAGCGAGCTTTTATCATGGCTTTTTGTCCGTTGTGTGTCCTTGTGTCCTCCGTGCGTGCATTATTTTTTTCTTTGATCATCTTCTCCTCTGAAACTTCTGTTCAGATTATAACCAAATTTAATAGGAATGGTGCTTAGGACAACCACTTTCAGTTTACTTCTTTTAATTCTGATCGAGATGATAACTTGGGCGCTACGGGCTGTCAGGTCACAGAAAATAGCCCCATATGGTGAAATGTAAAAATGTCTTTTATTCTGAAACTACTGGTCATAATTTAACGAAAGTTCACATTGTAGGTTCTCGTCATGTGATCACAAAAAGGAAAAACACAACAATTTCTTGTAACTAACATAATCACGTTAAATTCTTCTTAGATTCGTCTTATGGATATAATTTAGCGTTGGGAATCAATTTCTTAATGGAAGATGCGTGTAATGTACTTCCTTTGAATCCCTCTTTCACAAATATCTCTATTTTACCTGTGATTGGTGAAAAGTCTTTACAATTACCTCTCGATTTTTCTCCCGGGAAATTACGACAGTACTCGAGCCGATTTTTTGGAACTATGAAGAAACAAAACCGATAGCAATTACATGCACCTGGAATCGAACTCAGGATCTCTTGATATCGAAGCCGACGCCCTACCTGTTTATCATGGACACAACGGATGATTATTATTTTGTTATGTCTTTAAACTTTCCATTTGTGTTATATGGCCATAATAGGGATATTGGCTTTCTTTGTAACAGGAAATATATGTGCCTTGTAAATGAATTTTGAAACTCTAAGCACTTTTTAAGCTCCCTCTAGAATCATGCAGGAAATTGATAGAAATTTTATAAAGACAGTAGAGAACGCCGTTTTTTATTCGTCTATTTCGATCCTTTTCGAACCTTTTAAACGAGATCATTACATTTTCTTCCAAAAATAATAGATTTTTTTTTTAAAAAAAATCTGGGAAATGTGACTACTCTAAATATAGAGGGCGTCTTTTTTACTTCTAGAGAAAAATCAAAGCAACCTCCTATCAAATGAACTGTCTTTAACTGAAATACGATAAACTCTCGGTTGTTCGTAGCGCAGGGAATAGGAAATGTTATACGAACTGAACGTAGTACGAACCAAACGGACTCAATCGATTGAGAATTTCTTAAGGACCGGAAACTAACACGGTCTCAAAGTCTTCTCTATTTCTTGATTAACTCGATATCTAATCAAAAAGATAAACATTAATTTACATTTGTGACCCTTCACGCGAAAAGGGACCATCTGGGTAGTGCGTAAGTGTCGACCTTGGTCAGACTGCGCGGATCAAATAACTTTTTTAATAGTTCATTCTACAGAATTCTTGGATGGTCCCTTTTCGCGTGATGGGTCACATTTATTTTCATAGAGGGATTAAACTTGTGATCTGCTCTGCATCTACAGCATAACCATAATGTCTGCACAATGTGCTTTTCTGTGGGGTCATATTCAAATACCAAAAATAACTTAATTGTAAATACTTGCAAATGTGTAAAAGGGGACCACTGACGGGACTACCAAAAAGCGGTCACCAAAGAGAATGGTCGCTTAGTACAAATTTTGTTAACAAATAAGAAAAATGTTTGTATTAATGATAATTATAAATAAATACGATAATGTATTCCGACAGAAAAGCCCAAAATTTTGTATACCATTGCGAATTTCTCAATAATCCATTAGAATCGTCTCATTGAGTCAATTCTATAGATGGGATTCGTTTATAAAAAGTTTTAGAAAAGTATAAGGTATTTTGATTTAAGGAAAGGAATTTTGAAAGCGATCGCTTAATGAAAATGGTCGCTTAAAAGACTCGCTCGAGCATGATGAACTGTGCGGAAAAAATCAATCGATCCATCAAGACTTTCAAGGTATAGAAGGAAGGTAATCATCTTATACATTTTGGACAAACATCAAATATAAAGTAAACTCAATTCTAAATCTCCCGATAATCTACTGAAGGGTCGTTTGATACGTCTGCACTTTATTTGTTCATTAGTAAAATGGGTGGGGTTTGAGAAAACCCCGGGAGCTATTTAGGCGATAACATGATTATTGTTATTAAACCGGAGATCGGTATTCAACCCTTATTCTGTGACATTATTCAACTGGCGTGATTTAGTCTTTTGGCCAGGCTATTTTTCAATATTTTGGGTTCTTTTAAAAGTAAATCCGCAATTATCGTTAACGCGTGCAAATGACTGTACTCTAAAACCAAAGGATTTATGTGCCAGAGAAAGACAACACCGTTAGCGTTTGGTTACCAAAGCCTCGTAACTTCAGCTTGGGAAAGCTGAAGTTATAAAGAGGTTTTGGTAACCAACCCACGATTTAAGGTCTAAATTTATCTATACCGTCTATTTATATAGTCGTGAGTAGCTGTAAATAAAAGCTGATTTACCTTAACCAAAGGTGCAACAACCCCGTTACTTAGGCTCCGCCCTGCCAGGGCAATAATCATGGATTATACCACAAAAACACCATGTTGGCGTAGACATCTCGATGGTTCATCGCATTTTACGATTGTAAGTGCCTTTGAAAATATGTGAATTACAATTGTTTTTCACAAACCCCTCTATTTAATTATTATGACGAAATTCAAACTTGCCCATTATTCTCCAACCAATGCACAACTAAGTTTTGAACATATACATGTATATGTAACTGTTTTAAGGTCCTAAAGTCAAAGTTTTAGAACGAAGTAAAACATTTGTGATGTTTTCAAATAATCTAATTGATTTTCGTGATGATTTTAAAAATGTAAATATTGACTCAACATTTCAGATTTTTATGTTGTCAGCGCACTGCTCTATGTCAACATGACACAATAACCATCATTTCCGTAGCTTCTGTCGTCTGGGGTTTTATTCACTTGAATGAATGACTTTTGTTAAACAACGGTGGCATTACACTTACTATGGTTGGTGGGTGCTTAGTTTACTTTATTATTTTACATGTTTAAGGAAGTAGAACCGTATCAGTTCCGCAACGTTACGGGGGAATGATCTTTAACAGTGTTAACCGAGATTTCCTAATGATTTTCATTAGGAAACCTCTGTCAACATTGTAAAAGATCATGAGGTCCGAAATGTTGCGGAACTATTGCGCTTCCCCTACCTCAAAGGTGAACCCAATACTTCTCGAGTATCTAGATCAAGGTCATCCGACAAGGTCAAACTTCTTAAACAGCCATGAGTGATCATATCTCGTTCTAAATATTGATAAGACGTGGTTGAATATATAAAGTTTAGTGCTACTTTCAATATTTTTACATTCATATTGTATTTGTTTGACTTTAAATACGTTTCTACAAGCTTATTTGTATTTTTCACGTTATTTCTCTTAATCAAGCTTCCGATCTCATTAAGACAAAAAATTATCTATTTTTAAGAAACTAATGATATTATCAAATAACAGAGAGAATTTCGGCCGCTCTTGGGTCGGACCCGTCGCGTGAAGGAGGGGGGGGGGGGAATTTTCAAGAGTTAGATGGTTCGACTTCAGATCACTCGATTGGAAACTAATATGATCCGTTATCCTCGCAAACAACGGGCTTAATACAAAATTCAAAATTTATTCAAACAAGGAAATATGTTATTTATCAAAAGAAATATATCCTTTAACCTGTGAATGAAATCATTTTCTCACGAATAGGATTTCAAGTACTAAATGCAACAAAAAGGGGAAATATTGAGTAAAGAAAAAGAGGCATTACATCTCCCAAGTAATTTTTTCTCTTTTTCTTTATATTTTCTATAATGATTTTCAGTCTCTTTTCAATTTCACCGATATATTCGCACGGGTTCGATCCCCGGCCGCGGCACTTATCCTTTCCGACATTTGTCTTCCACCAATGGGTAGATAATCGTAAACCTATGTGGAATAGCAACTGGAGGCTAGGAAAGGGATGTGGTGGTAGTACTGGTGTGAGAAATACCAGGAATCCATCGTTAGGTGCTCCAGTCGTCGCGATATAACTGAGAGATTGTTGAAAGCGACGTAAAACCCCAATTCAAATTAAATCAATTTCACCGAACATAGAATCCATATTCAAAATTCTTTGAATTTGGGTGAGTTTTTAAATGTTCGATGTGTAAATTGGGTAAAACTTTACCCGATGTTGTCATTTAAGCAGTTTGTGACCCGTCGACCGAAAAGGGCCCATCTGGGAACTCTGAAAACTAAATGTATGGAAACAGGATTAGACCCAGCATAGGTCACCAGGAAGGTGGATTTCGGAAAAATTCAATGGGAAAGTAGAATAATCATTCTAGATTCAGTAAAATTGTTACTTGGAAACAGTTTCGACCCTTGTCAGTCTGCGCAAATCGCGCAGTCTGACAAGGATCGACTCTTTTCGCAATTCCCAGATGCTCCCTTTGTTCGTGACGGGTCACACTAATAAACAGATTGAGAAAAACATTATCCGTCGACGGATGACCAAATTGTCGTATCCACAGCATTGTTGTATGACCTTTTTGTCGACCACTAACGCTTTTCTTCTTTTAAGTTACAAAAGTAAGTCGTAATAAATCATTCAAAGTAAAGTTGTCATATTTAATAAAAGGGTTTACTTCTTAAGCATGCCTTTGAAACCCGCCTTTGCATGAGTGAGAAGTCACAATTACATATACTGTATTTTATTACATAAACTTGACAGTTGAAACACGAACTATTTTAATGTAAATTTTAAGGGGGTCGTCTCAAACAGTCTGAGAGCTAATTCTTCTCGTGTAATAAAAGTCGGTGACCTTTGTTAATGTTGTTTGAATCGGACTTCACGCCGCTTTCGACAATCTTTCAGTTGTATCGCGGCTGTTGGAGCACCTAACAATGATTTCCTGGTATTTCTCACACCTGTACAACCATTACATCCTTTTCTAGCCTCCAGTTGCTATTCCACATAGATCATTGGTGGATGAGAAATAGTCGGACAGAATGAGTGCCGTCGTCGAAGATCGAAATTATCATTTGTTTAAGAAAAAACAGGATAAATATATAATACGTACTTAGTGTATTATATGAAAAAAACATATCTAACGAGGTTGGGAGAATTGAAAACTGTCGAGGCTCTGCCGAGACAATTATCAATTCTCACAACCGAGTTAGATATTTTTTCATACAATACACTAAGTTCGTATTATATTTATCTTATAAACTCTAATTCTCTTGTTTTCGTCGATCTTTCTAACTGAAATGCATGTTTCTAAAAATAACGGCATTATATCATTGTTCTAAAAATAACTATGTGATATCATAAAAAATATACGGGATGTTATCACACGGATTTTTGTATAGTTATAAGATAAAGCTTATTCCGTAATAGCGTATTTATACACTGAAATACTTTTTTCAAATCATTAATCAATATCTCAGACACGTGTCGTATTGAGCTTGTTTTGGTTTTGTCTTGGTTTTCGGATAAGTCTTATCCTATCGTTCATTTTCAAATTATACAAGACAAATTTGATATTGTACGAAAAAGCTCTTAATTTCCCAAAAGATTTTCTACAAATTTCTTCCTGAGCTAACAGAGATTTTACGATTTGCGATTACAACTAAATCCGAATTATCTTTATTAACTAGTATGAATGTGACTAAAAGTCGCTTACGGCTTCTAAAAAATCTTTGAAGCTTTGATCAACATATAGCTAAGATAGCGCTTACACGAAACTGGAATGGTTTCCACGCTTAATGGCATACATGTATTTGAAAATATATTAAAATCAATCCCTTACTTTAAGTAGAATTCGCTATTGTGACTCGTCGATTGCATATAAATGTAATAACATTATTGTAATCACAAATCACAGTACCGTGCTCGAGTTATAATACTTTGCTTTGCGGAATTAAACAAGCTTTACTAGTGTCCGGTTTACCATGTCCATACGTCCATCCCATCTCTTGGAGTTGAGCACTGCATAAAAAGCTATACCAATATACCAGCCCTTCATTCAGGACTAAACAATGCAAACTGTTTGCAAATAATACCGCGCTTTGCTCGCACACGTGCGTGCCAAGCGGGAAATAGTTTACAAACATTGTGTACCGTTTTGTCATCTATACTGTCTCGTTTTGAATTTGCAGGTGCTCCTCCTGAGGACAGACAGGGTGATTGTGTGTTCACATCTAAATATCTCATAAACTGATTTCAAGACTGTCTCGTTTTGAATTTGCAGGTGCCCCTCCTGAGGACCGACAGAGTGATTATGTATTCACATATAAAGATCTCATTAAACGATCTCTAGAATGTCTTGTTTTGTGTTAACAGGTGCCCCTCGGGATAATTGTATGTTCATATATAAATATCTCATTAAACGATCTCAAGAATGTCTCGTTTTGTGTTTACAGGTGCCCCTCCTGAGGACCGACAGGGTGATTATGTGTTCACATATAAAGATCTCATTAAGCGATCTCTAGAATGTCTTGTTTTGTGTTAACAGGTGCCCCTCGGGATAATTGTATGTTCATATATAAATATCTCATTAAACGATCTCAAGAATGTCTCGTTTTGTGTTTACAGGTGCCCCTCCTGAGGACCGACAGGGTGATTATGTGTTCACATATAAAGATCTCATTAAACGATCTCAAGAATGTCTCGTTTTGTGTTTACAGGTGCCCCTCCTGAGGACCGACAGGGTGATTATGTGTTCACATATAAAGATCTCATTAAGCGATCTCTAGAATGTCTTGTTTTGTGTTTACAGGTGCCCCTCCTGAGGACAGACAGGGTGATTGTGTGTTCACATCTAAATATCTCATTAAACAATCTTTAGAATGTCTTGTTTTGTGTTAACAGGTGCTCCCCCCGAGGACCGACAGGGTGATTGTGTGTTCACGTATAAAGATCTCATTAAGCGATCTCTAGAATGTCTTGTTTTGTGTTTACAGGTGCCCCTCCTGAGGACCGACAGGGTGATTGTGTGTTCACGTATAAAGATCTCATTAAACGGGCGGAAGACACCATGCCAGCAAATTACTATAGATATTTAAGTAAGTCGAGATTACAATTAAATATATTGAGAAATGGTAAAATGGCTATTTTTTGTAAATAAAAAAATTGTAACAGAGTCGAGAATATAAAGGGGGTAGTTAGGGAAGTGGACACGTTATAGTTCCCAAAAGTTTCGGAAGTAATGAATTTTAACAGTGTTAACCGAGGTTTCCTAATGATTTCATTTGGAAAACTCGGTCAACATTGTGAAAGATCACGAGTTCCGAAATGTTGCGGAATTATTAGGAGTTCACTACCTTCAGATTTTTTAAGAAGTGAGTATAACACTTCTGTAAATAACGATCTCGATAAGATCGGATAATAGAAATTTAGGAAAGACTTGTGAGAATCAATATTTTTGTTAAAACCGTTGAAAAGGTTGAAGATAGATGTCACTGTGTAGAAATATGCAGTTATGTCACGCGTGGATACAGAAGAAGGAGTGCAAAACCCGAGAATCTTGGCAGAAATGGCAGATTTTTCAAATCCGTAATTAAGATGATTTTTATTGTGACTTGTCCACAGAAATGGTGCTGTATGGTAAGTCCGAAATGCACAAACTGACTAAAGATAGACTTTCTCTCTTTTCTGAATTTTCTTAATCTGAACTTGTCGGTCATTCTACCGTACCAAAATAGTGTGGAAGGTTGTTCCCTGCTATGTCTGTTTCTATCAAATACTTGTGATACTAATTTCGGTCGGACCCCTTCCGCCCAGAGAAGCCGCGCACGAATGCCGTTTGTGGTCTTGCAACTGAAAATAATTCATGCAATAATATGCTCAATAACGATCAATGCAAACCTGAAAATCACTGGCGCTCGCTTTTGCTGTTAACAATTCTATCCGTTATTTGTTGGATGTGATAATTTTTTATGTATCTCCTACTAGGTTTAGAACGATCATGGCTCGCCCTGATGATCACAGCCGCTGGTGTACAGTTGTTTACTATTCTGGCCCTTATATGTGGGTTGTGGCCCGGAGACTGTCGAAGTATCAAAAGATCATCCCTCTATCTTATAGCAGCACTCATGTCACTCCTAGCTGGTAAAGTATCGTACTTTTACTATATAAGCTGGTTTTTAGCTCGACTGTTTTCATCCAGCACCAAAGAGCCGAGCGTAAGCACCCGTGTGCGATGCTGTCGTTATACTATTTGCTAGACCTTTGACTTAAATAGTAAATGCAATGACAACGAAATTTTTCGCGTCATTAACAAAAAGGCAGGATTGAATATTTGTTGTAGTCCGATATCCAGGAACGTCAGATCAATTTTTTGGCTTCAAACACTCTCGTAGTCGGCCCGTGTACAAGCGCAATTCCAGAAAGCAGATTCGGCTGAAATTAAATATATAGAGAATAATATGTTAGTGTCTATGTTAAATATCCATGTTGTCTGGTCCAGGTTGGGAGAATTCATCACCACGAGGCTTTGCATTTTATGATAAACCCTTTAAATATCAATGATATTCTAGTGCAAGTGTATTCAAATTGTTTCTCAAAATAGACTGCCTGATATCATATTATCAGACAAGTGATATCACTTCAATACCATCTTCACGAGTCAAGGGGTATCGAATCGATATCTTCTTCTCGAAAACCATAAGTTAAACGTTCGTAACCCTTGGTTGGACAAGATGCTTCAATACAGGCCTCATTGCATTATGAATTTAGTTTCGCCGAACCAAATGTAGATACATGTATATGTTTTCAGTCACTTTATCGTCGAACTTTTACACAAAAGGACAGAGTGTTTCAAAAAGATACAGTAACAAGAGTCCTCTTGTTCACGCTCATTTTGGACTTGATTGCTTAGTCACGTCATGGCGTCATTCGTCAAATAATGTGAATTGAAAGAAAGCAGTATTTTTACATTTTTCTCGATAATCTCTGGAAAATATTAAACAAATCACATCATTTAACGTTTCCCGGTGGATTATCGATATTTCTCAGTAAATTATCACTCGGAAATTTCACCCGAAAGAAAATTATATTACCGAAGATTAAACTTCGCAGCCTTTTCTTTCGCCTTCAATGACGTTTTCTAAGCGGCGCTCATTATATACCGTGTCGTTATACCGTTGCCTGCGATTACGTTCTAAATTAAGAGCTATACGATATTTTTCACATAATAATTTTCACTTAATACATGTATTCAAATTTTTATAATAGTGAAGCGTTTCGTTTCTGGTGTAAGAAATAAATCCTTCGTTTCGAGAATAATCGTGAAAATAAAGCTTTTGTGGTTCACTAAAAAAGGCTAAACTGATCTCAAACCGAAACGAACAATTATCCTGCATAAATCTGTTATACCATATTCTTTCATTCTTCATTTCAGCAATGGCCGGTATCGCCAGTGGCATCTGTTTCATCGCTCTGCGTGATTTAGACCATACCTCCCGTAATACATACCCGGATGGAATAGAAACAAAGTACCAATGGTCCTTCATGCTGGGGTGGGTTGGGACGGGCCTATGTATGTTGGAAGGATTTATATTTCTCGCCGTATTAAGAATGGACTATGACGACGTAGCAGAGTCGGGCAGATATACTTCAATGTAGATAAAAACTTCATGGTTACACTCTGATGTGCTCAAATTTCCAAATATTTGGCGAAGAATGTTTTACTTACCACGGAAGTGATCGGAGTTATATATGAGTCAGTGCGTGACATTTCCAACAGATTGACATATGTGCGAGTTGCAACCTTTGAGCAGCATAGACAGCCACATAATGCAATTAGAATGTTGCCTGTCTGTCTAAAGATACTTCGAGGCCTTTTCTATCCACAAAGCGCAAAGTGAAGACTCTGGAAGTCTGTGCACATGCATACGCTGGCCAGAGTCTTTGTTTGTTGCATATTTGAAATTGTTGGAAATGTCATGCACAGGCTCATATATAATCCGTTATCCAGGAAAACTTGCATAGATGACAATACAATTGACAATAAAGTGAAACGTGTATTAAGCGACCACTTGCGGGACCGTCAACAAGCGATCGCTTAAGAAAGTGGTCGCTTAATACACCTTTTGTTTACAAGTAGACACATAATTTCTATTGATTAGTTTGAAATTGCGAATTTCTCATAAGTCTGTTTTTAGAACTCAAAAGAACCGTCTCATCGAGACGATTCTAATGAGTTTTAAAAACATAGATTCATTTGAAATAATCTTTAGATATAATATCTATTTTTAAGATAGTTTGATTTAAAGAAAGGTATTTTGAAAATGGTCGCTTTGTTAAAATGGTCGCTTAATAGATGTGGTCGATCGAGCAAGATCGACTGTATTCTCAAACTCCAATTCTTCACAATTCGAAGTGTATTTTTCATAAAACAAGAAAAAAATATGCCATTTCTAATTAGAAGTAGGTGCATTTTACTTGTTTATGAAACCATTTCCCCACAAACAGATTTTTATTCACTAGAGGCAACAAAAAGTGGAAACATAGAGGAAAATAGAAATTGTTTGTTTCAAGCAATTTCTCTCGTTTCTCAATATTCCTTCAATATTTTGCAGATTTTTTTTCGGTTTTAGATCATATTGAATATACGATAAAAATTCTTTGAAATTTGATAAATCTTAAATTTTCGTTTTGGTTAATCTGGTATAGACAGGTAAAGTTACCCATTGGCATCATTCGGACATGTTTTCCTGGACAGTCCTGCGTCCAGGATGACAAAACGGTGCAAACAGTTTGCCAATTATAACCCGCTTTGCTCGTGCACTTACGTGCAAAGCGGGGTATAATTGGCGAACAGTTTGCTCTGTTTTCTCATCCCGAACGCAGGGCTGATAATATATTTCTATGGCGATGATTGATTTACGATTTTGTCTACCGGATATCGGATTTAAACATTTACATGTATATTTAACCTGTAAATTCCATCAAAATAAACCAACTAACCACATGAAGAATCTCGTCGGGTATATAAATCTGAAAATCATTGTACATGTACTTCTCTTGAAAAGAGAACTTACTGATTAGCAGTTTATATCAAAACAGGATTTTCCTGTTACTGTTAACTCCTTTGGTTATAGATAGCATCATCGTGAAGTTGACATTCATATCGATCAAAACCATACTAAATCGCTCAAACATCGCTCCATTCAGTCATTCAAAACGCTACCAAAAAACATTCAAAAACACTCAAAATTAGATCAACAACTACATTCAAAATAATTTTATCTAGAAAAAAAATTCACCGATTTAATTGAAATTTTAAGTGGCTGATTAATTCTTTCTTAAATATGAAGCTTTTATATAATTTGTAACCCTATTTTGTTAAAGGAGGTAATAAATATCGCTAATTTTGTTCGATTAGCGATATTGAATCACACACCTTTAATTTCAATCAAAACTCACTCATCACACTCATTCAATTTCATTCCAAAATCATTCCCCTTGTCAATTTCACGATCTTGTTAACTGTAGTACACAACGCATTATTTCCAAGCTGTTTGAATGACACTCTTACATGGATATGAGAATTATATATCATTGTTTTTTGTTGCCATTAGCTTTAATATTTATCATACATGTATGAAAGCCGTCACGGAAAAAAGACAATAATCGTCTTTGTTAAAACCACAGGATCCTAAATACGCATATTTCTATGTTTACTTTCCATGTTCCAAATATATTATTTGTCATTGAAATTATCAACAATGAACTTAATAATGATTTTAATCAGCTGTAGCTACAATTGTCAGAAAAATTGTCAGGAATAATCTAATGAAAACTTGCAATTTGAAATAATCAAATCGAGGTATCAGCGAAACACTATTGTTAGTGCCTTTAAATATATAGGCACTTACAACAGTGTTGCACTGGCCCCTTGAATTGAACTCATTCGTAGTAACTCACATGAAGTTGTAATAATACGATTTCGGTGGTGTTTTATATTTGAGAAATCATTTTGTTCAGAGCGGGTGAAGGATATTGCCAGTTTATTGATAAAGATGACAAACCCTGCGTTCATGATGCAAAATCGTTTGCGAACGTTTGTATTTAGTGTCCCGCTTTCAGTATACGCGCATTTTACGAACGCTTTCATACTTAACGCAGTGCAGCTTAACCCGAAACAGTGTCCCTTTGTTTCACTTTCAACCTTGCACAGAACTGAATTCGTTAATTGCAGTATTTGTAATTTCATGTTCCAATTATCTTCTATAAGCCTCGAAATAGATCTCGAAAATGGTCGAGTGAAGTTCCATATACAAGTACGTGCCCTGAATTATATACCCTGGATTAGATATCATCTAATTATCTTAGAACTATAAAAATATCCGTGTGATAACATCTCATATGATATTTTTTAATGATATCACATGGATATTTATAGAACAATGACATGATGTGGTTATTTTTAAAAACTTGCATTTATGTTAGAAACATTTACAAAAACATGGTAAATAGAGGTTATAAGATAAAAATTTATTTACGTACTTAGTTTATTTTATGAAAAAATATCCAACTCGGTTGTGGGATTGATAATTTTCCCGGCAGAGCCTCGGCAATTATCAATTCCCCCGAACCTTGTTATATATTTTTATACAAAACATTAAGTATGTAACATATATTTCTAAAAGTGAAAACTAATTCTAAATAGAATACGTTCACAGAATCGGTCAAACATTTCCTGTGTGCAAGTTAAACACGAACGCGAAAGGCTCGGGAAATGGTTCTCATTCCAAACGTTCGCGAAAGAGTTTGATCTTGAACGTACGGCTGGTCAATACATACATGTACATACGTTTGTTTGTTCCATAAATAATAATGACACAAGATTGTTTTGTATTAATATTTATTGTTTTGTCTCCGTTGTTTTGTCAGATATTATATATAAAGAATGTATTAACGAACTTGTATATATTTTCACAATGAAAAGTTAATTCACTAAATACTCGTTTTAATTATCATTATCACCAAAAGTGCAAATACCTTCAATAGGAATTTAGTATAGGCCTACTGGTTAGCGAACTCTTCTATAATTATCTCATTTTGGACTCTTTGCTTATTTGTCTTAAAACAAAGGCTGACGAAACCAAATTACTTCAATCGTAGATTGATTTCGAGACAAACAGACATGGCGGAAATCAGGGTGATTTCAATCCTGTGTTCAGTATTAAAAACCGCTGTAATTTGTTCGCAAATATTACCCCACTTTGCACGCAAGCTCATGTGCAAAGCGGGGGAAATATGGAAAACAGTTTATACAGTTTTCTCATCCTAAACGCATGGCAGTACACGAGTATATTTTCAACAGTGTTCACGGAGCGAACATTTACTTAACGAGAGCACTCATTTTCTTCATGAAAGCGCGCAAAACCACAACAAGAGGAAAAGGATGGGCCTACATCGCTCACCTGTATAACATAAGATAAATGAAAGGAACCTTGCAATAATCTAAAGTTCATTCCTAGTTTCGGAGAAATTGGCCCATTTGTTTGAGCAAGGAAGAAATTTAAGATTACAAAAGAAGACAAAATGGTTTAGGAGAAGAAAACTCCGACCTACCATGCCAATGTTTGCGAGTCAATCTAAATTTCATGAAAAAAAATCCTGAAGGGTCGCCGAAGTTACATCGAAAATATACTAAGTTTTGTTGAAATTTGCCTCGTGGTTACCGAGGAAAAAAGTGTTCGAAGACTTTAAAGTCAACATACGTCCTGCCCTGCTAAGCTATCATTTTGGTGTCGATCATTATTTAAGGAAGGATTTTGATGAAGGGTCACCAAATGAACTCAAGACAATTTTTGTTAAATTTGGCAAAATGGTTTGGGAGAAGTTGTTTTAGGAACTGTTGACGACTTTCAACGCACATAATGTGATCGCAAAAAATCACCTTGCGAAGAGTGTGCTCAGCTGAGCCCAAAACGAGCATGCCTATATTAAAATCCAGCAAGTCCATTCTTGAAAGCACTCTTGACCTCGATATTTTCATAGAATAGGTCAATTCCGGCCAATTTGAATTTACATTTTTTAAAGAAAACATTTAACAAGTTTGGTAGAGCTTAGGGCAAGAGTCAAGTTTAAGCCTAGTATGGTTGGCGCCGTACTAGATCTGGCAGTGATTAAAGCATAATTTACATTTGCCATGGAAGCCGTACGATGTTGCAGCCAGCGAGTTAATGCTATTTTCTACATCGCACATTTCTTTTCTACGGCGTACGTATCCACAAAATAGTGCCCGCACGTTTTTTCATTATTCCGTCAGGAAAAAATGCGGTGTCCCTACGGCAATCGTAATGTCATCACAAGACAATCGCGCGATCCCGTACAGATACCGTGCGATTAGTCACTAAAATAAACTGTATACCCACCGTACGGTCGCCACACGGTCTCCGTGCGGTGACCGCGCGGAGACCGTAGAATGATGCCATTAAGTTTTACAAGCAAAGCATCGCTGCTGACCATGCGACGACATTGCGATGCATGTACGACATGTGTACGGGTTACGGTCTCCGTGCGGAATCAAGATTTTCAAAAATTTCGATTACTTGTTTATACGAAATCGCAAAGTATACGGAACCCGTCAAATCGTGTGAAGATCGCACGGAAAACGTATGCCGCCACTCGTGCAACGCACGATTTCGAGATTACAGCTGGTTCGCGTGCGCCGTACGGGTTCCTTAAGTCAAATGTAAACAAGGCTTAAGGAAGCGTTTCAAGAAATTGTGGATGTCTGTATAATCAGACAATGTACAATTGTTTCGACCTGACGCCAAGACAGACGCACGATAGACAAAGCGCCATGAAAATAGCCCAAGATGAGATTAGCTAAAATTGTCCAAGTCATGGGAGTTTACTGTGGTTAGTCCCTTATATTAGGGAGTTGTCTCTCTTAGGTCTCTCTTAGGTTTTGAGTATTAAACGGAGAGGGTTTTCGACTCGGACTATTCTAGCGGAGGCCTTTTTCGACTTGGTTTACTGCCGAACACCTTTGGTAACATCCATGCAAGCAATCGAGGTAGTGTTACTGACAATTGACAAGGCTACGTTATAAATATTCGAAATTGGCAATATTAACTACATATGTGGCAAAGTGAACTAATACCCCTACTGGCGCATTTGTGCCAGTAACGTAAACTCAGGGCTCGTGTTTGACCCTTAAACCAGGGTTTGGACCCCACAAAAATATGTAAATACCTTTATTTGACCCTTAAGAATTTCTCCGAAGAGGGTCAAGATGACCCCCTTGACTGAAATTTTCAAAGGTCAAATCAATGTGTTATTCTTCAAATTTTCAATGAATGATCGTATATCTTATCATAAGTTTTTAAAATAAATTGCTTACTTCATTCCTGTGGTGAATTAACTCGCTAAACTGCAAATTGTACTCATTATTATTTTTGACCCCTTCAAAATCAGTTTTGACACTTCATGTTTAAAGAGTAAATGACTCGTTTAATTTCAACGTAAACTGTTTTCGGACACTTCGTCACCTTTTGTGTCATTGTTTTTTTTATTATTTTGATTCATAAATATACACTTTTGGCATAAACTTAAGCATATTGTTTTAAGAATTACAAACGTAATGTATGGGACTACATAAATGAAACCATTCATATGTGACAAATTAAAATTAAAATTTATTTCAAGATCAGGGGCCCGTTTTACTAACCTTCTCACGAAAAAAAAATTATCATTAGTCAAAATCACAAATCGTACCTGGTGTTTTCATACCTTCTTAGATTCTGCTTGCAATATCTCATTGGAATCGTCTTGACATACGCAAAAAAAGATCATAAGATGCTTAGTACAAGAGGACCAAGATGGTCCTAGATCGCTTACCTGAGTCTCTTTGACCCCTGGGACATCACATTAATTAGACAGGCTAATATCAAAAAGAAGATAATTGCCTAAGATCAATACCATGGAACGTTTTCAGCAAAGAGCAAAACAGATATGCCTTTTTGCTCTTTGATTCTATGTAAAAAGGGATGCACCCGGTTGGACCCCAAATGTGACCCCAGGGTCTTGATATGACCAAACTTGAAAAAGGTCCATACTATGATGCTACATACTAAATATGAAAGCTGTCTGCCTTCTGGTTTAAGAGAAGAAGATTTTTGAAGGTTTTCCTATTTTCACCGATCATGCTCAGATGAGCTGAAAGGGATGCGCCCAGTTGGAGCCCAAATATGACCCAAGGGTCTTGATATGAACAGACTTGGTAGGGACCCACTAGATGATGCTACATACCAAAAATGAAGGCAGTGTGTCCTCTGGTTTCGATTAAAGAAGATTTTAAAAGATTTTCGCTCTTTGATTCTATGTAAAAAGGGTTGCGCCCCGGTGGAGCCCAAATATGATCCTAGGGTCTTGATATGAACAAACTTGGTAGAGGTCCACTAGATGATGCTACATACCAAATATGAAAGCTGTTTGCCATCCGGTTTCATAGAAGAAGATTTTTGAAGATTTTCGTTTTTTTACCCTTTGTGCTCATAAGAGATAAAGGGATGCACCCTTGCAAAGCCCAAATATGACCCAAGGGTCTTGATATGACCAAACTTGGTAGAGGCCCACTAGGTGATGCTACATACCAAATATTAAAGCTGTCTGCCATCTGGTTTCAGAGAAGAAGATTTTTAAAGATTTTCGATCTTTGATTCTATGTTAAAAGGGTTGCGCCCGGGCAAAGCCCAAATATGACCCAAGGGTCTTGATATGACCAAACTTGAAAAAGGTCCACTAGATGATGCTACATACCAAATATGAAAGCTGTCTGCCTTCTGGTTTCAGAGAAGAAGATTTTTAAAGATTTTCATATTTTCACCCTTTTTGTTAAGGGTTAAGGGAAAGTTAAGGGTGGATTTCATTTATTTGAACAACTTTGGTAGAGCTTGACCCAAGGAACATCCCTGCCAAGTTTCATCAAGATTGGCCCACTGGTTTAGGAGGAGAAGATGTTTAAAGAAATTGTGGACAACGGACGACGCACGACTGACGACGGACATTCTACGATCCCAATAGCTCACCTTGAGCACTTTGTGCTCAGGTGAGCTAAAAACAGGCATATATAATGAATATGTGTATATGAAAGTCAGTCGACCTTTAATTACAAAATATGCAGCTAATTCTCTTAGTGACCAAACCGCACTTAATCTCTATAAGTAACAAGACACCTTATAACTTGCAAAATTATATCTTAAAATCCATAGATACTTTCAACTTCAGATTAATACTGTTTTAAAGACAACTCGTCACCAATTTGATCCTAAGAAGATGTAATATGTATGTGTCCTACACATGAGAATTCCCAATACCTTCTCCTGCAGCTGAGTCTTCCAAAGTTTTCCAAGAAACTCAACAACTGTTAAAAAATGCTTAATTTTAAGCCAATGGTATTTATAACTATACAAATATCCGTGCCATAACATCCCATATAATATTTTTTATGATATCGAATGGATATTTTTACACAAATGACATAATGTGGTTATTTTTAGAATTTCGCATTTCTGTTAAAAACATCGACGAAAACAAATGCAATAGAGGTTATAAGATAAATATTATACAGACTTTCTGTATTGTATGAGAAAATATTCAACTTGGTTGTGGGAATTGATAATTGTCCCTGCAAAGCCTCAACAATTCTCAATTCCCCCAACCTCGTTAGATTTTTTTTCATACAAAACATTAAGTATGAAATATATATATAATAGAGATTTGGAGAAAAGTTATCTGGTTATCTGTGTTCTTCAATTGTTTGTGACACATCACAGAAAATTTGAGGAGTAAAAATTATGTCTCCCCCTACAGGAAGACATTATTAGGATTCAACACAGGACATTCTATAAATTTTTGAGGTCTAAATACTTATTCAACTCTTGTCATACTCAACCCTGAATATTCCTGCTTTGACAAGAGGTATAGACAATTGCAACACATAAAATACATATATGGAATAAGATGAAATTAAATATAACTTTATTAGCAAAAAATTCCATCTGTAAAGTGATTTACTTTGTACACATAGAGCTCCGCCCATTTATTATACTGAACGCCATCTTTTGTGGGAGTGTTAATGCTGTTATGACATCATATAACAAACAAGCTGAATGACATGCTTCGTTTTCTATGAAATTCTTCCAACGTCAAAATCATTACTAACACAGTAACTAGTTCATTAATTTTGAATCCAGAAAAACGAAATAAAACATTTTTACACCAAGAAAAGGGTAATAAAACTAATTCCAGAAGTGTGAATGTGTTATTATGGATATAATCTCATTTTTGCCTTGATGTGTCAATCAATAAAATTCCGCCCTCATAGTTTTACCTTTTGCATATGACTCTTCCCCATCAGACTTTATTCATGGACACATCAAAATGAAAATAAAATTATTTCATAAATATCAGCTGGCACACATATGCAGTTTGATCTTAGTTTAAACTATATGTTTCCCCTTTTAAGACATAAGCTTAGATAACATTATTTGATTTTGACCCTTAAAATTTTAGAAATATCTTATTTCAACCTCTTTAGTTCTCTGCCATGGGGGGGGGCATATTTTTTTACCTTCTGATTTTTCAGTTTTGCACTTTTAAACAACTGAAAAATATTAAAAACCCTTGTCATGCTGAACCCGGAATATTCATGCTTTTGCAGGAGCTACAGACAAACAATAGCCTGCACATATGTGCAGTCTGATGTTAGCCTACACCACCTGTTTCTCACTTTCAAACCAGAATTGTCAATAGATTTAGTATTTCAGATAAAAATTGACCTAAAGTTGGTACTTTCAGTGTTTTTTGCCCTTTGATTTTGAGGAAAATTGTAGTCAAAATTTATTCAGCTTGACAAGGGTTAATGTTTTCGAATAAGCTGTCTTCTTAATAGCTTTATATGAAATGTGAATCTTTTGTAAAGAATGAAGGAGACTATTAAACAAGAGGGTCATTGGCCCTAAAGCGCTCACCTAATGAATGGCTTTACAAAAGTCAAAGAGATCAAGAAGAAAACAATTCAGTTAAAAATGTTGCCTCTAAAGTACTAAAAAACGTTTTTGACCCTCTATCAAACTTGTGTAAGATTTCAAGGCAATTTCAAACTTAACCCAGGTTTCATACAAAACATTCTGATCAAGTTTCAAGATATTTGAGTAAACATTTTTTTTAAGATTTGACCCCTTGACCCCATTTTTGACCCGAATGACCCAATTTAGAAGTTGCCCCAGATTTGATGGAGACAAACATTCTGACCAAGTTTCAAGACATTTGGACCAAAAATGTGGCCTCAGGAGTGCATGCAAGGTTTTTCTAAGATTTGACCCCCTGACCCCATTTTGCCCAACTTGACCCAATTTCGAACTTGACTGAGATTTGATGGAGACAAACATTCTGACCAAGTTTCAAGACATTTGGGCCAAAAATATGGCCTCTAGAGCGCACACAAGGTTTTTCAAAGATTTGAACCCTTGACCCCATTTTTGACCCCACTTGACCAAATTTCGAACTTGACCGAGATTTGATGGTGACAAACATTCTGACCAAGTTTCAAGACATTTGAGAAAAAATGTGTCCTCTAGAGTAGACACAAGGTTTTTCTAAGATTTGACCCATTGACCCCATTTTTGACCCCACTTGACCCAATTTAGAAGTTGACCGAGATTTGATGGTGACAAACATTCTGACCAAGTTTCAAGACATTTGAGAAAAAATGTGTCCTCTAGAGTAGACACAAGGTTTTTCTAAGATTTGACATCTTGATCCCACTTTTGACCCCACTTAACCCAATTTTGAACTTGACCAAGATTTGATGGAGACAAATATTGTGATCATGATTCAAGACATTTGGGCCAATAATGTGGCCTCTACAGTGCACACAAGGTTTTTTTAAGTTTGACCCCTTGACCCCATTTTTGACCCCACTTGACCCAATTGAAAATTTAGCTGAGATTTAATGAAGACAATTATTCTGACCAAGTTTCAAGACATTTGGACCAAAAATATGGCCTCTAGAGTGCACACAAGGTTTTTCTAAGTTTGAGCCCTTGACCCAATTTTTTTACCCCACTTGACCCAATTTAGAACTTGACTGAGATTTGATGGTGACAAACATTCTGACCAAGTTTCAAGACATTTGGGCCATAAATATGGCCTCTAGAGTGCACACAAGGTTTTTCTAAGATTTGACCCATTGACCCCATTTTTGACCCCACTTGACCCAATTTAGAAGTTGCCCCAGATTTGATGGAGACAAACATTCTGACCAAGTTTCAAGACATTTGGACCAAAAATATGGCCTGAGTGCACACAAGGTTTTTTTAAGATTTGACCCCTTGACCCCATTTTTGACCCAACTTGACCCGATTTCAGACTTGACTGAGATTTGATAGAGACAAACATTGAGACCAAGTTACAAGACATTTGGGCCAAAAATATGACCTCTAGAGTGCACACAAGATGTTGACGGACAACCAGACGCCCGACACAGCTCGATCACAAAAGCTCACCTTGAGCACTTCGTGCTCAGGTGAGCTAAAAACAAGTCAGCATTACCAAGAAAAATTTTCTAATAATCACTCATTTTATTATCTTGACCCCTTCAGCAGCATTTTTGACCCATAGAAATTCACTGTCAATGGGGTCACTGACACTTATCCAGTGTCTTTGGTGAAAAAACATGCAAACTGTTTGCAAATTATTCTCTGCTTTGCATGTGCACTTGGTATAATTTGCTTACAGTTTGTACCACTAGCATATGTCCCAATCATAACACAGCAGACGACAGGCCCGCAGCAAACAATGAACAGTTTTTATCTGTCAACTTGAACTGTGCTTCTTTGGATGTGGGTTTCTCTCTGGCATTCAAACTTGACCATTCTACCCTAATCTGAAAAGATAAAATACATGTATTACTATTCATTAGACTGTCACAAAGCAGACCATTAACCCACACCCCTCACCCCACCTCCCCCAAGGAGGGAAGCGCTTGTCTATAATAGAATGTCTCTTGATCAAAGGCCCTTAACTCTGTCGAAAGTCCATGGACTGTAGACAAAAGAGGACATGCAAATCTCTCCTTGATACTGATCATATCTGTGAAATTTGAATAAAATTCTTCCATTAGTTATTTAGAAATCAAGAGAATACAAAAGCTACAGACTGACAGACCAACCAATAAGCTGACTCCTATATACCCCCAAAACATAATTATGGGGGGTATAATCATACTATAATGATACTGGACTGAAACATATGTCTCTGAAATTAAAATATTGTAACCAGTAAAGATCTTACTATTATTGGCAGGATGGGTATACTTTTCACACTATGTTCTCCTTTTAAAAAACATCACAAGGTCATAAACCATAAATTGTATATAAAAATAAAGAATATTCATTGTTTCTCAATGTCACAATTTCAAACAATTGACAACAATGTTATTCACTTTCTTGCTCTTGAAATTTGCCAAATGAATGAAATAGAGGATAATCGTTTATTTCAGTGTAAGATTGATTGATATTTCATTGAGTGAGCAACAAAAGCTATATTTTCAAGAGTGAGTCACGAGTGAAAATATAGCTTTTTTGTTCAAGAAATGAAATATCAATCAATCTTACTCGAAAAACAAACAATTATTCTTTTTCTTTAATGCAAAAATGAGACAAAATGGGAAATTTCTAGGACATATTTTCGTTTAGCACGTCATTTTGCACGTAATTGCTATGCAACGTTCATTGTGACGTAACTTTTTTCGCTCTGCATAGTTGACATCAGATAGGGTGAAATGCACAAAAGCAGGGTATAAAATTTTGATAATTCCACTGCATTTGCAGTGAGATTATCATGTGATAATTAACCGTTATTTCTCGATAAACCACCGAAAAGCATTAAAGAAAAGGACGATTTTCCAAAGACTTTCAAAATGATGATAAGCATGAAGCCATAAAACATGCACATTAGTTTAATAAATAAATTAGAAGTCTAATAAGGGTTTTTTTCATTATTATCTTTCTGTCAATCAGACCTCTCAAAAAGGTGTGAAATGTGTGAAAAACAAGATGTCTCACATTAATAACCTAAAAAAAAATAGAACAATTGGTAGGACCGGAAGGTGAGCTAGAGCCTAAAGTTTTTGTCATCTTAAGGTAGTGGACCCGTAATAGTTTTGCAACATCTCGGAGGTAATGAACTTTAACAGTGTTAACCGAGGCTTCCTAATGATTTTCATTAGGAAACCTCGACTAACATTGTGAAAGAATCTGTGGTCCGAAATGTTGCAAAATTATTACGGGTCCACCTTAAGGGAAAGCAAGACCACTGTAGTTATATGCAATACAGAGTTATTTATACCTGAGTGAATACTTGTTGCTACAGCTATTGCCTATTTGAACAATTACTTATCTGTTAACTGTTTGTATAAATCAGTCCCACATGATATAGGGGATAATCAACTGGTTATGTCTGATATGAAAAAGATTTCACGAAAATGCATTTTTATATACTAATAAACAAGTTAGGGAAACAAGTTTATTTACAGCCAAATAATGTTTTCAATTAACTAGTTTATTATCATATTTATTACATTCTCTACAAACCTTTTTTTATTTGTAACATTAAGTTTTATGTCATTTTCTATCATCCTCAGACCTTTTGAATTTCACATATTGATACCAAGACAATATTCTTTTTAATAATTTCTAGTCACCATCTTCGATTACGCTTTAAAAATTCAAAGTAACCTTAAGTTGCTTTGAAGCAAAAAAAAACCATTCTTTGGACCTTAAACAAGTTAAACAAGTTTTGGGAGAATCTTACATTATTGTGAACGGTCATACTAAACTATGCCCCACGGAGAAAGTATGCCCCACCAAGCCCCACTGTACAAAATGACGCCCACAGGTTTGAGCAATGTGTCTAGGGGTCATTTTATGTTTTTTATACAGAAAAACACATTTTTAATCATGAGTCCAAGTTTTTTTTTGTCTATCTTACAAAATAAGCCAGATATTAGTAAAAAATATTTTACATTACTGAACTAGCTTAATTGTAAAATATTTTCACTAATATCTCGCTTGTTTTTAAGATAGACAAATAAAACTTGGACTCATGATTATAAAAAAGTTTTCCTATATAAAAAACATAAAATGACCCCTAGACACATTGCTCAAACCTGTGGGCGTCATTTTGTACCGTAGGACTTGGTAGGGCATACTTTCCTGTGGGGCATAGTTTAGTATGACCCATTGTGAATGATTGTTTTGTTAAATTTGTGAATGAAAATAATTTTGGAGAATCTTACATTATTGTGCATGATTGTTTCATTTAGTTTCTTTTTTCCTAGTTCATGTTGATAAACATTTTTTTGATAATCTGTGATTCAGAAGCTTCAGTGGTGGATCCAGAGGGAGGTGTCAATCAACAACCCTTCTGTAGCCTAATAATTTCTTTTTTGCTTTGATATTTAATAATAATTGAATAATTATGTAGCTGGGTTGAGTATAACTAAATTACGGGGTGTTTTTACTGCCTTGCCATACAAGCTAGCTTTTATAGTGACATAGTAGAGTACTAGCTTTGGGATGTAGAGGTCCCGTGTTTGAATCTGTACGGAGTCAAATATTTATCTGTGGGTTACATTTGGTGTCCTGGCCCACTGCGCCCACCTTATGTAACCCTCATGAGGTGGTGGTTATGTGATTAGGTAGTTGAGGATGTTAAATTGAGAAGATTCGTGGAAGAATCTTAATTGTGGAGGGAGTGTATGTAGCCGGGTTGAGTATAAGGGGTGTTTGTACTGCCTTGCCTTACAAGCTAGCTTTTATAGCAACATGGTAGAGCACTCGCTTTGGGATGTAGAGGTCCCAGGTTCAAATCCTGACGGAGTCAAATATTTATCTGCAGGTTACAATTATTTAAAAAAAATCTCAATTTCTAAGTTTGAATTCCCTATGCAGATATCCAAAACCTGTGATTCGGCTTTAATGCATTATCTCAGTAGTGTGAGCAAGGGCCAAGTTGCTTGAAAAAAGGAGTACCTCCAGTAAAACTGAAAAGTGTTACCCTCACTTGTGACAATATCAAAACTATTACACTGGGAAATCCCAAGATTTTCCTGCCAGGAAAGTAATAAATGAAATTAATTAACTTTAAAAGACTAGCCCTTTTTATAGCTTCAACACACCTGCCCATGAACATCTCTGCAATATCCACTATCTAACCCTCTGACTTCAATCTTCATGTCTGTCATATACTGAAGCAGTTTCCACAGAAAACTGGCATCTTCATCTTCTTCTCCACAGTCATTATTCACACCAACAATTAAACAACCATCCCTCAAATTACATATAAAATTATACAAATAGCTAAAAAACGCTGACAGCTCTTTTGCTGGAACACCAATATCAAGCAAAACAGAAAGATTATCTATGATAAACACAGGTTTTACAGTTTCATCTCCATTCCTAAAAATATCCTTTAGGATCTCATAAAGTGCCTTTAGATCCATCTTTCTTTCATTGTCAACAAACTCTGTCCACACATGTTCTGGGTTATGATCAAAGTTGATGAGAGGCCCTATGTGTTTAAGTCCCTCAATAAACACAAAGTTAGAATTCTTTCTTTCTGCTGTCAGATTTGAACCAAGTTTATTTCCTACCGTGTTAAAATGAGTGAAAGTTTGACAAAAACTGAGCAAATACACTTTTCGACGGCTCTTTAGGAAGTATGAAATAAAGTTATGGATGAGAAAACCTGAATCTGAGTTCGTTTCAGCCACTGCAATACTCCGACAACGATCAAGACTGCCTTGAGCAGTGGAAAGAAAATTATTTAGTTCAGGAAGCATTGCAAAAAAATTCTGCTTGCGACAATAACAACAAGAAACTCTGAATTAACCGACGCTTAATGGATAGCTAAATTCGTCTACGTGAAGGTATTGTCTAAATCGATTTAAAAAAATATACATAGACCAGAGGAGTGTTGCTCCTAGACTGGTCCCACTGTCGACTATCCTAAAAGCCTTCAGAAATGAGTCGACAGTAGGACCAGTCTAGTGTTGCTCCTCGAACTGTCGCTAAAAGACACTCTCTCAGCGTTGTCCGACTCTCTCAGAAAACTTGATGAAAAAAAAAACAGAATTGCATTAAAATTTAAACAAATAAATTAAACCCTATCATCCACGTATAAAAAAAGGACACAAAATCCATCCATCCATTCATCCATCCATCCATCCACCCATCCTTCCATCAACCCATCCATCCGTCTTTCCATCTGTCAACCAATTCATCAATCAAACTATCAATCTATCCTTTCACCGGTTCATCTATCTATCTATCTATCTATCTATCTATCTATCTATCTATCTATCTATCTATCTATCTATCTATCTATCTATCTCTATCTATCTATCTATCTATCTATCTATCTATCTATCTATCTATCTATCTATCTATCTATCTATCTATCTATCTATCTATCTATCTATCTATCTATCTATCTATCTATCTATCTATCTATCTATCTATCTATCTATCTATCTATCTATCTATCTATCTATCTATCTATCTATCTATCTATCTATCTATCCATCCATCCATCCTTCTATCTATCTATCTATCTATCTATCTATCTATCTATCTATCTATCTATCTATCTATCTATCTATCTATCTATCTATCTATCTATCTATCTATCTATCTATCTATCTATCTATCTATCTATCCATCCATCCATCCATCCATCCATCCATCCATCCATCCATCCATCCTTCTTTCTTTCTTTCTTTCTTTCTTTCTTTCTTTCTTTCTTTCTTTCTTTCTTTCTTTCTTTCTTTCTTTCTTTCTTTCTTCCTTTCTATTTATCTATCCATGTCTCAGTAATGTCCGTCTGACTGTCTGTCAGTAGCTAGGCCGATCGTCGGCGATAAGTCGTCGATGCAATAACGACATACAAAGGTTTACGTCACCGACTGGTTATTGACATTTTGACTGAATTTGGTTATTTTAGCCAAGCGCCTTAAAAAAAAATCACAACAAAGAACTGAAGCAAGTTATTGTTGTCACTAGGTAGGTATAGCATATGACTTGTCGGCATGACAATTCTAAGTAATCTCTCATGTGATTGTGGTTACTGGCTTAAGTTTGGGTATGTATATTCTCTGTCCCAGGGACAAGGGTTATGAAAATGCAGCCACACCAAGACGTTACAGCTAATCATTCTTCTAGTGCCAGTCCATTGTGATTCTTTATCAACTGTGCCTTAAATGAGGCCAATGAGGCTTGTTGTACAAATGATAACTCACCAGTATTGACATAAATGGTAGGTATTATTGCCCAAAAGATACAATAACCTATTGAAATTTTATCTTGCATTGCTTCTAACTGGTAATTATCAGGTAAGATTCTAATATTTGGCATTAACATGGATATACTTGAAGGTATTTCCTATTCAGCTTTGGTAAGCTCAGAGCTTTCATGTAATGTTCTTAATAATAGTATATAAATACACTAGCTTTCAGCGGCACAGCCGCCTTCATCAGGTGAATCCTATGAATTGAACCGTTATGTACGACGTCAAGGTAACGTTGACGTCATCAAAGTACTGCAAAGACCCGGAATAACGTACGAGTGTTAGACCCGCCACAAAGACTCAATGCATGCGGGAACTAAGAAATTCCTTAAAAAGCGTTTTAAAATACCAAAATAGAACAAAAATAGTGATTAAAAAATAGTGCCGAAACTCTTATACGAGAAAATAGGTAGGACAAAACTTTTATCCTTATAAGTATGATCAAACGGATACACATGCATTAAGTCCCTGGGAAGGGGACACACCCAGCAACTGATGGATCGCCTATCGTGCCTATTAAGGTAATGGACCCGTAATAGTCTCTACACCTCAGAGGAAATGAACCCCCAACAGTGCTAACAAAGGTTTCCCAATGATTCTCATTAGGAAACCCTGGTCAACACTACAAGAGATCATGAGCTCCGAGACACCGCGCAAACATTACGGGTACATAACCTTAAGATACCGGACAACAAAATATTGCAAATATAAAAAAACAGCTGTATAAAAAAGAAAGAGGAGAAAAATATGGGCGATATAATCGCTATTACAGAAGACTGAGCATGTCTTATTTACAGCAATTACGGCGCCGCACAATACGAAAAAAAAAAACCCAGAGGTCAATTGCTTATTTGAAATTGAAATATATATCCAAAATACTAAACAGCAGCGATATGGAGACGTGGAGAGACTATTACGGGTCCACTACCTAAATAGGCACGATAGGCGATCCATCAGTTGCTCGGTGTGTCCCCTTCCCAGGGACTTTATGCATGTGTATCCGTTTGATCATACTTATAAGGATAAGAGTTTTGTCCGACCTATTTTCTCGTATTAGAGTTTCAGCAGTATTTTTTAATCACTATTTTTGTTCTATTTTGGTATTTTAAAACGCTTTTTCAGGAATTTCTTAGTTCCCGCATGCATTGAGTCTTTGTGGCGGGTCTAACACTCGTACGTTATTCCGGGTCTTTGTAGTATTTTGATGACGTCAACGTTACCTTGACGTCGTACATAACGGTTCAATTCATAGGATTCATCTGATGAAGGCGGCTGTGCCGCTGAAAGCTAGTGTATTTATATATTTTAATTAAAAGTATATATCTCAAGAAGAGAACTTTTTATTCGGTAATGTTCTTAATTTGAAATCTCTGGCAGTTTTGTCTCCTTGGCAATCTACTTGTACCTTAAAAGATTCGACATGAGTTTGTTAAAAATGTTTTCGGATTCCGTCCAACCTGCAGGTGTGCAGTTGAGTAATATGCGAAACCTTTGCTTTGAAGCACGTATATGAAGGTGAGTAGCCCTGACTGCGGCTTCATTTAAAAGCTGGTTGGCGGCGACTGGTTAACCCTGTCGTAGTAAACTGTCGGGTTTCCCTGTCGGTTGGCGATCAGTTTTTAAACAGACTTCCCGTTGTCTACTTGGAAGATTGACTAATTATGACATTCATCTAAGGTGCTTCCTGTATCCCATTAGCAACCTTACTTGTGATTTTGTAAGCCTGTATTATGTGTTTGATTTCTTGCCCAATTGGGGCTTTGGGGCTAGCCAGAAACTTTGATGTGGGCAGCCCATTGCGACATTGACATTATGACTTTATTTTACTCTTGAATAATTGCTAATTTGTAATTGTTGTATTTTATAAAGCCGCAGTCATATAAGGGCAACACATTAAAACTATATCATTCTAAAGTCATCTTCATATTTTGCCTACTCTGCAATAAATACGGTTATCCACTATGGATAGGTACGGGTTATTGCGGGGAGGCTAAATATTTTTGTTGTTGTTAGGGTGAGTGGGTTTTATTCGTGGAAAAGCGTTCTTTATGCTTACCGCCTCAAACAGAAAATTCCACGTGAGTTAATAAATTGAGCTTATTTTAAGAAAACCCGCCCACCCTTCCCGTGTACACTTTGCATTTGTTCAAAGATTCTGCCTTAGATATATCGTTTCAGTTCACCAAGGACGGGTTTGGCACAAATACTTGGCCTTGTAAGCTGGTAACCAACCACATAAAATGTGCTCCCTATCATGGATGACATCTGCGAAGTTCAGGCTTCATCGTTGGACCAAAATTGCTTATGCTTTCGCGTGTGTTGTTAGTTATTGCCTAAAGTTGAAAGTCAGTGAAAAAAGATAATGTCCATGTACTTTAGTGCAGAAATTCATTTCCGTGGGTAACTAAAATATCTGCAGTAAAGTAGTAAAAAATAGGGGAGGTGCATTTTCTTAAAAAATTCTATAGCTTTATTTCGTATTTTATCCAAGTATTACCTTAAGCTGGAAATTGTATTCTTGCACTGTGGTAACATGTTCATTTTCGTAGGCTTTTGTGATTTTTTTCTTTTCATTTATACTCCGGCGCAGCTTTTAAGCAGTTTATCTGAGGTCTCTTCGGCCAGCTTTTAAACAGACTTCCTGTTGTCTACTTGCAACAGATGAAAATACACTGAGTTGTTTTTAGCACGAAAAGAAGTAGATATTATTCCTTAGCTATAGTTAGTAAATTTGTTCGCCCACAGACTAAAATGATACCTCATTTTTCAGATTGTCAAACTTGAAAACAATGATAATTTTGCTAAAGTGCGTGTCATGTTGATATTTTGTTGCTGCCGCTTTTGAAATTTTTGTTGTAAGTAAATAAACACAAACATCTTGTCCAACGATATCGTCTCTTATTTCAAATTCAAAAGCATATAGCGTTCTAAAAGCTATAGGTAAGAAAATTTTGAAATCAACGCCGGCAATATAACTTCCGTGCGTTCAAAAGCGTTCACAAACGCCCTAAAAAGGACATTGTGCTTTGTACAATTTAACCGTGGAATATATTTTGTGTTCCAATAGGAAGACGCATTCTGGCTCTGTGTTGTCCTTATGGTTGACTTCAATCTATCGATATTGACGGAGGATAGTGTAGATGGGACAGGTTTACCTGTCTACCCTAATTGTTCGTCTGATATACAGTGGGCATCACTAAAATGGCACAAAATGGACCGTTCGGGAGCTCTGTTGAACAAATAAAAATGAGAATGGTTTCAGCTCAATTGAAATATGCATTCATCCTGTGCATTGCGCATAGTCTTAGAAAGTCCCTTTCGAATGACAATATACGTTGTTTTGTTTATGTTTAAGTCATCTTTATTTTTTGTTTTTCTACTCTTTATTATTCCCTTTTAAAAGATCCACCATTGCCTCAGCACATTTTTCAGCGGAGTTAGGATTCTGACCTGTCACCAGTCGGCCGCTAACCTGTAATATAAACAGACGGATTTAAATAAGATCGTGCATTCGACCATCCAATTTGGAAAAGATAATTTACCTGAATTGTGAACGTGATCATTAGATTCATTACAATCTTTAACAAAGGACGTCGACTTTTCGCCTACTCAGAAAAATCATGGCTTTTTTATTTCAAGAGTATATCACTAGATATTGTTTTATAATCAAGCGTAGTATTTGAATATGTATTGGACCTTGTTGTCAACTCAATTGTAATTATTTTTATCATTTTACCTGTTTAAAAGGAAAGACGTTTATCTTCATATACGTCATTCTTCATATATTTCATGAATATGGTGCGCGAAAAGCTTCACCGAGTAAATGGCTTTTTTTCAGAATTAACATTGACCTTAACCTTTGTTCCTTATTTAACCCTCTACCTGCTATTCATCAAATAAATATTGTATAACAAGAGTGCCATAGTCACAAGATACGCCGCCACTTCGCTGCTGTTTCACGAAAATAGATGAAGATACTACTTATTTGGACAGAACCAAATTCAAAACATTTGCAACCTTTTTAAATTGTCAAGTTCAAACTGTTTGTTATGATTGATTGATTGAATTGGTTTTAACGCCCCTTTAAATTGCAACTAGTAATTATAAAAAAACCCAGCTAGGATAGCTTAACCAGCGTCTTTTATTTTCCATTCTTTTTTTCAATTCAAAGTCAGCTGAATCTATTACTATGCATAGGCCTAACTATTGAATCAAGACAAAAAGTTAGGAGGAGTTGCGTTCACAAGGCTGAAATTTCAAAAAGCCCCAGATACTAAGTCTTAAGGGGGTCATGATTCAGGGAAATTAATGAAACATTAAGTGTCAATGTTAATAACTCTTGCAAAAATCAATGAATCACAAAATCCTTGATCCACCTACAAATTATGGTGATGTCACTGACCAAGTTTCGTTTAAATCAAGACAAAAAGTTAAGAGGAGCCCCAGATACTAAGTTTTAAGGGGACATAATTCAAGAAAAAATTAATAAAGCAAAAAATCCTTACTTCATGCACATCTACCGATTTAGGCTATTACATCCACCAAGTTTCATTTAGATCCAGCCAGAAACTTATGAGGAGTTGCATTCACAAGGAAGCAATTACGATAAGCCCCAGAGACTAGGTTTAAGGGAGCATAACTGAGCCAAAAATCAATGAACTTTAAAATCCTTACTTTATGCACATCTACCAATTAAGGTGATAACATAGACCAAGTTTCGAAAAGATCCAATCAGAAACTTAGGAGGAGTTGTGCTCACAAGAAAAGTGGACGTAAGTACATACGGACGGACGGATGAACCAATAAAGGTTAATAATTCTTTAAAAACGACTTGACAGGAAGCTGTTTGTCCTTGCTATTTTAGAATTACCTGCACATTGCATGTCCAATCTTCTTTACCAACAAAATCAGCCCCAAGTTCAGTTAATTTGTCTTGAAGTGAAAAAGGCATTTCTCCGGTAAGTTTCATACCTTCTTCTTCAGCGTTAGTAAATGAAGTGACTTTGAGTCCCTTTACCAGATAATCTCCACTTGACAACTTAATCTGTGTAAGGCCTGTAATATACGGATACGTTGCGAGATATACGTGCCAGGGGTCCGAAATAGCCCACTACCACCATATAGACCAATAATATAAACGTGTTTATATACTCAGTTCCTAAAGAAAGTATGCACTTTTGAATTTTGAATATCTCTGAAATTACACAATCTATCGTCATGAAACGTCACATGACTATCCCCAAGATTATGTGCAAACGATATTTGAAAACAAAAATTGCGCAATGAGCAAATATTTTCTGCTAAATTGAGACATTTGATTTTGAATATTTTGCATGTGCATCACGCGTTATACGAATAATTGGTCTGAAAATGCATTCGGTTAAATCTCTGCGGCTTTCCTAAGCATAAAATCACATCTTCAATACAAGTTAGCAAAATGCTACAGCAGGGTTTGTCTACCAATAAACGTCATTGAACAAAATCGAAACTTGTCAGATTTAGAACGTCATTAAAATTGGTTGAGCATTTATGTTCCAAAAGAAATCGAGGTCATTATTTTGAAAGACCTTTAATAAGCAAATCTAGATGTCATAGAACGCCATAGCACCATTCAATGACAAGTTACTGGCATAACAACGTAGAAATGTCTAACGCTGACGTACACGAAACGTCCAAATAAAAATTAAAACTTTTGTTTTAAAATGGCTTGGAATGACTTCTTAACTCTATAATGTAACATCAACACATAGCTCTTACCAAAAAAAGTTGTAAGGAGGTCAAATCTCAACAATGTAAGTTCTGCCTTCGCGTATGCAGCATGCAATACTTTATCCAAGACTGAATTGACTTTTAATTTCAAAAGGTCTTGACTAAAGTATGGTATCAAATTTACTCCGTAATTTTCCTCCAACTTTCAAAAATCAAGAGAAATGCAAAGAGTGAAAGTGCACACTTTCTTATGGAACTCAGTATATTTTTTAACTATATGGTGGGGGGTGTATTTCTGATCCCTACGGTACGTGCTTCCTTATATATTTTTCACTGAAAAAAATCAGACTTCTTATTTACACTTCTTTAATATCTTTCGAGTCGAGTTACCTTCTTTTTCTTTCTGTATCATTTACTGGTCATGAAATATGCTCCATTGGTTAACCTATTATCTGACAAATGAGCTCGGTACTAAATATCTATTCAACAACTTTCATTTCGATACATAATTGAAAATATTTAAGTTGCGTAGATGGTTAATCACATTTTTAGATTGACATTCATCCCAATCAAAACCCATTCCGAATAACTCGCTCAGGGCCCCATTCATTCATTCATTCATTCATTCATTCATTCATTCATTCATTCATTCATTCATTCATTCATTCATTCATTCATTCATTCATTCATTCATTCATTCATTCATTCATTCATTCAAAACACTCACTCCAATAATTCAAAAAGCTCAGAAATCGTTCAAACCGAAAAATATTTCATTGTAATAGTTCAATTATTTTTACGATTTTATTGGCTGATGTTGTTTTTTTAGGGTCCGATTTGTTCGTGACAACACACAAACAAAAAAGAGACGCAAATTTATTAACCCTTTCCTGTTTTACAAAATTTTGGACCTGTCCAAATTCAAAGGTTTTGCAGACGAAAATTTAAAGTGGATTTAATTTGAAAAATAACCATTCAGTAGGGTAGAAAACAGTGTTGAAAAAGAAGAAATTGCTTGTCAGAAGCAATTTCTTCTTTTTTCACAATGTTTTCTCAATCATACAATCACAGACACGTAAAAAGCAGGGACTAAACAGCAAAGGGTTAAAGTGGGTGATGAATATCATATATACCGACAGGACCGTGACAACAAGCACCAACTATACCGCCATTTTCGTAAATATCTCTGGCAAGTTTGGTAATTGTCTCATTGCCAGGTAGGTCAAACATGGGACCGTGACCTCCACAGTAGTATATACCCACTCCACAATCTGACGCCAGTTTGGCCAGAATTTCCCAAAATTCGCTGGACAGTTTTATGGTTCCATGATTATCTGATAATTCTGAGAACTGGCCAATGATTTCTCCTCGTTCCAGCAGAGTAAACAAAATACCATGGTCAAAACTGCTTGGGTAACGGACTACCTTGAGTTAATCACCTATGACTTTCTGGTAAATCAAGATAATGGTCAATAGAGCAGTGGTCCAAAATGTTACAGTCTCGTGGCGTCGGATGGAGCAGTGTACCAACAAAGTCCCTGAAATATAGATACAAAATATGGAGCACAATCATTATAAAAATCCATGAAACATGGATAAAAAACGTTTATCACAATTATTATCATGTCAAAATAGGTCAATAATTTCCGCAGTAGTAATATATTCCTTCATGGTCTCTGAAACATGGATACAAAAGATGTATCACAATCATTACCATGTAAATTATAGGGCCTCATTGGGCCACATAGCCCCCGCTGTGGTAAATACCAACACAGTCCCTGAAACATGGATAAAAAAAAACATTGATCATAACAATCACTCGGTAGATCAAGCATAGGATCACGCCCTGTGCTGTAATACATGCAGATTGGGCGACAATCCTACTATTTGATTTCAGACAAATATCCCGTAGAATATTTCTAAACAAAGCATTTATAATTTATAAGCTATGGGTTGTACGGAAAAGAAACTTTGACTATTATAACAATATCAATACGATTGCGTAGTAAAGAGGGCATGTCGCCAAAATTTATAAAATGACCGTTATACAGATTTTTACTTTACCCGTAAAGACAAAAGTTTGCATACGTAAACTTACGAATGGGCGTTTTCTGAATTTTATATTCATAATACTGAGGCTCTTCGAGCGGTGTCACTTTACGAGCAACTGCGTTGTAAATAACACGCATAGATCACCTAACTTTGTACGAGAAATTTAGAACGGCGAGTGCGTACTGTGAGACGGATTTTTGTTCGATTCAAGACACCGACAACACATCCCAGGCTTAAAACATCTTGTTACTCTCTACATTTATTATAGCGCGGCTTTATTGACCCGAATCTGACCCCTGATATTTAGATGAATGAAAATATGATTATTCCAACTCGGCCTTGCACAAGCTTTCATAGAAATAAATAACAAACGGTATTGAATGTAATATATATTTTGTTGATTGATAAAATATGTCGGTAATTATATTAAAGAATTTTTCCACAGAGGTCAAATTCGGGTCAAATAAACCAAGGTATACGATGAATGTAGTCTACAGAATGGTCCGACACTGGGTAACCGAGGGTAACGCTAACAATTAAACTTAGTGTGAGGCATCCTTGAATGCAAGGGCGTAACTACCATTACGCACATTACGCAATAGCGTTATAGAAACAAACCCCCTTTCGGAAAATATCGTTGATGAATGATCATAATATCGAAACTACAGCTTATCCAATCTGTAGTTACGATGTTTTGATTATTCACCAACGCTGAAATCATAGAAAAGGGGGAGCGGATGGAGGACGTTCATCTTTTGTACCAGTCCACACAATGTACTTGTTCAATATATTCTTTGGTGGTCGTCATCTAAGTGCGTACAAAAATTAAAAATCCTAGTTCCTATCCTATTCATCTTTCGATCGCCCCTTAACAGGACTATTTGAGACAGTCAATATTTTGAGACAGTCAAGAACATCGTGAAATTGACAAGCTGACTGATATTTGAATGATTTTTGGGAGGTTATCCAATATCGCTAATATTTTTACGGTGAACGAAATTAGCGATATTTATCACCTCCCTTTTGAAAGATATACATACAAATTCTATAAATATCTGTTTGTTTTTTGGGGTTTTTTTTTTGTCTTTGCGAACCAATTCGACGCTTGCAAGGTTCAATAAAGTTCGGAAATCGTGATCTTTACTTCCACTTTTTATACTAAATGTAGTTATTGATCATATCTATTTGGTGATGTTTGAGCGGTTTTGAATGGTTTGAGTGAGTGTCTGGACTGACTGACTGACTGACTGACTGACTGACTGACTGACTGACTGACTGACTGACTGACTGACTGACTGACTGACTGACTGACTGACTGACTGACTGACTGACTGACTGACTGACTGACTGACTGACTGACTGACTGACTGACTGAATGAATGAATGAATGAATGAATGAATGGATGAGTGTCTGGAAAGAATGAATGAATGGAACACTGAGTGAGCGATTTGATCGGAATGAGAGTCGATTTCACGGTGTTCCTAACTGTACCAGGATGATACAGGTCTACAAAGTGCGATTTGTTATATTTTCAACTTTATAATCCTTTATTTTGAGCGCAGTCTGATTTGGTTTTCCAAAGATTCCATCTACTCTATTCATTTTGAAAATCACAATTTTTCTTAACAAAAACATTCAGGTGCAGATATAAGGGCGGGGTCGAAACCGCCTAGCAAAATTATTCAAATAATATCTGGTTCGGAGAACACAGAAATTAACATATCATATTGATAATGGGTTACCAAAATGGATATTGGAAAAGTAGGAAATGAACGACTTATTCCCAAGGTTTATACAATTTATGCGACATTTTCATCACACATTACTTTGAACTTTCAACTCCCTTCAAATTGAAGAAGTTTCAGTTTGAAATATTCATAAGAAAGAAAAAAAAAAACATACGTCGAGTCCACACTATCTGCAGCTAAAGTATTTTTCAGTTTGGGGTTAGCTATCTCAAGAAATTTTTGACATTCGTCGTCGTCCTTATAGGTTTTTGCGCTTCCCACATCCTATAAAAAATAAACAAGAACAAACTCTATAATTAAAAACTGAACCTAAACAACGGCAACAACAAAACAAGAGGTCCACTCTCCTGAGTTAGCTTTTGATCCCGCTTATAATTCTTTCAATCTTTACACCGATTTAAATAAAACAATCGTTCTTACGAAGTTTCTGGCTGATTGAGCAAAAGATATGGCCTCTGCAATGTTTTCGAGTTTTTTTCTTTTTTTAACCCATTGAGCAAGTTTTGGATCCCACTTGACTAGATTTCAAACTTGACCAAAATTTCATCAAGAAAATCATTCTGACCAATTTTCAGGTTGATTGAGAAAAAATGGCCTCCAGAATGTCGACACGGCTTTTCTAAGATTTGACCTCTTGGCCAATTTTTTGACTCACTTGACCCAATTTCGAACTTGACCCCAGATTTCACCAAGATAATCTTTCTGACTAATTCTCAAGTCGATTGGTCCAAGAATATTGTCTCTAGAGAGTGTACATGGTTTTTGTAAGGTTTGACCTTTCGGCCTCATTTTTCACCAACTTGACCCAAATTTTGAACATGACCAAGATTCACTAAAACAATCAATTTGGCCAAATTTCAGAATGATAGAGCAAACAATTATGCCTTCGCAGTGTCTACCAGGTTTTTCTAAGGTTTGACCTCATTTTTGACCCCACTTAACCTTCAAACTTGACCAGGATTTCACCAAGACAATCTTTCTGACCAATTGTGGCCACCTATAGTGTCTACAAGGTTTTACTAATAATTGACCTGTTGAATTTAGTTATACCCCACTTGCCCTTTAATAAAGACAATCAATCTGACCAATTTTAAGGTTAAATGGGTAAAATTGTGGTCTCTAGAGTGTCTTCAATGTAAATTTTGACGACACACGACGCACGACGGACATCACACAATCACAAAAGCTTACCTTAAGCAATTGGTGCTCAGGTGAGTTAAAAAGCTGAATATCGTGAAAATTCTTACGCGATCAATGACATCATCTAATGAGCCAATACTCGATCGTTAATTTTGGCAATGATATAGAGGATAATCGTTTGTTTCTGTGTAAAAGTGGTGGAGTCAGGATTGGAAATACAGCTATGTTCTACACTCAATAAAATATCAATCGATCTTACTCGAAAAAACAAACAAACTATTAATATATTTCTTTAATGCAAAAATGAGACGCATTTAAAAAATTAAGGACATTTTTTTATTAGCATTTCAATTGCAAGTGATCGCTAATATAACGTAGTTTATTTGGGTCCGCTTATATTACCTCAGATGTGGTGAAATTAGTGAAAGCGGGATATCAGCTTTTGAAAATTTCACTGGTTAAGTGGCGAGTTTATCAAATAGAAATAAATCGTTATTTCTCGACAACCCACTGAAATGCAATTTAGAAATTGAATGAATATAATGATCAAACTTATTCGATAATTGTCTAGGCCCTGCCTAGACAATTATCAATTTTCACAAACAAGTTATATATTCTTTCACACAATACACTAAGTACGAATTATATATTTATCTTATAACCTCTATTTGCCTTATTTTCGTCCTTTTTTCAAACAGAGATGTAAGTTTCTAAAAATAACCATATTGTGTCATTGTTCTAAAATTTACATGTGATATCATATAGAAAATATCATATGTGCTATCATCACATGGATATATGTGAGTAGTTTTAAGATAAATCCCATGGACCGAGAAGCTTTGTATAACATGATGAAAAGAAGGACAGGAATTTGTACAAAGCGGTTTGTCGTCAGAACAGCTTAGAACGCAATTCGCAACATAATTAAGGACTTGATGAAACTTCATTGAATAAGTAGGTGGTAACAGTCCGTTCATATCAAAAGGAAGACTGTTGTTGACAGAGGACACTTCCAAACAACTTTTAATCGATTAAGTGGTCAATTCCGATCCTCTAGATTTCTACAAGTTATCAGGCACTTAGTTCTCCTCAGTTGATGAGCTGTTAAAAACATATGTCACTATTGTTCAGCTATGTTCATTTGTGGGAGAGCCGAGCAGTTTTACGCAATTATTAAATTATTTCATTAGTTTAGCTCCAAAATTTTACCTTGTGTAAATTGTACAGACGCTAAATAACTAAGGCATTTTTCACACTGATGGTATGATGTAAACCAGGTTTTATTCTATTGAGATTGTTGGAAAGAGTCAAAGTTGATAGCTAAAGTGTAGCATTTGTAATGTAAACGACTCCTTTTGTGGTTCTCTTATAATAACACGACGAATATGTTGTATCTTATTTGTATTTGTGTTTAATAAAAGGTGAAAGTTACCATCGGAGCTACTCCGTCTTTCGGACTCACAAAAACAGCCTCGTAGCCGTTTTTCTCAAACACCCGATATGGATAAGCCGCTTCAGGGAGGTACCACCCGGTTTTGTTACGTTCTTCACCCAACTCCGTGCAGTCATTCGTAACGATGAATATCACTTTATCTTTCATTGCTGTTGTACTGAAATACATGGCGTCTGGTCAGAATCCTAAATTAGGAGCGAAACTTACTTATCAAAAAATATTGTATTGTGTTGTAAATATTCTATGGCAATTTTAAGATACCAGTTAGAACATAAAAAAAACTTGCAAACTATTAGCATAAAAGACAAATGTAACTTAAAATTGATCAAGGACTTTCTACCAAAGCGCATATTTCTAAGAAGACTTAATTTTAAAGTTTAATTTTGAATTTGACATAGACTTTTCATAAACGTTAATCGAGGAAATAGTCGTTAAAATCCATTCCGTTTCTAATCCAAGCAAGTTTCATGAATGTTAATACATAGTTGTTTCAAAAATTTGTCAGGAAGGAAAATACTATTTAAACCCCTTTTCCAATGTTTCCAGTTGCACGTTCAAATATTCAATGGGACAGATCCTTCTGACACAACAAACATTCTGACCAAGACCCATGACCATTCCGCTAGGACTGTGGTCCATAGGTTGTTAACAACGAAGTTGACATTAAGGCCCTTTTCCCGTATTTTTCTGTGGATCGTTCCGGTTTTAAAAAGGGTCCATGTTTGTGACCTAAAAAGTGACCTTACAAAGTTTCATGAAGTTTCGGCTAATGTTTTGGCCTCTGCTGTTTTAACAAGGGCTTGTCATTAAGGTCACATTTCCTCCTATTTTCTCGTTGAACATTTCCTTTTTCGATGAAATTGTATCCCCTAAAGTGATTACAAGGCAAGTGCAATTTAGGCACCATTTTGCCATAACTTCCGATTAAACGAAGAAATTGGCAAGGCACGACAGACGATGGACATTCAATTATCACAAGGGCTCTTTGGCACAATGTGACCAGTTTTGCTTTAAAAAAAGAGAAGGGAATTAATTATTGAAAATACTAGTAATCGGAACCCCTAGTCTGGATCATCAAGGCATAATATAACGAATACAAATACAAGTCTATATGCAGATTATGCAGCTTATACATTGGTATGTATAAAAATAAAACAAAGGTATCGCCTACGGGTGCCTACTAGTGATGGGCAGATAGATCGATTATCACTATTAATTAGTTGGTTTAGGCCTCCCATTGTGGTAATCGACTAAGAAATTTAATACTCTATTAATCAGTTCCAACACATAAAAGAAAGCCATAATGTGTATTGCTTTAGAAACTGACATCAGTTTGATGGCTCAGCATGAAACTGTTGTAACTGCCTTTATGTTTATAGGTAGTTAAAATGTTTCTCGATGAGCCACGGAGTTGATAGAAAAATCGCGAACGAGTCTTTAAGTTATGAGTATTATATAAACTTTTACATTCTCTTCTATAATGTACTAATTTCTAACAAAACGATTGTACAATTGGTCATAGGTTGATTTAGCTTTCCAACTAAAAGCCGTTTATCGATTGTGATTTAAACTGATTGCCCAGCATTAGCGCTTACACTCACTGTTGGGTGCTGGTTAGTCGGTAGAAATATCTAAGTCGCAAAGGTAGTGGACCCGTAATAGTTCCGCAACATATCAGAACCCATGATCTTTCACAATGTTGACCGAGGTTTCCTAATGAAGCTCATTAGGAAGTCTCGGTTTAAACTGTAAAGTTCATTACTTCAGAAACATTGCAGAATAATTACGGGTCCACTACCTTAAAAGGGGACATTTTCGCACAAAAAAGATCTAGAGTTTTCTGTCTTGATAGTACTGGTTGCTCTTTTGATAATGAATATGTGTATCAAGTTTCAAGTGAACGACGACGAGAACGAAATCGATGCAAAAGCTATATTTCTGGTATTCTCTGCGCCAAAACATGATTATCGCCTGCTTATTTTGCTAGTTAAACTTTCCCCAAAATTTAACCTTTGTTGTCCTAATACTAATTAAATCTCGGAATTGTTTGAGACGATGAAGTCATTTTAGACGTAAATAATAGATTAGGATTATTTTTGACAGTAAATAATTTTATCATTGATTGGCCCCTTAGCTTAGCCGATCAAGCTTTGGTTTCCTAGGCCTAAGGAATAAACCAAGAGCTTACTAAAAAACGATATATGAGCATACATATGTTTTATCGTTGAAAAACATCAGTAATCAAAGCACTCTAAACTTCTGTTAAATGACCCATGTAACGTAATAAATAGATTTATGAGTCTTTAAATGTCAACAGCGAAAATAACTTCTTCATTACTTTGGTTTCGTATGTATCTTATACTCAAACACATATTCTTAATTGTTATCGAAGCTAATAGCCACCAATATTATTATACTTTTTTGATTAGCCGTCTACAACTTCTTCAACGATCTTCTCTGAAACATTCTTGGCAATAAAGCTTAAACTTAACATGATTGACCTGTAAATAAAGCTGTACTATAGTTATTATACCCCACCTACAAAGTAGCTACTAAGTAGCTCTGGTAGGCCAATGCCCTGTGGGACAGATGGGGGGGGGGGGGGGGGGTATCAGTCCGCTGTGCGACGGTTTTTGTTGTAAACTTTCTGTTCATTAAATATTTTGATCCCGTATCTGTAGCAACAGTCATAAAATCACACTTTTTAAACAATTTGTAGTTGAAATTGCCGAAAAAAAGTATGATCATCAGAAAGATCCCTTTTTGAAATCGGTGATGAACTGACCAATATTAAGGGAGAATGGCATATGTGCCATTTTTCTTGTAATCAAAGTTAAAGTGTTAATCTTGATTTTCTTGTAACTTTGGATAATTTTGGACGAATCACTAGCTCGGAATGGGTTTATCAACCTGATAGAGGACCACTGCTAAATATCGCGACATTTGGACCAATATCATAGGAAACCGAAATTATTATTCCAGTATTATCTCTAAATATTGGTCACAAATGCGACTCAATCTTTCTTCATGTGTTTTAAGGTCGAAGAAAAGACTGTATTGAAATGGGCATTTGAGTGAATGGTCGTGTTACCGTCACTACAAGAAAGATTCGTGTTAAGTTTCAGTAAAAGTGCAAAAGTGGTTTAAGATACTGATATGTATCATTACTAAGGTAATCTACATCAAAAACGACATAGTAGACATTCAAGTAAGGTTTTTTTTTTTTTTTTTTTTTTTAAAAAAAGATATCTTCAAAAAAAAAGATAGCCATAATCGACTATGGTTATGGTTTGTGATCACACCAACGCCAACGACAATAACAACACTATTTATTCTATGGGTACAACAAAGGCTGTTTTTGTGTTGCGAAACACGGAGGATATGGAGCGAAATTCAAAAGGATAATGAACTTAAAAACAATGAAGAAATCATACTCTTCGATTTAACAAGTTAATCTGTCTTATTGAAGTATTCCATCGCGAACGATTTAATTTTCTTAAAAGTGTTCCTATAAAGATAACTTTTGATGTTGTACATGATTTTAGAAATAGTTTCATACCTTCTCTCTTCACCTCACGTACAATTTGTGTACTCCCTTCTGAATATGTCATAACTTCTAGTTTTATACCGTCAAAAAAACATCATAACAGCATATTTTCCCATTAAAAAAATAAGCTGTATTTACGCCAGCCTGGTAGCTTCACTAAAATCTATGACCCGTGAAATTTCAGAACAGAATATGTGAAATGTGATTTTACAAAAAAATCGCGAATGAGGACATCTAAATTACTTTGGCAAGGCATCGCAAACACTCATACAGGTTGTCGGGATTACTGTTCTACACGTAATTGGGGATTGCCGGTGCAACCCCCATCGCCTTAGTTACAAGCTCTCAGAGATAAAACGTTATTTCTCCGCAAATTATAACATGACCAACGTCGCGGGAATGAAATAAACCCGATGAATATTTAAGCTCGGCTGTTTTCGGAGAAAACTCGAGGCTTACAAAAGCCTTGGTGTCGTCGTCACTTCGTCGTTGTTATCGTTTTCGCCGTCTTGGACTTTTTGTGATACGTCTGGTTCTACTAATGGCATTTAATTGAACCAATACAATCAATGGGGATAACTCTAGATGCATTTTGTGCAAATTATGCCCCTTTTTACTTAGATTTTCTACATCATCCAGCTCTCAACCGCCGAGCGTAGGCTCCCGTAGGCGGAACTCTCGTTTATATTATATGGGCGTCATTACACTAGTGGATTAATTATGCAAATGACTTAAGAACGTGAAGCAATGTTCTATTTTCGTTGTGAAAATGACGTCATCATGCATTTTCTGACGTAATTTTGCAAACGGCGTTTTATGTTTCGCGGAATAATTCGAATCGACAATCTTCTGTAATTTCGTCAATTGTTCGCAAAAATTCAGGTCATATCATAAAAGAATATCAAACTAGTGTTTAAAGAACAACAAATTTATCAAATTCGTCATCTAAAAAAGATAAAACTCTTTTTAACCTATTTATAGATGACTCGTTTCATAAATTTAATATTGCATGAACACTCATTCAATATCCTCAATATTAATGGGCACGGGCATGAAATAAGAAATCGTTGACCTAAACGTCGTAATTGCAACTTATTCCATTTCTAAATCAGTGTAAGGCTGTGATATCTGGTATAGTTGTTTAGCCGCTCACTACACACGGAAACTATCCTTGGAAAATAACTTCAATCAGCCTTTCTACTAATAATGGCGAATATTTTGCTAAATATATTTGAAATCTAAAAATAAATAAGAGAGATATGCTGAAAATAAGCTTGATATTAGACATTTGACCTTAAGCTATGTTGTTGGTGAAATTTAGTCCGGTTTCAGTCTAAGATGATACAAATTCCAGCTTGGTATTTAGATGGGCTCTGTGTCGATGTAAAACACAAACGTACGAATATTCCAGATACATGCTTATTTACGTCGCGAGGGTAAATAAGCTTCAGTAAAAGTAGTTTCTGTTGTTATACACTTAGTTTCAAAGTTAATAACTAAAGTCTATGTTATTAAAGTTATTCAAGCCGATTTATTTCACATCAATTGGGAATCGAGTTCTTACAACTTAGATTAATCCCTCTCGATTCTGCTTCCTGGAAAATTCACCAGTTCTTGCTCCGAATGTGTAAGCCAATAAAAGAACCAAGATCGATAGCCGCTCCCGGGAATTGAACTTAGGACCGTTGGGTCAAGAGACCTACGCTCTACCTCTAGACCACAGACACCACACTTATAGTTATGATTATGACTTGTCCAAGATATCAGCTTAAAATGTAAGTATTAACCCTATATCTAAAATCAGAAAATGTCTGAAAGTTTTTTTCAATATGCCATGGGCATTAGTGGCATTTTGCGAGTATATAAATTCTGATAGGGAGGGATTTCCAGTCTTTTGACTGATCTATTCCCTATGTTGGGGTTAAGATCTTTAAATCCAGGTGTGAACAGTCTAATACAAGCTATGTAATTAAATTTGATTAATCCGGATTTTTTTTTTTTCATATTTCTTCCTTTTGTACTTCGACCTGATGTGGTATAGGGATAAAATGTTCTTTTGTTTCCGATTCTCCATGACGTGTTTTGTATGTAGAATTCTCTTGATATCGGTTCAAAGCTGTCCTATTCTAATGCTAAGCAGAATTTCTTGATATCGGTTCAAAGCTGTCCTATTCTAATGCTAAGCAGAATTTCTTGATATCGGTTAAAAGCTGTCCTTTTCTAATGCTAAGCAGAATTTCTTGATATCGGTAAAAAGCTGTCCATTTCTAATACAAGCTTTAGGTACTAAGCAGAATTTTAGCTTTCAGTTCTAATTTCTGTATATCTACTCTATTCAGTCGAACAGTACTGTAGATGTGGTAAAACCTGTACAATATTGACAGCATCAGCATTGATATATTTATGTTATGGCTTACTGGTAAATTCTTCTTTCTTATTTTACATAGGTTGAGACATAGGTGTCCGAAATTAGCCCCCTCCCTACCACCATATAGACTTATTATATATTATTGGTCTATATGGTGGTAAAGGGGGAATTCGGAATTTCGGACCCCTTTGGGTAGAGATGGACTATTTCAAGCCTTGGGTTGTTAGTTCGATTCTCGGCCAACAGTCATCCGACATTTCAGAAAAGTCATTGTGATAAGCGTCATCGGTCTCTCACCGTGAGTGATAGGTAGTAAACCCAAGTGGGATTGGCAGCTAGAGGCTTTGATGAAATGTTGAGGTTGTACTGGTGTTAGAAAGATAGTCCGCATATTTGCTTTGTATACTCTCTAAAACCATTAAGGTTAATGTAAAGTGTTTGAGACCAAATTTTAAGGGCACTGCATTTGCCAAGAAAAGGCAGTATGTTTAGGTATATTATATACCAAAATGAAGCTATTTAAAAGCACAAGCAGTTGAGCAACATGAGACTGTCATAGCCATAGCGGTTTGGTCAAAACATTGTGGAAAATGGTCATTTCGTACAGACAAGCAACTGCATGACGGTTGTATAAAATTGTCCCATATTTTAACAAAGTACAGTCTAAAGTACTATCCAGGTAGTACTACAACCGTTGGTATGAAATTCGGACCCAAAACGTAGTTATGCAAGCAATTAATTTTGACTTATTTTTTAAACACATATGTCATATATGTCATTCTAATTTTGTTAACGTGTAGTTCTGTATAAGGTATGGTATGTTATCACAACATAAATGGACATAAATAGTTTATTTACCTGTAAGGTTGTTTAGCAATATATCAATTCCTATTTCACAGAATGATGAATACATGTATACAGTCAAACCTGTCTTAAGCAAGCACTCAAGGGACATTCAAAAAGTGCTTGCCTTAAAACAGGTGCTTGCTTAATACGGGTCAATTTCAGTGTAATTGGTTCATTTCGGAACTCGGTGGCCGCTTGCTTCAGACAGGTTGCTTGCTGAATATAGGTGGCCGCTAACACAGGTTTGACTGTATAGTTATTTATCACAGATCATTGAATTAATAAACTATAATTTGAAATTAATCGCAGAAAATAATTTGCAATATCATGGTGTGATGTTGCACCATACCTTACATCTATTTTGAAAACAGACAAAACCGGTTTGACATGTATGTTGACAAAATAAATGGAAATTGATTGTTTCAAAAGAGCCTTTTGAGACTGATTTTTATATCAACGTTTGTAATACTACCTGGATAGTACTTGAGACTGTACTTTGTTAAAATATGGGGCAATTTTATCCAACCGTCATGCAGTTTCTTTTTCTGTACAAAATGACCATTTTCCACAATGTTTTGACCATACCGCTATAGCTACGGCGGTCTTATGTTGCTTGACTGCTTGTGCTCATGAATACTTTCATTTTGATATATAATATATCTGGACATACTGCTTTTTCTCGGCTACTGAAGTGCCCTTAAAAGTGGGTCTCAAACACTTTACATGAACCTTAAATCAACTATTAAACCCACCTCCGAGTGGAGAGTAGGCAATTCTCCATCATAGGTTATTTTTGCACGAAATGTTCGGGGTGAACTATTGTAATCAATCAATGCGGGGTGTCTGTCCGGCCGACCGTCCACAATTTAAAACAATATTCTCTACCAAAATCTATCTATCTATCTATCTATCTATCTATCTATCTATCTATCTATCTATCTATCTATCTATCTATCTATCTATCTATCTATCTATCTATCTATCTATCTATCTATCTATCTATCTATCTATCTATCTATCTATCTATCTATCTATCTATCTATCTATCTATCTATCTATCTATCTATCTATCTATCTATCTATCTATCTATCTATCTATCTATCTATCTATCTTACCTAACTCCCCTATCTATCTATCTATCTATCTATCTATCTATCTATCTATCTATCTATCTATCTATCTATCTATCTATCTATCTATCTATCTATCTATCTATCTATCTATCTATCTATCTATCTATCTATCTATCTATCTATCTATCTATCTATCTATCTATCTACTATCTATCTATCTATCTATCTATCTATCTATCTATCTATCTATCTATCTATCTATCTATCTATCTATCTATCTATCTTACCTAACTCCCCTTTCGGGTATTATTGGCAGGTGCGCGTCTGTGCTAGAATAAAAACTGTTAGCCATTAGTTAGAGTACCAAATTTCAAAAGTATTGTGAGTGTTAGATTAAAAGATCTGATAAAACAATTTTGGTCATTCAAGGACGGCTCACTATCTGAAAAGAATCGAGACTCTTCTTGAACGTGGCAATGTCAAGTTGTTGTACGATTGTTTCTGGTAGGCTGTTCCAAAGTATCACTGTGTAGGGAAAAAAGCATATTCTAAGAACGAAGCATTTGTGTGGATCTGTCCTAAAGATTCTGTGGTCATATGTCGGTTGATCCTAACTGGTCTTTCAAGATAAGTTGGTTTGGGCACTGCAACAAAACTATTAACAATTTTATAAAACATGGTGACTCTGGTAACGTCTCGTCTATATTGAAGAGTTTGCTGGTGATACTGTCATAATAAGAGAAATTATTTTGAACCGTCTTGCTGCTCTTCGTTTTACTTTTTCTACTTTGTTGATAAAGGGTGTTGCGTAAGGGTTGCAAACGGTTGATGCGTATTCTACCTGGGGTCTAACTAATGTTTTGTACTCTGTTTCTCTGATCTTCTTATTTTTGGTCTGGATGTTTCTGCGGAGAAAACCTAAAGTATTATTTGCACTTCATTAATTGTCAATGCGCTTGTTTCGGAAAAGATCTCTAAATATTGTGACTCCTAGGTATTTGGAATAATCCACAGTCTCTAGCACTTGTCCGTGTAGCCTGTAATCAAAGGAAATCTTTTTCTTCTTTTTAGTAATATTTAGGACAATGCATTTGCTTGGGTTAAACTCCATTTCCCATTTTTTCTCCCACTGCATTTACTTGTCTAGAACTTCTTGCAGGGTATAGTCTTGCTTGTTGTTTATAGCTAAGTAAACGGCAGTGTCATCTGCAAACAACCGGAGGGGAGGTGATGGTGTTAGGAAGGTCATTAATATATAAAAGAAACAGAAGAGGGGGATTTCAACGAATTTCGTCGAATTTCAACCAAGTTTAAAAGAAAACATACATATGTCAAGTACTTTCAATACATTTCACAGTTTTAGAATATATGTAGAACTTTAGTTGCCATGGCAACGAAGTAAAAAATATTTTACTGCCAAACCGTAAGATCTTGAACTTTCACATTTGGTTTTAAACATAGCTATTTGCTAATCTACCAAAATAATCGCTCTATCTTAAAAATAAGTCATATTTTGCGGGATCCTGGATGTTACATAAAAATAAAGCATAAAAATCTTATAAGATCTTCCACCCCCAAGCCATAACCTTTGATTTTGGCATGGCACATTGACCTTAGATCCTTTACAAAAAACTGGTCAATCTTTTTAATTAGCTCAATATTGTTGAATAAAAATTATTGCGTTCAAATAAAGCAGGAAACCATCTATAAGAATCTTCTCCTCGCAAACTCTTGAGACAACAACTTTATATTGTTGCTGTAGATTAAAACGAAATCCGTTTTTTGTGGGTCCTGAATTTTTCATAGAAAGTAATGACAAACTCAATACAATACCCTTCAAAAACTATTTAGATCTTAAGCCTTCATATTTGGCATGTGACATCATGTACTGACATTCTACCAACCATTTTAGGTGCTCCAGTCGCCGCGATATAATTAAAACTTGAAAGATTATGGAAAGCAGTGTAGAACATCATTTGGACCAAAGCGTTGTAATTGAGGGGTATAATAAACTGTAGATTTCAAAAATACAGAGTTGCATTCTTTAAAATGTTGATAAATCATAGAATATCGATTTTCTATTAAATTAAGATAAGACAAAAATCGCATTGAGATAATATTTCTAACTCTTTATTGCAAAAAAGTCCTGATAATAATGCGATGATTCTTTGAGGAACGAGTTGGCCAGGGAAGAAAACGCTTAGAGATCGAGTTGAAAATTTGTGAGTAACGTGTTGACCTAAACCTCCACGAGTTGACCGAGGAGCGAGTTGACTGTAACCCCATTTACATGTTCATGTAGTTTTAGAGGGTCGAGGTCGTTGACATAAGCATTTACAAGCTTCTATTGGCCCGGTTGATATTTAGGCTGTATTCCTAAGTTTCGTCGTTAGTATGGTCATCCTCTACTTGTGATTTTTTTGGGGGATTATGGTATCACAATTGATACATGGTGTTTCATTATTTCTGTCCTTATTCTAAACCATTATGGTTCTGCTATGACTAATCATATCTCTTATGTAAATATTCATTGGTATAGCAGACATGATAAAACTTTGATTTATATATAACTTGTTTTAGTTCCTATGAGGGTGTTCACCTTGTTGGACGTCAATCTTCTTTGTGATTTTCAACATGACGTCAATTTTAGGCAATAACGACGTCAGGTCTTTATCTTGAAATGTTAATATCATTCATTATGTCTTCTTGCAAATGGAGTGGTTAGTTTTCTCCCTAGACGACTCTCTTCAAATCTTCTGTATTTGCTGGTAAATGGCTGTATACCATTTATGCTTGAAAGTTCCCCAAAGAAGGTAAAATAGACTCGGATCAGGAAGTTAATGCAGGCGTGTCTATTAAATCATGAGACAATAAAAGTCTATTGCACTGCGTGAACGTGTTGTTATCAAATACCGTTAGTGCGACTAAAATCTGATTAATTTTGATCTATGCGAGTTCGTTAATACACAATGTGTAAATAGTTTCAGCAAGGTAGAATTACTTCACACAATGTAATGGATTAATGGTCGACAATATTAAGAAATTTCATCGCTCACGAGACTAATTGGAAATGTCTGCCACAATTGTGTAATCTTATTCTATTTGACCTTTTTGGGGTAACTTAAAGAAATTATACAGAGATTGATGAGCAAAATGTAGAAGATTTCAAAACCGTGAACAATTGAAATAGCCAATCCATTTGCCAGAAGATCCATGCATTGACAATGCCATATAAAGACCTTACGTCATTATTTCCAAAAAATGACGTCGTGGCGAACATTTGTTCAAATGATTGGCGTCAAACAGAGTGGACACTTTTACAGTTATCATAACAAATCACATATCAATTAAAACTTTATTTTGTCTGCTATACAGATTAATATTATCATAATCCGATTGGTTATATCAGAACCATAATGGTTTCGAATAAGGGCAAATATTATGAAACACCCTGTATAATATTTTACAGAGTCTTAAATTGATACTACTTTACTTATATATTATCATTATTTTACATCTTAATTATCAAAAAATGAATTGTAGTTAAAAGAACTTACAATGTCTAGTAATTACATATCACCTAGAAAAAAGGTTTATATGAAAACGGGTATCAAACCCTATGCAGATGTAGTATGGTTTATTTTGGTATCGACCACTTAGTTAGGATGATTATTGAAATAGGTTTAAGGATTATACAAAGGTTTATCAATAAAAACATGAATACCCCCTTTAGATAGGCGAAAATTTGTGTGTATGTCGTTTCATATCTTCTCTTGTTTCAAGCTTTTTCATAAACGAGAAGGCTTCAAAACCTTTGAACTAATTAAGACATTTTCACGTAATGAAATGTAGGCGTGCAATTGAGTTGACCTATTTACTCTAAAAGATTCTATAATCAAACAGAAAACTCATATTCGCAAATTTAAATAACATTTGAGAATGTGAGAAATTGTTTATTTCATGATATTCCTTTCATAAATCGAAAGATTTCGAGTTAAAACTAAAGAAATGAACTATGCTTAAAACCTCTAATCTAGTTAAAATTGTTAGATGCGGCGCTCCTGCCTACCGCATGTTACTATGGTTACTCTATCTTCTTTATTTATGCATGAATGTTTTAGGTATTATCTTCATGAATGCCAAAAAAACGAAGGTTTCTTTTGTAAAAATTTCGGATAAGTGCGATTGTTTAAAACTGAAATATTTATCATGTTCACGAATTTCTTGATCAACCCTCGAAAAACCTCTTGATTTCAAGTATATACATTATTAACATAATTTGATTAGAAATGATTTGTTGCTCTTAGTTTTAACATAGTGGGTCGAATTTGATTGTTGTTTTCCCTTCATTATTGAGTCTTGATTTGAATTCATTAGGATGTACCTATCATAACGTAAGCCGCGCGTTTCACTATTTATTTACAGTCAATGTTATTTTCAAACATCCACGCAGATCTTAGTTTTTAATCCCTTACATTAAAAGAACCGTACTAGCCACACTAGATTAAACCAACACACATATCACTTCTTTTCTAAATTTGAATTAGCTGTTTATTACTAAAAAAATTGTCTGATAGTTTGATATTTTTTAATTACATAGTAACTGGAAACTTGCATCTTATGGTCGCATTTCTTTTCTTAACCCCCCCCCCCCATTTATTTTAATCTTTTTACTTCTTTCTTTATTACTGTATCAAAAAAGTTTTAAAATTGTAATATAATGATTTGAATCCAGTTCATTAATTACTGTGCTTTCAACCTGCATTATTCTTATATATCATGAGTCCCTTATATTGTCTATGCCGCTGTGTCGATTTATCGAGTTTAGTACGTGTATATATAACCGCCGTCATAGCGCAGTTGGTAGCGCGTCTGACTGTCAATCTAAAGGTTCCGTATTTGATTCCCGATGGCGGCACTAATTCTTTCCGACTAATTGTTTTCCACCAATGGGTTGATCATCGTAACATAATGTGGAATAGCAGTTGGAAAGAATTTAATGGTAGTACTGGTGTGAGGAAAAACTAGGAATCCATTGTTAGGTGCTCCAGCCTCCGCCATATAACTGAAAAAATATTGAAAGCAGCGTTAAATCCCATTCAAAAAAGCATATACATTGATATATAATAAATTAGGAAGGGCTCGTCTGTTACATGAATGAGTATTAGGACCCCAGACTAATTTCCAGACTAGGTATAAGATGAAGACGATAACGACATCAACAATTTGCTTAGTTTGCGAATTTCTTGTCCATACCATATACAAATTTCCGGCGCTAGTTTCAAAACAAAATAAACATAAAATAAGATTCTCAGCAAACACAGTATGTAATAGGCAAAAGCAAATCAATGACGCTCCTTTTTGCTTAATTACTTGATCAGTTGAATATTTAGGTTAGCATTGCGACTTGGTACCAAACGAGTTTACGGTCCAAACGATGACTGGTCAACTCGGTCCATTTTCAACTCGGCCCATCGGCAACTCGGCCCAACGTATATCTTCGGTCAAAATTCATTTTATGTCAAAGACATTATCTTTTTGATTATTCATTTAGTATGATTAGTACAAATTGAATTTTCATTCAGTTGGCAGTTAGCTAAGGCAGTTTCTTCATGATTGGCTATAATGATAATACTGATAATTACAATAACATTAATAATAATGTGATAAGTAGTATTCATTATTCCAAATTGTTCTTGAGAAGAAACTGAAGGGACTAGAGACACTTAGGAATTTTATACAAGATACCAAATAATGTACTATTTTATTCATGTTGAAGTGCCGAAAAGAATGTTTATATTTTAAAATGCACACCAAAAAAGTCCAATATATCAAGATACCTGCTTCTATGGGGTTAGTTTGTGTTTTATGTCCGTTTTGGCATGCATCTTTTTTCAAAACCCACACACAGCAGAATAGGTTAAGTTCATAAAACATGCATTATGTTTGTATGAAGAAAAAGAAAAAAAAAAAAACATTCATACAAATAGTAATACAGTCACAGTTAGTAAAGTTACAGGTGGAAAGGGTTGGCTGTAGGGGTGGTGGAGGCCAACATTTTCATAAATTAACGTGCAAAATACGGTAAACATAAGTCAGGGAAATTTGATTTCAGTCAGGGAAAAGTCAGTGAAAAGTCAGAGAATTTTGCTTTGCTCAAACTGTGGACACCCTGTCAATTGCATTTTAAGTATCATTCAAAGAATCACACATGTATAATCAAAGAATTTTGGATGTTTCGTACCATAACCATTTTGTACCAGACGTTTCGTGCCATAGGCAAAGACGTTTCCTACCATAAGTGAAGACGTTTCGTACCATAAGTGAAGACATTTTGTACCATAGGAGAGGTTACCAGAGGTGCATTTCTTAGATTAGGATTCTTAAGAATCTCATTAAGATTTTTAAGATGTAGCGTTTTTTAGATTAAGATTTTTAAGTGGCTCAATAAGAATCTTAAGATATCTAATTGAGGAAACGAAAATGGTTTTGCATTGGCTTAAAACGAGTAGCCTTGAAGATGTCGAATGTTTTCACTCAAAATATTGAGAATCGTTTCTTTTGACGTCTTAATAATCTTATTTAGCGGAAATTTTCATCTTAATGTAAAAAACGCACCTCAGTCAACTCGGCCCATTGAATAACTCGGGCCGGTCAACTCGGCCCCAATATAAAGTCTAGAGTAAGGTAATTATTATATTGTATGAAACATGTACAAGTTTTATACTAATGATTCAGTTATACTTTAATATATTTATTTTTATTATTTTAGAGATATCATTTTGTGTTTTTAACAATATTACATCTAATCATTGTATTAATATGTTTTATTCTCTTAATGTTTCCTAAAGTTCAATTATCCTTTTTCAATTTGCTGATGCGTACTAAATTTCATCAAGACAGAATGAAGATTAAATTTTAATATATTTGTAACAATAACACTTGATGAATAATAGATGATAAAGTAGTTTTGGCGTAAAATGATAATTGGGCCGAGTTATACATTGGGCCGAGTTGAAATGGGCTTGAGTTGACCGGTCACCATAGGAGAAATTGATTCGTACCATAAAATTGCTATTTCGTACCGCAGGATAATCAATTTCGTATCATTTTGATACAGAATTCGTACCATATATGTGTTTTTTGGATGACCGGAAAGAAGTCAAAATTCATTTGATAATATTCCGTTGCTATTTTATCATTTTATAAAAAGATAAATGATACATATTACTTAAAATAATGAATATAAAAAACAAACAAATCTACACAAACAAAGTGGTTGATGATGATATTTTTTTCTTTTGATTTATTTTTATGCCCCCGATAGGGAGGCATCATAAATTTGACTTGTCCGTCCGTCCGTCTGTCCGTCTGTCCGTCTGTCCGTCATTCCGTCCAAAAACTTTAACATTGGCCATAACTTCTAAATCAAAGCGGTGTCATGGGGCATTGTCATCTTACAGTGACAGCTCTTGTTTATATAATATTATGAAGCTTTGTGGATAAATTTTTTAACTTGGCGCCTGAATTTCGAAAAACTTTTTAGCATTTATACCTGAAGAATTATTAGTTATGAAACAAGAAACAAAACATCGTAACAAATGCTAAATCATACTGGTTATATTTTGTTAAATTGCCTTAGTTTCCTTTAAATCTAAAAAAATATTTTCTTAATAAATAAACAGTGCTAATTAAACAAATTAATAATCATTTCTTGAAATTTGTTTTGACTGCATGACGACGTGCTGTAATTGCTTAAGAACATAGAATACAAAACAGTGTTCCCAATCACGTACATATGTACATGAATCACACATAAAAACAAAAATTCACGTACAGAATTCAAAACTAACCCTGCCTAATACGCTCGTTTCACGCGCAGAAAAAGTAGAATTGACACATAAAAGATTCTCATTTTGATCACTAGTAATACGTGAAATTCTATACAAAAGTTGGGAAACCCAAAAGCTTCCATAATTAGAATTCAATGAACCAGGTAATCATTCCATCTTCATCTCAGCCGATTCCCTAAGAATAATACTGATTTTGTTGTTGTTGTTGTTGTTGTTTATAGCTGGATATCGGATAACGTTCACTAGAGCCTAAATTAAATCTCGCGGATTTGGCCCAAGACTAAATGAAAAATGAACAGTAATAACAGTTGATTATAATTACGAGGTTTTCATCTAACATCGACACAATAACCATTTGATTGTTTTGACTGAAATATGATAATAGATTACCAATGTATTCTTTTTATCCAAAAATACGAAGGACTTGCGCTATGTATAACCAAGAAATAATTTACTGGTATTTCATTTTTTTGTTCCAATGATCCATCCGAAATTAAGTCCCAGTGGCGACATGGCGAATTTTTGAAAATAAACATTTTATTCTCGTAATGAAGCAAGGATCCAGAACAGTTTATTTTTCGAAGAGGGTGAACGGGTGATCAAACGCCGCCGACAGCAGGTGTTCAGCTTTTTTTGGACAGTTTCCAGACATGGCACACGACGCATGCTTGTAAACCTCGTGAGATGGAGACCCTTTCCATCATGAGAATTAAACAATATGATTACTTGGTCAACTATTTCATGGCTTTATGTTCGAAAAAACAGGATTACTTTTCATTTAATAGCAGGTATGGCTTTATCTAAAAAACTTGCTTTCCAAAATTCTACTATAAAATAATTTACGGTGTCGTCGACTGATAATGACTGCCATAAAGTCTTCTAACAACAACTTGGATTGGCAGTAGATACGATCTTTTAGCTGCAATATGCGGGATTTGATAATCATTTTAAACAGAGAAAAACTTCTGAGACTATCAAATCATTTATCAAAAACTTGACAACTATCAAGTATTTTCAATCTTCTTTGCTCGAAATCTAAGTTCGGCAGTCTGAAGAAGAATAAATATCAGTAAAATAATTGGCTTTTGAAAACGCGATCGTCTTGCATAAGCTTTCATTACTTGGACTTAAACTCGAAGCAAGATCGTCGGATTTGTGACTTGCTAAAATCAGATTACAAAGGTTTTCCCCATGATACTTGGGCCATGTATTCGGACACAGGCTTGATCAATAAATTATGAATAAATTGAAAAATGAATAAATTGAAAAAGACAGCCACAGGCCAGAGTATTTGGTGAGATACTTGCTTGATTTTCAATTTATTGCTCCACTAGCTGAAAGCCACTGGGGCTATTGTCATGGCATTGTGTCCGTCAGGCGTGCATGTGTGCGTGCGTCCGGTTGTAAACTTTTCTTTAAAATCTTCTTCTCAGAAACTACTGGATGAATTTCAACCAAACTTCTCAGGAATGATCGTTGGATGATCCTCTTTCAAAGTTGTTCAAGAAATTTTGATCCAATGAAAAACATGGATTTAATGGGCTTGGCTAATTTCCAAATATGGTAAAAAGTGAGTTTTCTCAGATTCTAATCAATGGATACCAATTAAATTTTACATGAATGATCCTTGAGTGACGTTTTATCAGTCTACAAAAAATCATAGTGATCGGATGGAAAATATGCATTTTATGGGCGGAGGTCAATTCTCTATATGTTATATAGTGGAAACTCTGAAAATCATTTTCTCAGAATGTAATTGATGGATATCAAGCAAATTTCACTAGAATGATCCTTGAGTGACTCTTTGTCAGTCAACAAAAAAAACATTGTGATTGGATGGAAAATATGGATTTTATTGGCGGAGGTCAATTCTCTATATCTTATATAGTGGAAACTTTGAAAATCATTTTCTCAGAACGTAATTGATGGATATCAACCAAATTTCACTGGAATGATCCTTGAGTGACCCTTTATCAGGCTACAAAAAATCATTGTGATCGGATGAAAAATATGCTTTTTATGGGCAGAGGTCATTTCTCTTTATGTTATATAGTGGAAAATTTGAAAATCATTTTCTCAGAATCTAATTTTTGGATATCAACCAAATTTCATTTGATCCTTGAGTGACCCTTTATCAGTGTACCAAAAATTATTTTGATTGGATGGAAAATATGTATTTTATGGGCGGAGGTCATTGCTCAATTTGTTAAATAGTGGAAACTATGAAAATGATTTTCTCAGAATGTAAGTGATGGATATCAATCAAACATTTTTGGTATGATCTTTTGGTGACCCATTATCATGCAGCCAAAAATTATTTTGATTTGATGAAAAATATGTCTTTTAAGAGTGGAGGCATTTCTCTATTTGTTATATAGTTGAAACTTTGAAAATCATTTTCAACATCAGTAGAACCTCAAATATCTAAAAATCTAGTCAAAACATTTATTTGTTTTTACAAGAATTTCAAGCCTGTGGAGCGACACAAGCCATTCATGGCTTTCTAGTTAAAGGGGGTTAGGGGTCCTTGATTTCTATGATAAAATCGCCAAGGCTGTCAATAGTTTTTTATTTACCTAAACTATATAGACTATATTATCACTATTTTGTAGATACCCGAGTATATAAAAAGGAAATAGACATTGCTTAGGTGAGTCTATTCCAATCAAAAACAAAGCTAAATTAAAAAACACATAGTGACTGAGATTATAAATCTTGAAATTGCCAGTTATCTTTACATATCTTGGGTTATTAATATTATATTTACATAAAAACAGATTTGCCAAAATTCTTTCAGTACTTAAGGTAACCTCAAAGTGAACATGAAATACTCCATCCAATATTAGAACAGCAGTTTTGAATAAATAAATGTCTTGATGAAATAACTTTTTCCTTAAAAAAAATGAAACCCCTTACTTTTTTGGAAAACCCCCAGTTTTTCAAAATTCCACCTTTCAGGGGGTGACAAAAACCCCTTATCCAAAAAAGCAGTGGGAACACTGCAAAATCAACGATTCTCTTGTAGTCTCAAAAAAACATGTCACCAATCCTATATACTCTCAAAAGCATGTCATTATTTATACAATTTACAAACACGGCTTATTGCTTATCAGTTGACAATTAGTAATCGGAGGCAAACCGCAAGCAAGTGATTGTTCACTTTTGTTATTACCAATCTTGTAGTATACAAGAGTCAAACAACAAACCGGCCAATCTACCTTTTCATAATTTGGCCTACTCCTTTAATTAGTAAAAGGCTATAAACTTTATAGGCTCAAAGGAAAAGCTAATACAACATTTCTGTGCGATTTTACATGGAAAAAATTAAGTTATTTAAGAAATAACTATTTTGAAAATTATTTAGTTGATATTTCCATTTTGGTACGAAATGGTCAATGTTTGGTACGAAATGGTTAACCTATGGTACGAAACGTTTTCGCCTATTGTACGAAATGGTCATCGTATGGTACGAAATGGTTATGGTACGAAACATCTGTATACCTAATCAAACACTGAATATAGAACTATATTATTAAAAGCAAATAATACTATTTTCAAAATAATAAAGATAAACATAGTAAGGTATAGCTGCATCATTCTCTCACCAATTTGTGCCTTCTCATTGGATTTTAACGTTGACCAGCCGACCCATGTTCAACAGGGCCAAAATTATTTTATGCAAAAAACATTATCATATTGATTATCCATTAATTATGAATAGTACAAATACAATATTATTCAATTGTGAGGAAATTTACATATGCAGCGGCCATAAAAAAGTTAAATTGAATTTTTAGATTCATTCAAAGAATCACATATATTCCAACACTGAATAGATATTATATTATGGAAAAGAAAAATACTTTTTTCAAAATAATAAAGATAAATAAAGTAGGGCATAACAGTGTTTATTCTAGGATTTCATAACTGTGGAGGATTTCAGTAAAAAATTGAAGCAATTGAGAAATAACTAGTATTACATACTCTTTGTTCATAGTAAATGGGGGATCTTTGAAAAAAGTGGGTCATTCCCCCTGCATGGAATAAACTCTGGTATAACTGCAACTTTTATATATATTACATTCAATATAGTTCACCTTACTAGTATATGCTATATATTTGGGCAGAGTTGACCGGGCTGAATTGTTTGATCATCAAGTTGACTGGTAAAATCTCTATTAATATGGGGATTTTGGTTAAAACTGATTGTGCAAAAATCTTACTTTAAGTGAAAAATGGGAAAAAACTAGAATAATGCTTTCTTTAGAAGTTTCCTCTTTTCTTCTAGATTCATGCATCTTAATAATATAATAATAGGTTTAACTTATAGACGGGAAAAGTAATTTGACTTAAGTTATATTTTATTTTCAAAAGACAAAAATAGGCAATCTATCAAAATCGAATTTCCAGATTGATTTCCTTAGTCACAGCCATTTAAATACAGTAAACTTTGTTGTTTATATCTCAAGGAACTTGGGCAATTAATACCAAATAAACATAGTATGAACCAACCAATATCAAGTGGTCGGTAGTTTTTTGATGGCTGGGATTGGACATGGTCTTAATGAACCCTCTATTTAAGTCTTCATTGTAAGGTTCTATGGAATATATTGAATCAAGTTCAAACAAAACCCTTTTGTAGAGTTAAAGAAGTAAAAAAAACGAACTTGAATGATGCTCATCTTTTGTTTAGTCCATTTTCAAAAACAGAATTGAAAGTAATAATTACATTCACATTCACTACATTGGAGTGTTTATCCTTTGGATCAAATCACTTTGAGAACTCCTTCAGTAGATTCCAAAATCTCGACAGAGCCCTCTGATTTCAGAATTTTGATTTTTGGGGAAGTCACCTTCATGCGTTTATAACTCTTCAATGCGTATGTCTACGGTGTCATCCCTTTTCTCACAAATCAATAAATGGTTAACGTTTATTCTGGTATAACCACTCTTCCAAACTTTAAATTACGGAAAAAGTTACTGTGTAATTATCTAAAAAAAATAAGTGATGCATTATTTTTGTTGTTCAGTAAATAATTTGCCCCTAAACTTTGGGCACTCAATGTCGATAAAAGGGACAAAACTTATTTTAGACAGGGTTAGGCACTAACTACTTTTTGTCACCAGCCTGAAGGACCTGCTAGCCCAAAATATTACAGGTCCTCCCTGATAAAACCAGGTCCTGCATGATGAAAACCATGTTGAATTTTCGCAATTTAAGGGATAATTGCAAAGAAATTAAGATTGTTTGAATAGAAGAAATTGCTTTTGACAAGCAATTTTTTTTCCTACCTCGTTTTCTATTTGATAATGCAAATTTTAGTATTGGAAAGGTAATTATTTTTAAAAACAGGACAGATTTTAAATACTAAGTGCCGTCATTAACTACAGGCCTGAAGGACCTGCAGCATGGTAACATTTAACATTTACAGTCCTTCCTAAAATCCACAGGTCTCAGGCTTGAGGACTGGTGTTGGTGTCTACCCCTGAAAATTTTAGAGTCCTAGGAGTATATCTCAGAAAAACAAGGGAATATGCACATGTTACATAATAACTGCTTTTTACCTGATCAAAATAAAAAAAGATATATAAGCTATCTAAGATGTTTATTTTACTATGAAAGTAGGAATTATTGGCTATTTCCCCTCTGGGATTGTCTCTCCTTAAAGAGCAATTTTCCCCTCATTAATCAATGCTCTACCCTGTACTATGTTCTCCCATGGGAGTTTTTATGTTAAAAATCAAAGAGTTTTTAATATCAGCTTATAAAAACTTTCTCAAGCATTTTGAGTAGTCCTGCAAAATGCACGAATGAAGGCTTTCCTCCCTGTAACAGTTAGTAGACATACTTACACTTAGCATATGCATGAAAAACCTGCACCATTTTTTTCCAAATTTGATTTTGCAAAGAGGGTTACAATGAATGATTTCATACAGACGGAGAAGAATACCACTCAGATACCAACTAATTCTCATTAGAATATAAACATTTTGGACAAAATTGTCAATCTTGTGATATTTTAACCAGCTTGGGTACAATTTTCCCAAAAATAGTAAGAAAGCAGGTAGTGTTGGCTATGATTAGACTGCTCAACTATGCAGGCTGATCTTAGCCTATACTGTCTGATAAAGCTTTGTCTACAGCACTTTTTTGTCACAATTAGAACAGGGGTGTGGAATTCCCATGCCGACTTGTCTTTTCCACCTGCAAGCAAGAACATTTTTCTATGCCACTTGTCTGTGGAAAAGTAAATACCAGAGCAAATCTTGATAAATCACTTAAAAGATCTAGGAGAAAAGACATCCTTTTATTTCTATGAAAAGGGAGAAAACATTGTCTTAAGGGAAGAAAATGCTGGGTTACAGCATTTTCTTATTTAAAAACAATGTTTTACATAATATCTATCATTTCATTTTTTTGTCGGCAAGTTCTTTTTGATCCTGGACAAGTAAAAAATTGACTTTTACTTGTCCATGGACAAGTGGAGAAAAGTTGTATTTCCACACCCCTGGAGAAGGATAAGGGTTAACAAATTAACAATTATTTCAGATACAAGCCATGGCCTATGAGCATACTTTTCCTGAGCTGGATCTGTCGGAGGTCAAAGTGAACCTGGACCAATTGTTTGATATACAGATAGATGAAAAATTTCTGAAGAAACCAGAGGTATGTTGGGTGCCCAAGATGGAAGTAAATTGGTATCATCTTTTCCGTCTGTCCGTCCATCCCAGTGTCAGTTTGTCTGTATGTCCCTGTATATGGCAACTCCAGTGTTTTTCTCCATTGACTGGTACCCCAAAAAGGACCCATTCCCAATGCCAAAATGTGACATTTTTTCCCCAAATCATAGAAAAATTTCCCAATTCATCAAAGTCAACAACCTTGCCAAACTTTAAAAGTACAATAAAGAGTATAACATATTGTTTCTTTCTTTAGCTCTTTAACTCAATTTGGATAAGAAGCAAAGAAATCTTTAGTCTGGTATTTAATGGTTTAAAAAACTTAGGTTTTTGTCCAAAACCATAATGATGATATTTTTTGCAATTGCTGAGAAAATGACTCATTTGATCCAATATGTCTGGTTCCAGACCTGTTTCCAAAATGCTGAGAAAAAACGCTGAACTCCTACTACAATTATGGATGGATTAGGATGATTTTTTTACGAACTATTCCTGGTCAGCTGAACTTGTGCATATGTGGCTGTTTGTTGATATTCTGTTAGGCAATTATTTTGTGACACATTTCTTTAACCTTGGCAATCTTGTTTGTAATAAGTATTATTGTGTGGAAAATTATGCATATAAATACAGGCACAATCTAAAGATTCCTTTGTAGCTGACCTAAGCACATAGTGCTCTAGGTTCACATTTTGATCATGAACATAACTAACCCTTGTCATGCAAAATTGCCATCAAATCAAAGTGCTGAAAGCACTGAATGCACTTCTAGTAAGTCAATAATGAGTTTGAAACTATTATTTTCAAATATATGCCTGGTTTAAAAAGGAAAATAAGGGAGAATTGACCAAGGTCAGATTGCACATTTTTTACAGACTGATCTTTGTCCATGCCTACTGCCAATGCAGGAATATTACAGGTTCAGCATGACAAGGGTAAGGTCAAAAGTTTTTCATCTGATTCTCTGGGATCTTGCACTCTAAAAAAGAATTTCCACTTCAAGCTAGGGTCAGATACAGGGTTTAACTTTTGGTCTAACATTAACAAAATTGGGTCCAAAGGACTCAACAATTGGGATCTTATGGGTCCCTTCTTTAATTTTGAGAGTCCCTGCTTTAGCATTGGGAGCACTACTCAGCCAATCTAACAATCAACATCAGATGTACATAGACAGATTATTTTGAAAAATACGGGAAAACCTGGGGAGTACTCCATGATGTCACTTTAAATGATGTCGGCCCTCCAAATATATGTATTGAGTAAAAACATTCGACATCGTCAAAGCTACTTGTTTAAGCCAATATCATGAAATATTTCCTTTCCTTTTTAAATATCTAAGTCTTTTTATATAACTGCTTAAAATTCTTAAGTTTTGAAAATGCTTCGCAATCCTTAAAGTCGCAATTTGTCATTTAAAAACAAATCTCAAAATTGCCCCTTCATTGAAGTACTAGTTTTCCTAGTGTTTCCTGCTAACAAAATGCACCATTTTGTTTCATACCAATCCGCCTTACATACATCTGAGGTTTGTTTCAGTTTAGGAACATGGCTGTTAGATTGATGTTCCGAATGCCTGCTTTAGATGATGACAGTGTTTCTTTAGGCTATAACCTTGTATTATGTACTTTCAGACTTGTTCCCTGGTTAAAGGTTAAGAAATTGATTGAAGTATATTAGCATTTGGAATTCAACTTCTGGAAAGAATTGAAGACTGTTTAGAACAGTCTTCAATTCCTTTCTGAAGTTGAACCCATGAGAGTCTATTGGACTGACATCACATATTTTTGGGAGTCCTGGCTACTTATTTTTGCGTCTCAGATGAGCAAAACCTGCATCCCTTGATATTCCAGGTTCAGCATTGATATGGGTTAAAAATCGATCTACACACTATTATGTCCCTTTTTCATTTGATTCATTTTTAACTTTCACAGAATGATCGTATCGGTTTAAAAATCTTGACTTGAACTTGGTTTTAAAGCGTAATGGGAAAATCTCATGAATTCATTTTCCTATACAAACATTTTGACACATCTTGTTAATAGATTGCTTATGTATTAATGCAATGCTATTATGCTCTCACCTGTTTCATTATATGTATAGAGGATAATTGCTTGTTTCAGTGTAAGATCTAATTTATATTTCATTGACTGAACAACAAAAGCTATATTTTTGCGAAAAAAAAAGTTTATTCTATTTCTTTGATGTTAAAATGAGACAAAATGTGAACATTTTTAGATAAATTTTCTTTAAGCGTGTCATTTAGCATGTGATTGCTATGCAAGGTTCATAGTGACGTCACTTATTTGGCTCTGCTTTGATGACTTCAGATAGGGTGAAATGAACGAAAGTGGGGTTTAAGTTTTTGATAATTTCACTAGTTAGGCAGTGAATTCATCTTAATGATTATCTACAGTTATTCCTCGTTAAACCCTCGAAAAGCATTAAAGAATGTGTATTATTTTTCCTAGGCTGTACAATGGCAAAGAATGTTATCTCAGATGCTGTTGACGCTCACTGGATGTTCAGAGGATACTTTCTTAAAGGTAATCTTTTATTTTATCTTATAACTTTACAAATATCCATGTGAAACCATCCAACATGATATTTTTCATGATATCACATGGATATTTTTAGAACAATGACATAAATAATGCATTTATTTAAGAAACTTGCATTTCTGTTAGGAACATCGACAAAAAAAACCAAATAGAGGTTATAAGATAAATATAATTAGTACTTACTCTATTGTATGAAAAAATATCCAACACATTTGTGGGAATTGATAATCGTCTCGGCAGAGCCACGACAATGATCAATTCTCCCGACCTTGAAAGATTTTTTTTTCATACAAAACACTAAGTATGAATTATATATATCCCTTCTCATGCTGTTCATGACATATTCCTGCTGTATACAGATCTTTTGCAGACACTATAGACTAGGATCAGCCTGCATAGACTTGCAGTCTAATCTTAGCTTACACTGCCTTCTTTCTTGTTAAGTATTTTTTGAAAACTTGTGTCAGACTGGTTGAAATGACTGAAAAATGGGAAACTAGTTTCAAGGCTTGTGTTTGCCCCATAAACCAGAGTTTGACACCCAAAAATTAGAAAATATCTATGTTTGACCCTTTGAAATTTCTCCAATTCATTTTTACACCATGAGAGAAATTACAAAGGGTCTAAACATGGTTTTATACCTAAGATTTTCACTAATTTATCTATCTGAAGTTGTCAAATTAATTAAAATAACCTCAAATCGTTACAAGAAACAGATAAAAAGACACTTAAATATGAAAAATTCTTTTTATGATTTGCCTTTTCTGTCATTTTGACCCCTTTTAAAACTGTTTTGACCCCTAGAATTTTTTAGTCCAGGAGTCAATGACTCCTCATTATGGGTGAATTAAAAAAAATGGCCCCCCAATTTTTTTTTCCCAATCTTTCAACTACAATTGATCATTTTGATCTATATGTTCCAGTATTGTACATAGACCAAATTTAAATAATCTGAAATGGCATTGAAAAATTTTAAGACATAAAAAAGTTTCAGATATTTGAACTGAAGTAAATCAACAGAAAAACATGAAAATACATATATTTACAAAGAAGCGTACCTTCACAAAGTAATAAGAAAAATAATATTTTTTCAATGCAAATTGTAATGTTTGAATCAATAAGGAATTCTCAGCAATAATCCTAGTATTTCTGTCATCATTCTGGTGACAATGTGACAGTTTGCACAAAATTACTTTATTTTTTTTCATACATGGCCATTGGGTCAAAAAACGTTGCACTCCAGTCAATTTTGGCATGTTTTTTGGGCATAACCTTAAAACCGTTAAAGATATCTCCACAAAATTTTGCATGAACATGCAATACACTAAATAACATTTAATGGTCTTTGCAATGTTATCAAATGTGCTATTTTTTATGCTCACCGAATAGGGGTGAAACAATATGCTAAAAAGCGTATTGCAATATATTGCAATACAGCCAGACACTATTGCAATATGTATTGCAATATCTTTTAAAGGAATTGATTTATGGAAATAAATAAAATATCAGCAACAAAATAACCAAAACAAGTCTTCTTTATCTCTTTTTAAATTGATAGGAAATAAATTAGTGAGAAGGGTTTCTACTAGCATAAAAAGGCATGAAATGATAAGGGTATCAGTGACGGGAAACTAGGTCAATATCTCTGAGAGACGCAATGCTATTTCAGTGAGTCAATCTCCCAGGCAGACTGACGCTGTCATAATCAAAGGACCCTTTCATAAATTTATAGGACAGGCCATCTTTTATAACCCTTTGCTGTTTAATCCCTGCTTTTTACGTGCCTTTGATTTAATGATTGAGAAAACATTGTGAAAAAAGAAATTGCTCCTGACAAGCAATTTCTTCTTTTTCCACACTATTTTCTACCCTACTGAATGGTTATTTTTCAAATTAAATCCACTTTAAATTTTCGTCTGGAAAACCTTTGAATTTGGACAGGTCCAAAATTTTGAAAAACAGGAAAGGGATAATTGAGAAATGATAAGATTATTTGTATTTCCTTAAATAGTAGTGAAACTTGTGAAGCAGAAAAGTCTGTTTAACATGTTTATCCCCGATTTTAAATTTTGTTAATCATATGGACCTTTGTAACTTCCAATACTGGCTATTTGTCTAAGCTTATGAATGAGTTCATACATGGACATTTAATTGTACTTTTTGATCCACAATTCTCATAGTAAATGGACAGTAAAAACTGCCTACATTTCAATCTGGTAGCCCATTATTGCAAGTAGTTTTGTCCATCATTGTAATTTATTTTTTGTCACATTTTGTTGTGTCATTCTGGCTCGACAATCTTAATTCTTGGGATCAAATACAAATGATTGCATGATTGGCCTAGATATGTAACGCGAGATAATGTCAGGGTAACAGTTTACCTGTACACTGGCAACACAGCCTATTGAAAAAAAGTTCCACTTTCACTTTCGGAGATTGTTTTGTATGTTAGAATTCGTTAGAAAATGAACATGTTTAGCAATAGATTTTGGGGAAAATAGGGTTTTTATTTCAAAAAGAAAATAATAAGTAAGTGTACTGAAGAAAACCGGTTCTGTAAAAGTTGAACCGGTTTTGTATTTTCTCTACGAACAGACCGCGGTATATCGGTAAATCGGTTAACCGTTTCACCACTATCACCGAAAGGGAGAGCATATAGCCGCCGCTTTGTCTGTCTGTCCATCCGTCAGTAATTCCGTCCGTCTGTCTGTCCGTCCGTCCTTCCCCACCTTTTTCTCCATAACCCTTGGGCCAAATCAAATGAAACTTACAATGTGAACTCCCTATGATATAGTGATGATGCATCTGTGAAGTTTTTTGGATTTGAGGCCTCGTCACGGGAATAGGGGACTTAGGGTAAAAAAACAGTTTTTCCCAAATTTCTCCTAGTCTAACAGTCAGAATTTAGTGAAATTTCATATTTGAGTAGCAAATCAGATCCTTTTACTGTAAACAATTAGAAATTAACGAACCAATGTATCATGGAAAAAGGGGGCTAAATGTTTGTTACCTTTACGTTAGCATGTAAAATAGTTTTTCTGTCTGTCTGTCTGTCCCCACCTATTTCTCCATAACCCTTGGGCCAAATCAAATGAAACTTACCATGTGAACTTCCTATGATATAGTGTTGATGCATCTGTGACGGTTTTTGGATTTGAGGCCTCGTCACGGTAAAAGGGGGCTTAGGGAAAAAAACAGTTTTTCCCAAATTTCTCCTAGTCTGACAGTCAGAATTTAGTGAAATTTCATATTTGAGTAGCAAATCAGATGCCCTTTACTGTAAACAATTTGAAATTAACATAAAAAAATTGTATCAAGGAAAAAGGGGGCTAAATGTTTGTTACCTTTACGTTAGTATGTAAAATAGTTATTCTGTCCGTCTGTCTGTCCCCACCTATTTCTCCATAACCCTTGGGCCAAATCAAATGAAACTTACCATGTGAACTTCCTATGATATAGTGTTGTTGCATCTGTGACGGTTTTTGGATTTGAGGCCTCGTCACGGGAAAAGGGGACTTAGGGAAAAAAAAACAGTTTTTCCCAAATTTCTCCTAGTCTGACAGTCAGAATTTAGTGAAATTTCATATTTGAGTAGCAAATCAGATGCCCTTTACTGTAAACAATTTGAAATTAACATAAAAAAATTATATCAAGGAAAAAGGGGGCTAAATGTTTGTTACCTTTACGTTAGCATGTAAAATAGTTATTCTGTCCGTCTGTCTGTCCCCACCTATTTCTCCATAACCCTTGGGCCAAATCAAATGAAACTTACCATGTGAACTTCCTATGATATAGTGTTGATGTATCTGTGACGGTTTCTGGATTTGAGGCCTCATCATGGGAAAAGGGGACTTAGGGTAAATAACATTTTTTCCCAAATTTCTCCTAGTCTAACAGTCAGAATTTAGTGAAATTTCATATTTGAGTAGCAAATCAGATGCCCTTTACTATAAACAATTTGAAATTAACGTATTAAAAAATATATCATGGAAAAAGGGGGCTAAATGTTTGTTACCTTTACGCTAGCGCGTAAACTACAGTTATTCTTTCATTTCTCCTAGTCTTATGCTCAGAATTTGATGGAATTTCACATTTCAGTAGCAAATCAGATGCCCTTTACCATAAACTACTTGAAATTTGTGTCTAAAAATATGTCATGCAAAAAGGGGGTTTAATGTTTGTTACCTTTATGTTTGCTGTATAAGATAACACCTTATTTGAGCCCTTGCAATCTGACCACAGAGCATATCTCCTAAAGTATAATAGCTATCAACTTGAAACTTTATGGGTGGATAGATCTTATGGAGGAGAAGTGCAGTGCACAAGAACTACAACTCTTGCTTGCATAATTTTGGGGTTATTGCCCTTTATTATTTTTGATACTTAGATTATGTCTGGAGCATATCTCCTAAAGTATAACAGCTATCAACTTGAAACTTTATGGGTGGATAGATCTCATGGAGGAGAAGTGCTATGCACAAGAACTACAACTCTTGCTTGCATAATTTTGGAGTTATTGCCCTTTATTATTTTTGATACTTAGATTATGTCTGGAGCATATCTCCTAAAGTATAACAGCTATCAACTTGAAACTTTATGGGTGGATAGATCTCATGGAGGTGAAGTGCTATGCACAAGAACTACAACTCTTGCTTGCATAATTTTGGAGTTATTGCCCTTTGTTATTTTTATTACTTAGATTTTATAGGAGGCAAATCTTTGACAGTACAAAAGAATCTTTTATCTATTAGGCTTCAGTTTACTATCAAGCTTTCTTGGCGGGGGATGTCCATGTCCAACATCGCTCTTGTTTTTGTGAAAATGCCTTATTCGGGGAGCATAATCCGTCTTTGATGGCTCTCGTTTTAAGTCTAGATTAAAAAATATGCCTGCTGCCATTCTTTTTTTAATTCACCATTATCAAATATTAACACGAGCCCAGGGAGTCAAATGATAGGAAAACCTTGCAGACACTCTTGAACCCATATATTTTACTCAATCAGCCTTAAAATTGGTCAGAATGATTGTCTTGATGAAATCAAGGTCAAGTTTGAAATTGGGACATGAGGGGTCAAAAAAGTTCCAAATTGGGTCAAATTGGTAAAAAATGAGGTCAATGGGTCAAATCTGTGAAAAACTTTGCAGACTCTCTCGAGGCCATTATATTTTGTCCAATTAACCTGAAAATTGGTCAGAATGATGAATTCTGTCAAGTTTGGATTTGGTCTAGCTCCTATTTTCTTTGTTTCAGCAACAGAGGTTGACTGCAGAATTTGAACATATTGAACTCCATACTGAATCTATTCCTTTGATGCACTTAATTTTAGCACTGTAAGTACAAACATGATATAATGTGAAGAAGGGGGTAGGGGGAGAGAGAACCTTATTGAAACATTTATGATAATACGCTGTTACTGGTGTTATTTAACTGGAGCAATAAGGCCTAATAAAAAAAATAATCATGTTAAGGGTTTCCTGATTTTACCTAAAAAATTGTGCCTCACCTAAGCATTTATTCACTCATTTGAAAAAAAATAAAAATGATGACGCAGGAAAGATACCATTAAAATTCTTTTCAATAAAAGTTGATATGCTATGCATTAGAAAAGAGACAGACTTGATTTTCAAACCAAAATATCAAGTTTACTGGCTTTAGATATTCAAACCCTTTAAACAATTTATTTAGCTGTTTGATTGTGATTGCTGGTGTATTTTAGTCGTTGACTTATTCAACATTTTAATGTCAACAGAACTCATATCGGCTATAGGAGAGTTGATTGTTATTGTTTATATTGAGAATTTCCCGCGCATGCGCATTACTGGTAGGCAAAAAGAGTCAGATCTCTATGCGAGAAGACAATTAAAAGTGGTTAAAAATCAACCGTTCATTCAAATTTAAGATAAAAAGAAAATTAAACATTATTTGTACGAATGTTTCCCTTAAATGATCAATCGATATTTAAAGAATCTCATACGTAATAGCCCTTAATAAGCTTCCCGAGATTAGACTATTTCGTCCGACTTATTGAACGAAGTTGCCATCATCGATAGATCTTTTAGCTATTTAGAATTAGTTTTTTGTCTCGTTAAATAATGTATTTGTTTAGAAAAATTGTAACCTAGAATCTTTGAATAAACATGGCCTAGGGTCTGTCTTATATAGACGCTCGATTTGCGCAATTTATCTCGAGGGACTCTAAAACACGTGTCCATGGTTTAGCGCAAATATTCTTCCTTTGTAAACTTGATGTTTTCTTTTTTGTCAATTTTCACGTCATTCATAAAGAAAGTTGAAAATTATGTATGAAACATAGTAAGTGTTTAGGATTTCAAACATTCGTAACTCAGTCTACAGCCCTCATGAAAGTTCTGACAAAGCTGTAGTTGCACCGTTTCTGTAAACAAACCCAGAAATAGTTATATTTTAAGATTTTTATAGAGTTGGATGAAAACGGCGGTGGATGAAGGATTTCTATAAAGGGTACTAATGTTCAACAAAGGGAGAGAAGATTCATTTTCCTAGTATTACAAAGTTTTGTTTGAATTTCTGTGTAAAAATGAAACAACTAGGCTACAGATGGGGGTTCGTTTGAATCCATTGAACCCCTTTTTGCATCCGCCACTTGAACAAGTTAACTTTCTTTACCGCTTTCCATAACGTAATGAATTTGTATGACCTAAACTAAATAAAAAAAGTTGGACTCAGATTAATCGGTTCACGGCGTCAAGTAGAATAAAACTTCGTGACTACAGCCGATCGAGATCTGTTGTATCCGTAGTCGCGCCGTTTTCAATGGTAAAATCAGACGAAATGGTCAAACGTGTTGAATGTTATTGAGGAAAACGTAAAATGAATAAGTAAAATTTATTAACCCTTTCCAATAAAGTAATTTTACCGAGTTTAAGATGACGCGGGTTAAACAAGGCTTGGGGAAAAGGTGACTTGTAACGTAAATTCGTTTACTCGCAAGAATTTCAGAACTTTCTACTTATTTTTCCTCGCATTCATTTTATATTTTTGAAATGTAGTTAAAAAATGAAGTTAAAGTCGTCGTTAAACAACAGAATATCGCAAATCCATTTTAATCAGGCTGTATTGCGATGTTTCGTTCGCCACCAACGCTTTCAATTTCAAAATTATTTTTTGTCGTCTGGTTGGAGTAAAAGACGAAGATTTATAAAAGAACGATCACATTATTTCATCTTTAACAAATAAAGTAATGACGTATGCTTCAATTTCTTTCCTACCCGTTAAAATTCGATTTTTTTACCCTCTTATTATTCATTGGGAACTACATAAAGCAAAATAGAAAAATGGTTCGGAGTATATTTTCGTTTTTGGCGGCTTCCATTTCCCGCCGAAGCAAACGCTGCGTTTCAGATATGCAGTCGACCTAACTTATATTTGATTAAAAATTATCCCGGCCTTTTTTAACCAATATTTGAGGAAGAAATATTAGTATTGACAGATCGATCTACTAAATAAACGCGGCTCAGAATTGGGCCTTATTGATCGCCGCTGAAATGGAATCTTAAATGAAATATTTTATCAAAAGCATGATTTAATCTATGATTGATAAGGCATTAAAAGATTTGTGTCAAATGAAACTTCACACTTTATGCCTAATGAATGGGTAAAAGTTGTGTCCAGATGAAAGCAATTAATCAGTGACGTATGCATCGTCACGGTCAGATCAATTCAAATAAGTCACGTGTTATAGAAGTTTGCTCTATGACATATGCAAGTATGTGATTAGCGGCAACTGTTCTATGACATGGGCAATATCGATAAGCGCATCCGGTTACGGTCAGATGAAAGAGATTCCGCGGCCGTGTAGTATGGATCATTGCGTTAGAAACAGCGAACTTTATGACACATGTTTGTGTTAATAGCGACTAACATTTCTATGTCGCATAGTTCAAGATTCTTTTATTGGCATATAAAAAACTTTATAGTTTATCGCCATAAGCATAATACTTCTTTGGTGGGATTTTATAATCTAAACAAGAAAAGCTGTTAAGTCGGCAGATCGTGTGTTTGGCGACATTCGTTTATTATCTTAAATTAACCAATTCTATAAATGTGCGGGGGACTATTAACGGAAGCAACAGCAGGTGGTGTTCTCAAAATTTACAGATTAAACTAATAATTGGATTAATAATTTTTAGACAAATAAGGGAAAAGTACCATAAAAGCCATTCCCAATGTTTAAAATTTCTGTGACAGGATGAATAACGGAAATGGGATAAAGAAAAATCGGCATTGAAACTCGAATCAGCTTAGTATAGGTAAGATATACTATATTTCGTTTATGAGTGAACAAAGAACAAAAAACGTAAATACAGCTTAATTAATGTCGATTGCGCGATATATCAGTTGCTCAACAGCGCTTTGTTTGCACGCATTTGCATTTGTGGGTGGTTATCTTTCGACGAGAAATATTCTTTTCACAGACAATGTCATGTGATGACAACTGCATAATCAAAAGGTTGGATGATTTATCTAAATTTTGACACCTTTGTCAACAGGGAATAATCATTAGAAATGTACAATCCAATAACTTGAATATTGGATATTTTACTATTTGTGTATGCAACTGGTAGATATTTCTGCCTACAGCGATTCCCCGGATGTAAACATCACGTGATCCGTGACGTCATCCGTCAACTCATGTATATTGACATGAAAAAAAAAAAATGAAATAAAAAAAAAAGAATAAATATCATACCAACCCTACCTAGAAAATTTCACCTGAAACCCTGAACACAGATATTTTTGTCTAGGCCTAACTTTCTGAATGAGTCTTTTGCAGAAAACCTAGATTAAGATCAGCTAGCACATACATGCAGTCTGATCTTAGCCTATACTTCCTGCTTATCACACAGCCTGCTCTCTTTTGATTTGGGGGAAAACTTGAGACAAACTAGTTGAAATGTCCCAAAAATGGCTATTTTGTAGGAAACAGAATTTAAATTGAGCAGGATTAGGGTTTAAGACTAACAGTCAGGGTTGGCAATTGACTGGTCGATTGGAGTATTGACCATGCTGGTGGTCAATACTGGTTTTTACCGGTCTACTGGTCAATACCGATCAATACTGGTCGATTGGTGGTTGATTGGTCAATTCATTTAACCATGCCCTACTTTCATGCCATTATGTACCATATTCTTGTATTATTATAAAAAAAATGACTTCATAACTCAGATAGCCATAATAAGTGATTAATAATTGTAATAAAAGGAAACAAATTCTTCCATTTTGAAAGGCCAAATGCAATCTGGTCAATAAAGTGGTCGAATGGTCTTTTAAAGAAGTCATTTTACATTAATTAAGTTCCTTGCACAATACAAATCTATTTGCAATATTTTATTTTATTCATGAATTACAAAGTAATCATACAGTAAAAGAAATGATTAAGAGTATAAGGTAAAATTTGATTCAGCCATTTAAAAGCCAGGGCAAAATATTTGTCTGAAAAAACTGAATGACTGTTTAAAGATCTATTGGGATCTACCATGGATCAACATATAAGATAAGAAGATAAGATAAGAAATTGTTTTATTATAGTGACATGTGTGAATTAAACATACAAATACAAAAGTATACAAATTCTAAAATAGCACACCCGGCCCTTTGGGCCTATAAGTCACCTATTTATAACAATAGTCTGTTTGTACGATTGGAGTAAGTCACGAATAATATTCTTATTCTCAGCCTGAGCAAAAGTTTTATCGTTCTATATCAATTTACATGAAATGACCAGTGAAGATCAGCATGCACAATTGTGTGTGCCGATCCTTGCTAACAGTCCATGAAAGTAAATATTATTCAAGTTAAGTGTTTATACAAAATTACATCTCGATCGAATTGCACTTATAATGTTTCATTTTGATATAGTTGAAAATGGCTATAGCAGAAGTACATAATGATTGATTTTCAAGAAATAACATATAAAAGGGAGGTAATCATTAAAAGACATTAATAAGTACATTGAGAACAAGTCTACTATTTTAATTTATCTATACACTGATTTCCTTCTCAGTTCATAGGCTTTAGCTGTAAACTAAGCAACACGTCTTGGATAATTGCTAATCAAACAAACAAATTTTTCTTCGTTGCATAATTGTGTTATATTTTCATCGTGTAAAAATTCCCATCTTAGGTTGCTATACAATCGACAACTTGTGAGAAAATGACATTCATCCTCAATTAGTCCTGAGTCACAAAAATTACATAGCCGTTCTTCTAACTTTTCACCCAAATAGCGTACGGTTTCTATTCTAAGCGGTAGAATCCCGCATCTCAACTGTGCCAGCATTGAGCGCTCATATTTCCGAAGATTAAAATGAACATAATCCTCGGATTTAAACTCGCTTTTAAAACGTAAATATGTCCTAAGCTTAGGAGCATTACCAACTTTTTCACGCCAAATTGTATTATAGTAATGACAAATTCGTTCTTTGGCAGTATTTATGTCAATGACTAGTTTCTGTTCATAATTAGACTGAAAGCCCAATGCTGACGTAATTTCATTTAATTCACTACACCAGTTTTTTACTTTTGAGTTATAGTCTTTGGTAAATACTCGTTTTGTGATTCTGCTGTCATCAAAGGACACAACTCAGTTCCAATACCTTATCATATTAATCCATCGTCTATAGTTGCTAGGGAGCCAACCAATATCACCATTTATTGCAGTTATCGGAGCGAATCTGTGCACACCAAGAAAATATCTTACAGCCCTTTGTTGTGTATTATCAATGGACGGGTACTTCTTAAAGCCCCACACACCAGAGCAATAGTCTAAGATAGGTACAACTCCTGTTTCAAATAGTTTTTCATAAACACTTAAACCAGCGTCTTTCAAATGGTGGATCTTAGAAATAATGTTTCCTAGAGCGCAGCCTCCACTTTAAGCCAAAGCCTGTGCGTTTAAAGAGAAATCGCCTTTACTTTGAAATGTCACGCCAAGATATTTATAGGATTCAACCTTTTCTAATATATTATCGCCTATTTTAAAGATGTGATTAGTCTGAACCCTATTGCCTTTTCTAAAGTGCATACACTTCGATTTATCTGTGTTAATCAAAACGCGCCATCGTTTACACCACTTATGCAGTATGTTTAACATCGTTTGTAAATCTGTGTCTGTTTTTGCTAATAGCACAATGTCGTCGCATATAGCAAAATTGAAAGATTACAACCGTCAATATCAAACCCAAGATTTAGGGCTTTAATCTCCTCTACAAGGTCGTTTATGAATACAGAAAAGACTGTTGGCGACAGATTATCACCCTGCTTCACGTCTGTTTTACACTCGAACCAGTCCGTTAATTTATCATTAACTTTAACGCATGAGATTGTTTCTCTATATATACTTTTAATGGTTTTGTACATCTTGCCATTGATGTTATTTAAGAGAAGTTTATACAGCATCATGTCTCTGTCTATGAAGTCAAAGCATTTTCGAAGATCAATAAATGCGGAGAACAAAGAAGGATTATTACGCACTATACTGTTTAAGACAAAAATATGGTCTTCACATGATCTATTTTTGCGAAACCCGTTTTGTTCGTCTGCTAAAATCCTGTTATCTTCTAAATAATGTTTTAATCGTTTATCAATAAAAGCGCTATATAATTTACTTATACACGATAACAGACTGACACCTCTGTAATTCATTGGAAGACGTTTGTCTGATGAATGGTCTTTTAAAATCGGCGATATTATTGACTTCCTCCATAATGAAGGTATAACACCAGTATCGAATAGTAATTGAAACAGTTTGTGTAGAGTAGCGATAATTGGTGGGTTTTTCAGAACGGCGTATGGGATTTCATCATAACCACTCGCCGATCGGTTCTTAGCCTTCACAACTACACTCATAATTTCCTCGATGCTTATATTAGAGTTCAAGTCTATATTCTCATCAAACAAGGGGTCTTCCATTCTATTCTCCATCAATATCTTATGCATCTTTGATTGTCTATAATGATTATTATCAAACTCATTACTTTCTACACCGTTGTATAAGTTGTAAAAGTCTTGTCGCCATCGGCCTAATACCTCTTTTTCATCCGTGACACAGTTTCCGCAATTGTCTATAACTTCCATTGGGATATGTTTTTCTTTTCTTGGACTAAGGTTACGCACCTTATTCCAAAATTCTTGAGGATTATTAGATGATAAGTTTTTAATTTCTACAACTTGACTGCGTCTATATTTGCGCTCTTTTTGGCGTAACTTTTAACGAAATTATTTCTTGAAATAATATATTCACTATGCAAGGTATTTTTCACACTTTTTTTAGCTTTACATTTTATAAAGGCTCGCTCTTTTGTCCTCATTACATCCCACAATGTGGTAAGCCCTTCATCCCAGAAAGACTTTTTAACTTTGAAACGTTTTGAAGTTTTTGGCAATGCATTATATTTCGGCACACTTCTGTGCATTTCACCTGTAATTTCACTACATATTTTTTCGTAGATTTTGTCTATGTTATATTGTGATTCTCGACCTATTTCTATTTGAGTTATAATTTCAACCAATGCGCGTCTTGCAATATCACTTTCCATGAAACCGTTTGGTATACTATTCAGATTAAAATGTGTGTGTCGGTCATCTCTTATGTAGTCCATTTGTGCTTCTTTGTTGATAATATAACTAGATTTTTTAAATTCAGTGATGATGGCGGAATGGTCAGGTATACGCGATCCCTCACCAATTAAGCCCTGTAAATTATTATCGTCTACAATCGATTGAATTGGTATTACATTGAATGATTTACATTTCCCAAATATGTCGTGGGGTATGCACATATAATCAACTACAGCTCTACCTTTTTTGGAAATAGAAGTGTAACTGTCATTATCAAATCTTCCATTCAAAACACAAAATCTTGCTTCATTCAAGAAGTCTATCATCTCATGACCATGTTGATTGATAGTTTTATCTATATTATTCCTGGTGGGAAATGAAACACTATCTACATCATTGATTATGTCAGATAGACATCCGATTCTCGCATTAAAGTCCCCGACAATAAAGAGTTCGTCACAATCATTATGTAAATACACCTGGCCTAACAAATGAGCATAAAAACCTTGAGCATCGCGACCTCGGGTAGAATGTTCTGGTGGGAGGTAACAAGAGTAGACCATAAACACTTCTTCGCTAGTCTTCTGTTCAAATCGAAGCCCAAAAATTCCATCAAATGATTGGTCTATTATTGTTATGTTATAAATATTTATAATATTGTTTTTCACTAAGATTCCTACCCCTCCAGAAGGTTTTGGTGCATTTTTATGTAGGTATTGTCTATTGAATCCAAACCACTTATACCCATCAACGCATAAGGTCTTATCTGGTCCCAAATGAGTTTCACATATAGATACAATATCACAATTCAAAGATCTTATTACAGCCTTTCGTAATGTACAGTTTTCTCTATTCCACCCGCATATGTTCAAATGACCGATTTTAATCGACCCAAAAGACCGGTGTGCATCCTACGCCTCCGTCACTTCCTGTCTACGGCTATTTCTCAGTTCGCGCTCCTTAATTCTACCTGTCACGTCAACTCTAAAATTCTGTCCATCTGGTAATTTACTAAGAATAGTTCTTGCATTCATCTCGATGATACGTTCAATTCTTGATTTGCTGCTTTTGATATACATTTCCTTGAAAGAATCAATATCTTTTAATTTACTTTTGTTTCGAAGAACCTCAACTTTTTGGTCAATGGTCTCAAACCTGATTTTAAGTAAACGCGGTTTATTCTTTATTCGAGACGGGATCCGTTCAGCATCTGTTATGCGCACTCTCGATATGACTGTGTCGCCTAAAGCGTGAATAATCTCCTGTGCTGTAATGAAAGGGTCCTCTTGGTTTTTCTCGAGAACTCCGTTCACCGTTTCCGTAAGTTCCGGGTCATTTAAGGCATTGTCATAGCGGGACACCCTATTGTGACGTTGAAGAATTGAGTCTCCTGGTCCGTTATCGCTCATTTCTTGGTCAGATTGTGATTGTTGAGCGAACCTAATCTCGTCTCAATAGAATTAATCGTCAGCAAAACTTGATCGACCCTTCGCGTTTCCTTGCTTATGTCAAGAACTAGTTCATCGCGTAATGCTCGAACTTTTGTGTCAATATTTGCCATCAAGTCTAATTTCATTTTATCTAATTTGGACTCGAACATTTTTTTTCATACTTTCTTGGCTATTTTTGACATCAGTAACTTCTGTTTTGAGCTGCGACATCACCGTTATAATAGTGTCAAGTTTAGAGTCTAAGGAAAGGGTTTTACTGTTATTTGTAGCACAAAATTGATTCGATTTTTCCGCCGCCATATTTGTTTTGATTTCTGGACTTTTGCTTTCAAAGACACTTATTTCTGTTTCCACAATGTTTATTGAACTACCGTGAGGGCTATTGCAATTGCTAGTATTTGCCCTGACTGTCTCTCCAGTATAAATAATTGAATTGGCTTGACTAATAATCTCACTTACTAATATATTTTTATTGTCTGTATCACAGGAGGGCCCTCTTTGTCTCCATTGTTTCACTTGATTACTTTCATCGACGAATTCTCCACTATGACTCCTGTTTTTACGTTTTCTTCTTCCCATGCCGATGCATATTCTCTTAATTCACTATTTTCACACTAATTTCCATAATTCTCATATCCGATTGTCCTAATATTTTCAAATAAGTTACATTTTTATCTGACCGAGAAATAATATATATGTATAAAACAAATTGAGTCTTGACAGTCTTGATGATTGCATTGGTATGTCTTAGACTCTTAGTGTTATCAATATACAATCACTGATCATAGAGATGAAAGAAATTGTACTTGACATCTGATTGCAATTTGAAATGTGTGAAAGCGTGCTACCTAATTGGTAGGTGTGAAAGTCTGGTTAATTAAGTTACCTATGCCATTTGAGGGCTGTCATTGAAAGTGACATTATAGCCTTTACCATGACCATGGTCAGTATATTGATAAATCAGTATAATCTATTTACATAATTATGTACATAGTATACACTATATTTCATACAGTAATTAACACTTATTTGAATACTAAATCTCAATAAGCCAACTAAAATGTTCAATTAACCAGTATTGACCACCTGGATTTTTTTACAATCATCCAGTATTGACCGGTATTGACCAGTATTGACCACTTTGAGGAGTATTGACCAGGGCGGTTAAAACCACCTGGTTAAAACCACCCCGGTCAATACTTGCCAACCCTGCTAACAGGGCTTTCATGCATTTAATTTTTATTCAGTTCTTGGCCAAAGGTTATAAAACTTTTCTCAGGTTCAACTGAGAATTGTCTCAAATTTTAAATTTAAATAAATGTATGAAATTAAAAAAATGATATTAATAAGTTGTTATTCATAACAACTTATTAATATTATTTTTTATGTTAAAACATTAAAATGAGGAACAAAACAGTATTAAGGCTTTATTCTCAAATTGAAATTTTGAGAAAATTCTGAATTAAGAATGAGAAAAGTTTTATAACCTCAGGCCCTGAAAGGACAAAAGAGATTATTCAGAACTTAAAATATTGTTTTTCTTGTTTACAGACAGACAGTTATGGCTGACATTGGGTGTACAGATTTCACTCCAAGAGATTTATTCCAACCTAGTAAGTTGATATATTGGCAAACATTATAAATACCTTGGAAAACTATGATTTCAAAGATTTTTTGAATGATGAATAAGAAATAAGGATAAAATTGGACATAAAAAGGAATTAGAGCATTTGATGCATTTGAAAATTGAAAATATATTGTAGGAGAAGAAGATATTGCTTAAATTATACAGTTTCTTCTATCCTCACTATGTTCTCTCTGTAATACAATCACAAAGTCTATTTAAAATTGTGATATGTAGCTGTTGATGGCTATGATTTTCAGTATAATATTTGAATAAAAGAGATAAAATCAGTGTGTTGTGGTTATGGGTTAATTTTTGCAAATAGATTTCTTATCATCCAATGAGAAACAGACAGTCTAAGACAAGATTAAGGTGTATACGTGTATTTGGGTACTTGCCCATTCTTAAATTCAACCTGATTATGCATCAAATTTAGGAAACAATATTTTAGAATCAAATCAAATTGCAAAAGCTTACTTGGAATTTGTCATCTATGCTCAAATAATTTAATCAGAATCACATATATCTTAATTCTAAATTCTCTTTCCTATTTTGACAGCTGCATCTAAAGTAAAAAGACTGTGCAGTGGCCTTATCAATGCTATGCGCTTTAAGATGATGCGAGAACCTTATGTTACACAGATACAGGAAGATGCTGTAAGTTGAGTTTAACTTAAATTCTTTCTTGTCAAGACCTAGGTTTCTAGTTTCATACTTCCATGAAAAAAAAACATGTTCATAACTAAACCCTCAACCTGTATAGGCTAAGATTAGACTGCACATCTGTGCAAGCTGGTCTTAGTCCATACTATCTGCATAAGCATTTTGTAAAGCAGTAATATGCTGTGTACAGCATGAGAATGTTAAATATATGTGAAAATGAAAGGACAATTAAACAGGGGTATGGAAATATGACTTTTCTCCACTTGTCCATTGACAATAAATATTGAATGAAACAATGTTTTTAATGAAGAAAATGCTGTAACCCAGTATTTTCATCATTTAAAACAATGTTTTCTCCATTTCATCCAAAGAAAAGGATGACTTTTCTCCTAGATCTTTTTAGTACTGTATCAAGATTTGTTCTGGTATTTACTTGTCCACAGACAAGTAGCCTAGAAAAAAGTACTAGACTGCATGGGGAAAAGCCTGTTTCCGACAAGTCGGGCATGGGATTTCCACACCCCTGATTTAAATATGAAAAGCATTATATGATTTTGTTATTACAGTTGTTTTTGTGCAAGCAACTAATTGTGTGTATAACATTGTTTTCAGGAGAGTGAAAGAGAGACATTCCGCACAGTGCAGAAAGAGATCGAGGAATTAAAGATGAAGATCAATCAAATCAAGGCACATAGGGCTGAACAGGAGCCAGAATTAAACAAGGTTGGATTTGAACACCAAATTGAATAGAGTTTGCTGACCATAAGTTTAAAGCTTCAAATTTTCTAAATGAAATATGAAAATCTCTGGTCAATTTTAAAGGTCCAAAAAAGAAATAAAGAAAAATTTGTCTTATGATTTACAGGAGCTATTTTAAAAGTTAAATAAGGAAAACTTCAAATAGATCAATGGATTCTCGTTAGGTTACTGAAATTTCATATCTATAAAGCTATATATATCTTTTTATAAGCTGTAGTTATGACAATTTGTTTGCACCTCAACTATGTATGATTATCGATATTGCTTTGCACTTGTCTGTCCATCCAGACTGTTTTATTGTCCAGAGCATATGTCAAAAAGTATGCAAGCCAGAATCATGAAACTTCACAGGTGGAAAGATCTGATTGAGGAGAAGTGCAGTGCATAAGAACCATATCTGTACTCATCATATTTTGTGAGTTATTGCCCTTCATTGATTGACAAATCAGTCGTGGATTTAAGTGTCTAGAATGGTCCCTTCAGAGGACCGAGATAAAATCAGTTCTCCTAATCACCATGACGGTCAATATGGCATTCTTGGAGTGTTTAACAGCATGATAGCAATAAATCATTCCGGCCACTATAGATCAGTAATCCTGATAATGTGTGTTCTTATCAGTGTTACAAATCAACTTTTATTCTACTGACTTTATATTTGCCAACACCAGAACTGAACATATGGTTTGAGTACTTGCATTAAATCTTGTAATATTTTAAGCATACTGCAATTAATCTTGTACTGTGTAATGATATTCATTACAATTGAATCAAAGTGACATTTCAAAAGAGTACTCACAGCATAGGGCTTTGTTAAGATAAAAAGATTTTGAATTACCGTGTTTGTCTTGATCTCTATTAACTTTGAAATTTAATGGGGTATTAGTATAACACTGTTGCATATAATAATTAGTTTACTAATCATATATTTTTACAAGTACATCATGAGGAGTTTTAAATGCGGACTTGCCCATCACTATCAGAGATTCAGATTAGCCAATACAGCACCATTTAATTTACAAAAGTAACCTAACCTTTCTCATAATGTTCATGACAGATTTCTGCTGAACATGAATCCTTTGCAGACAGTATAGGCTAAGATTATTCTGTTGAACATGCAGTCTGATCTAAGCCTACTCTGCCTGCTTTCTAATTAATTACCTAGTGAAGATCCCCATTGAAATATCCAAACAAAAATGGCCATTGTTTGAAAAAGAACTTAAATTTAGCATATTAAAAGTTAAATTAAGTTCACTTTTTTTCATTTTCTAAAATTATTGGATTTTTAGCTACAAAGGGGTTTTAAAAACAAAAACTTAATCATTCTTACATTTAACCTTGGTTTCTTTTTTGGATAAAGCCTTTATTTTCATACCACCACCTACAAAGTAGAGGGGGGTATATTGGTTTCAGCATGTCTGTCCATCCGTCCATCCATCCGTCCGTCCGTCTGTCCATCCGTAGACCTTTTTGTTTCCGGACTCTAACTCAAGAACCAAGTGACCTACAATCATGAAACTTTAAACAAATATTCCTTGTGACCCAAGGAAGTGCCCTATTGTTTTTGGGTCACATAGGTCAAAGGTCAAGGTCACAGTCAGTCATTGCTCAATTTTCGTTTCCAGACTCTAACTCGAGAACCAAGCGACCTACAATCATGAAACTTTATGCAAATGTTCCTAATGACCGAAGGAAGTGCCCTTTAGTTTTGGGGTCACATAGGTCAAAGGTCAAGGTCACAGTCAGCCATTGCTCAATTTTCGTTTCCGGACTCTTACTCGAGAACCAAGTGAGTGACCTACAATCATGAAACTTCATACAAATGCTCCTTATGACCCAAGGAAGTGCCCTATTGTTTTGGGGTCACATAGGTCAAAGGTCATGGTCACAGTCAATTTTTGTTCGATTTCTGTTTACGGACTCTAACTCAAGAACCAAACAACCTAGAATCATGAAACTTCATGCAAATGTTCCTTAAGACTCAAGGAAGTGCCCTATCGTTTTTGGGTTATATAGGTCAAAGGTCAAGGTCACAGCCAATTTTTGTACAATTTTCATTTTTTCACTCTAACTCAAGAACCAAGCGACCTAGAATCATGAAACTTCATACAAATGCTGCATATGACTACAATATTTGTTACCAACATATCTTGCACTAAAAGCACTTGCATTCTGACAAAGCGCTTGGGGGGGGGGGGGGGGGGGTATAAGTCCGCTCTGCGACAGTTCTAGTTATTTCTTCATATACTGAAAATATCATTTTCATCTCAAGATTTATAAAGTTGGAAAGTTTATTATACTACCCATTTCTTTTGCAATTAAGTGCCCATAAACAAACCCCGGGCTTGATTTAACTCAAACCATTGACTTCCTTTTATTAAGTTACACATCAAATTTGGGATTTGGGCATTTAAGACTGAGATTGAAAATATAGAAATATCACAGAGTCACAGAGTATCTATAGATAGGGGCGTATTGTTTTTGGCACATCTGTTTGGCTGTTTTTAGCTCACCTGAGCACGAAGTGCTCAAGGTGAGCTATTGTGGTTAGGTGGATATCCGTCGTGCGTCGTGCGATGTCCATCGTCAACATTTGCCTTGTATGCACTCTAGAGGCCACATTTTTTGCCTGATCAACCTGAATTTTGGTCAGAATGATTGTCTTGATGTAATCTCGGATGATTTCGAAATTGGGTCAACTGGGGTCAAAAACTAGGTCACGGGGTCAAATCTAAGAAAAACCTTGTATGCACTCTAGAGGCCACATTTTTTGCCCGATCAACCTGATCACGGGGTCAAATCTCAGAAAAACCTTGTAGGCACTCTAGAGGCCACATTTTTTACCAGATCAACCTGAAATTTGGTCAGAATGACTGTCTTGATGAAATCTCAGACGAGTTCAAAAGTGGGTCAACTGGGGTCAAAAACTAGGTCACAGGGTCAAATCTAAGAAAAACCTTGTATGCACTCTAGAGGCCACATTTTTTGCCCGTTCAACCTGAATTTTGGTCAGAATGATTGTCTTGATGAAATCTCGGAAGAGTTAGAAATTTTGGTCAACTGGGGTCAAAAACTAGGTCATGGGGTCAAATCTAAGAAAAACCTTGTAGGCACTCTAGAGGCCACATTTTTAGCTCACCTGAGCACGAAGTGCTCAAGGTGAGCTTTTGTGGTCGCGTGATGTCCGTCGTCCGTCGTCCGTCGTGCGTCGTGCGTCGTGTGTCATCAACATTTACCTTGTAGACACTCTAGAGGCCACATTTTTTGCCCAATCAACCTGAAATTTGGTCAGAATGATTGTCTTGATGAAATCTCGGACAAGTTCGAAATTGGGTCAAGTGGGGTCAAAAATGAGGTCACGGGGTCAAATCTTAGAAAAACCTTGTAGACACTCTAGAAGCCATATTTTGTACCCAATCAACCTGAAATTTGGTCCAATTCATTGTTTTGATGAAATCTTAGACAAGATATAAATTGGGTCAAGTGGGGTCAAAAATGAGGTCACGGGGTCAAATCTTAGAAAAACCTTGTAGACACTCTAGAAGCCATATTTTTTGCCCAATCAACCTGAAATTTGGCCAGAATGATTGTCTTGATGAAATCTCGCTCAAGTTTGAAATTGGGTCAAGTGGGGTCAAAAATGAGGTCACGGGGTCAATTCTTAGAAAAACCTTGTAGACACTCTAGAGGCCACATTTTTTGCCCAATCAACCTGAAATTTGGTCAGAATGATTGTCTTGATGAAATCTCGGACAAGTTCGAAATTGGGTCAAGTGGGGTCAAAAATGAGGTCACAGGGTCAATTCTTAGAAAAACCTTGTAGACACTCTAGAGGCCATATTTTTTGCCCAATCAACCTGAAATTTGGTCAGTGTGATCATCTTGATGAAATCTAGGACAAGATCGAAATTGGGTCAAGTGGGGTTAAAAATGAGGTCACGGGGTCAATTCTTAGAAAAACCTTATAGACACTCTAGAAGCCATATTTTTTGCTCAATCAACCTGAAATTTGGTCAGAATTATTGTTTTGATGAAATCTCGCACAAGTTCGAAATTGGGTCAAGTGGGGTCAAAAATGAGGTCACGGGGTCAATTCTTAGAAAAACCTTGTAGACACTCTAGAGGCCACATCTTTTGCCAAATCAACCTGAAAATTGGTCAGAATGATCATTTTGATGAAATCTCGCACAAGTTTGAAATTGGGTCAAGTGGGGTCAAAAATGAGGTCACGGGGTCAATTCTTAGAAAAACCTTGTAAGCAGTGTAGAGGCATCATTTTTGCCCAATCGACCTGAAATTTGGTAAGAATTCTTCATCCTTTCTAAATCTACTTTAAACTATTTTCGACAGTTCATTCAGGTGAGCGATTTAGGGCCACTATGGCCCTCTTGTTTACCAGATCAACCTGAAATTTGGTAAGAATGATTGTCTTGATGAAATCTTGGACAAGTTTGAAATTGAGTCAACTGGGGTCAAAAACTAGGTCACAGGGTCAAATCTAAGAAAAATCTTGTTTGCACTCTAGAGGCCACATTTTTTGCCTGTTCAACCTGAATTTTGTTCAGAATGATTGACTTGATAAAATCTCGAACGTGGTCAAAATTGGGTCAACTGGGGTCCAAAACTCGGTCACAGGATCAATTCTAAGAAAAACCTTATAGGCACTCTAGTGGCCGCTTTTTTTACCAGATCAACCTGAAATTTGGTCAGAGTGATTGTCTTGATGAAATCTCAGACGAGTTCAAAAGTGGGTCAACTGGGGTCAAAAACTAGGTCACAGAGTCAAATCTAAGAAAAACCTTGTATGCACTCTAGAGGCCACATTTTTTGCCCGTTCAACCTGAATTTTGGTCAAATTGATTGTCTTGATGAAATCTCGGACAAGTTAGAAATTCGGTCAACTGGGGTCAAAAACTAGGTCACGGGGTCAAATCTAAGAAAAACCTTGTAGGCACTCTAGAGGCCACATTTTTTACCAGATCAACCTGAAATTTGGTCAGAATGATTGTCTTGATGAAATCTTGGACAAGTTTGAAATTGAGTCAACTGGGGTCAAAAACTAGGTCATGGGGTCAAATCTAAGAAAAACCTTGTATGCACTCTAGAGGCCACATTTTTTGCCTGTTCAACCTGAATTTTGGTCAGAATGATTGACTTGATAAAATCTCGAATTTGGTCAAAATTGGGTCAACTGGGGTCCAAAACTCGGTCACAGGATCAAATCTAAGAAAAACCTTGTAGGCACTCTAGTGGCCGCTTTTTTGCCAGATCAACCTGAATTTTGGTCAGAATGATTGTCTTGATGAAATCTGGGACAAGTTCAAAATTGGGTCAACCAGTGTCAAAAACTAGGTCACAGGGTCAAATCTAAGAAAAACCTTGTATGCACTCTAGGGGCCACAATATTTGGCCAATCAACCTGAAATTTGGTCAGAATGATTGTCTTGATGAAATCTCAGACGAGTTCAAAACTGGGTCAACCGGGATCAAAACTAGGTCACAGGGTCAAATCTAAGAAAAACCTTGTATGCACTCTAGGGGCCACAATATTTGGCCAATCAACCTGAAAGTTGGTCAGAATGATTGTCTTGATGAAATCTCGGGACAAGTTTGAAATTGGGTCATCAGCGGTCAAAAACTAGGTCACAGGGTCAAATCTAAGAAAAACCTTGTTTACACTCTAGAGGCCACAATTTTTGCTCGATCAACCTGAATTTTGGTCAGAATGATTTTCTAGATGAAATCTCGGATGAAATCAAAATTGGGTCATCTGGGGTTAAAAAATAGGTCACGAAATCAATTATAAAAATCCTTGTTAGTCAATCTTATAATTGAAAAAAAAAAGGATTCTCAAGTTGTATAGAAGCAACAGCTTTGTTTAGCTCAGTCATTCATCATTCTATTTTTATGCCCCCGATAGGGAGGCATCATAAATTTGACTTGTCCGTCCGTCCGTCCGTCCGTCATTCCGTCCAAAAACTTTAACATTGGCCATAACTTCCTTATTACTTAACATATTCGCATCATACTTTACCACAACATTCCTTTGTACATTACCTTTCTGTAGGCACATACTTTGGTGACCTTGACCCCTGGATGACCTTGACCTTCAACATAGATTGGCCATAATTTAAAATCAAAGCGGTGTCGGGGGCATTGTCATCTTACAGTGACAGCTCTTGTTTACTTCTTCTTTTGAAAATTTTAGACAGTTCATTCAGGTGAGCGATTAAGGGCCACTATGGCCCTCTTGTTCTGTTAATCTGTTTGTATGTTACTCTGTATGTCTGTCTGTCCATAGAAAAACCTTAACATTGGTCATAACTTTTGAATGGTAAGTGAAAGAGCCATCATATGTCAAGGTCATTTTTTCAAGGTCACTATTTTTTCAACATCGAAACTTTAACATTGGCCATAACCTTTGATTGGTCAGTAAGAGCCTTCATATTTCAAAAAGTGATTGCTTGGGACAAGACCGTTCTGTTGATACCAAGCCAAAGGTCATATGACAAGTTCAAGGTCATTTTCAAGGCGGTAATTTTCAAGGTCAAATCTGTGAAAAATTAAAACCTTAAAATTAGCCATAGCTTAGGATTGTTAAGTGATAAAGCCTTGATATTTCTAATGCGCATTGCTTATGACAAGGCTTTTCTGGGAATACTGGAATCAATGTCATCTGTCAAGGTCAAGGTCATTTTTTTCAAGGTCACTTTTTCAACAAAAGAGGTTTAACATTGGCAATAACTTTTTAGCTCACCTGAGCACATCGTGCTCAAGGTGATCTTTTGTGATCATTGAATTCCCGTCATTTGTCGTGCGTCCTCCGACGTCAACAATTTAAGTGTTTACACTCTAGAGGCCACAAATATGGCCCAATCTTCATGACACTTTGTCAGAATGTTGATCAGGATACAAGGATGAATCCCATTGAAAATGGGATAGATCCATGCCATATTAAGGGAAAAGTGGTCTTAATGATTATTCCATGTTTATGCTCTAGATGCCAGCCTTTATTTTGCCCAAACTTCATGAAACTTGGTCTTATTTTATCTTCTTTATGACATCTGCCTATTTAATTGATGTGGCGTCCCAGGGGTCAAAAAGACTCAGGTGAGGGATCTAGGACCATCATGGTCCTCTTGTAATTGGATAATGACAGAGCCTTCAAATCTCATATGGTGATTGCTTCCATCTGAAGGTCATAATTATGTCAAGGTCAAGGTATTTTATTAGGTATAAACTAACTCAAACAAAACTAACTTTTTTCATAACTTTTGTTTAAAAAGTTATAGATCATTGATATTTCACATGTACATTGCTCATGACAAAACATGTACATGCATATCAAGGTCAAGGTCATTTAGTGAAATGCACTCATTGTTGACATAAAAACCGTAATGGTAGGTAACACTATTGATTGGAAAGACACTTACTGTCGAAAATTGGATTTAAGCACCAGTTTTAGACAAAGAGAAGACTTATATACTAATGGACAAAAGTCTTGTCTGGTTTTGCAAATATGCAAATTAGGCAGAATCTTTTTTATGAGAATTAAAACAAAATAAATTAACATGAATGAATGTAGCATTTTTATAAAGAAAAATGCTTGATTAAAACAAATTTTTTAAACATCTTTTGAAGAACTCCGGTCAAGAAACATCTCTGCATAGTTTCGGCTTGATTGGTCCAGTGGTTAAAGAGGAGAAAGTGTTTTTTTTAGATTTTCGGCAATTTTTGGCCATTTTCAGCCTTTTGGTTACCATAGAAACCAGAGTTTTTTTATGAAATTAAATTCTTTCAACAATTTTTGAAGAGCTCCACCCAAGGAACATCTCTGTCAAGTTTCAGCTTGATTGGCTGGTGGTTTAGGAGGTGAAGAATATTTTCTAATATTTAAGCGATTTCGGCATTTCTGTTACCATTGCAACCAGAGTTATTTATAGAATTAAATTTTTTAACAACTTTTGAAGAGCTTGACCCAATGAACATCCATGCCAAGTTTCAGCTCAATTGGCCTAGTGGTTTAGGAGGAGATTTTTAAAGAAATGGTTGACAGATGGATGGACGATAGACGGACGATTGAGGGACGACGGACAGTGAGTGATCACAATAGCTCACCATCACACTTTGTGCTCAGGTGAGCTAAATATCATAAACAATGGAGCTTGCGTTATGATTCCATTTCTAGAAAAAATGGAAAATTGCTTGTTTATAAAACGAGATAAAAAGTCTTATTTCTAGAAAAAATTAAATGCTAAATTTGTACCTTTCTTTGTAACTATTTTCACACAATTGGGGATTTTTAGGTACCGAAGGTAATCAAGTGGGAAATTATTGAGGAAAGGAGAGAATTTGCTTGTTAACTCTTTCTCTTACTGTTTCTGTCATATTTTGCAGAATCTTTTAAATTTTTAATGAAAACTTAATTTACTCTTGAAATTGTTGAATTAGATAAGTGTAGAATTGTGCATTTTGTATAATATGGGTAAGACAGCTGAAGTTAGCGAGTGACGTCTTTTAATGTTCTGTTGAAAATGACACAAAACCTCACACAGAAAAATACTGTTTGTAAATGGTATACAAATCTACAACAACAAAAATGTACTAGAACTTTTCATTTGTAACAGGAATGATAGTTTATCCAAAAAATCTCCTTTTTAAAAGATATTCATATCTGATATCTAGAAATGGATTTGCAAACCAATGTTTGAACTGAAAAGGGTTAATGCAGTTTTATTTATAATGATATATGTGTGAGTGTATATTGCCAAATAACCAATTCAATTCTATAAAACATGTAGTTCAACTGATAAAAGATTCCAAGTTGATCTATAATAAGATTGCCAAGGTTGTTTGAGTAACTCAAATTACACATTGGGCTTATCAGTAAACATACCATGAAGAAATAGCTGGTCTCCTGGGGATGATTTGAGGGTCAGTTTGTTTATTTAATAGACCATAGAAAATTCATTTACAGTTACTTTCTCCAGCAGATTGATGACCCGGAGTCACTTAAATCCAAGACTGAAATAATAAGCTATTGACCTGCTTTTATGGGGGTCATAAATGTTTTACAAACATCTCTTGTTATGTTTAGATTTTCTCTTGGCTTCAAGAGTTACAATGGGAAAACTTTTGCTTATTCAAGCTTAATACATGCCTATCTTCTTTTATGATGAACACCAGTTCCATTTGCACAGGTCAAGTATAAGAGCTTTCTTTTGCATTTCAGATAAAGGAAGAAAATGAAGCCACGGGTATCAGAGTCAGTGAGCTGGCTAATAAAAAGACTCAAGACAAAAAGGAGATTGTCAATATAAAGAATAAAAATGCTGAGCGAAATACAAAAGTTGTAAGAATCAAACTTTATTACTCTTTTTAAACATGTATGATTGTCAAAAGATGTAACCTTAACATTTCAGACATATATGATACTTAGAAACTTGAAACTATACCGATGACTTAGCATGAAACAGTTGTAACTGCCTATATATTTAAAGGCAGTTACAACTGTTTTGCACTGAGCCATCTATATGCACACTCTCACCAGCTAACAGATTTGTCTATATTGACCAAAGTTTTATGCTTCAGAAACATTAAAGGTTCCTTTTAGATGTTTGTAAAAGCTTTAAAGCTCTGCTAAATTGAAACACAAAGTTGAGTCTTTGTCACTGCCTTTGGTATGAATAATGTTTGCATTACAAGTTTTATCCTTGGTCATATCCCAGTGTCATACGTATTTACATGTACTTGAAACTTGGAATGTGTTCACTAGAGCTATAGATACTGTCATGGTGGTATCGTAGGCACCAAGCTGAGTAAGAATCTTTCTTGATAAAAAAATGGCCTTGACTGTACACATAAAATTCCAAAATCACTTGAACAATCAGATGTGTTGGAATTTGGATTTTCTCCTCTTGTGACTGGACAAATAAAAGATTATTCTACTTGTCCAGGCTCAAAATGATCTTGTCCGCCAAAAAAGTAATGAGATAAAATTGAGAAAACAGTACTCTTAATGAAGAAAATGCTTGAATCTGTGTATATGCTGAGAAATTATTTTATGCTTTTCCATTGATTTGTGAGAAATAAAGGTTATAGTTATCTGTTGCATTTAAGAAATATAGTAATCACTTGTTTCGTGATTAATCTTTCATTTTGTGAACAACAAAAGCTATATTTTCTCAGTGAAAGATATGTATGATCTAACATGAGATTTTGTTTGAGACAAGCTAATCTTAACCAAGTTTAGAATAGAGATGAGCCTGTGTGTGAGATTTCCAACAATTACATAGATATACATAGAAAAGACTCTGACCAGCCTGTGCATCCGCACAGTCTGATCAGAGTCTACACTATGTGTGTAGTAGATAGATAAGGTCTCAAAGTATCTGTAGGCCATCAGGTTACTTTATACTTACAGTAAGTGGATGTCAACACTACTCATTGTTTTCACCTCCCTCACATTTCAAATTGTTGGAAATGTCACACACAGGCTCAAATGTAATTGAGCTAGCTTTGGCATGTTTAATAACTTTTCTATTCTTGGCAAGGTTAAGATCAGTTTGTCTCAAACAAAATGTAGTAACAGATTCTCACATAAACACCATTTTAATAATTTTGAAACCTGTTACCCACATTCGGAAAGCCAATGTGATAAAAAAATGCTGAAAACATGTGTAAGTTGACATTATATTACGGTCATTTATAATGTGATCTTACACATAAAGACAAGACAAGGGTTTTTTGAATGGTTGTTTGTTATATAAGCCAACAAGGGCTATAAGAGTAATATTTATCCTCACCCAAACAATGGATTATCATCTATTTATTTGTGCCAATGTGATTATTTAGAGTGAGCTCAAAGACCAGATAATGCAGAGGAAAGATGATGTTGAGCTGTTGTCCCAGAAGATAGTACAATCACCAACCAAAGTTCAAGCAGAGCATGAGAACCTAAACCAACAACTACTCAGGCTGGCTGATACACAGAATGGCAAGAGACAGAGAATTGGGTATGTTTAGGGAGAATAGTTGCTTGGGCAACTGTCCTTTCTTTTTGACTAAATTTTTATGTGATCCTTTATTAGGGAAACCTATTTAAAATACTATAGAATTGATAAAAGCCTTGAACTCCAATTCTAGAAAAGGGGCAAGATATTTTGATCATAAAACAAGAAAATCTGAAAAAAATAATTGTTTTGTACCCTGGATAAATCAATGAAATATCTTGAAATTCATTGATTGAAATTTGCTATGAAGCATATGAATCTGTTTTTAAACAGATTTCATTACATCCTTAAGTCACTTTCCTGGTCATTAAAATACAATGTAGTGCTTTTTACCTATCATGCAAAAAGGGACCATCTTGGTAGGGGTTAAAGTGTCTAACCTAGTCAGACTGCACAGGCTGAGTAGGGTCGACACTTTTCTCACTTTGCTATTTTTCTGAATCTAGACTGATCAATCTACCAAGACTGAAGAATCTTTGAAAAGTGACCCCTGGTTGACATGCAGTAGAAACAATCTTTTTTTACAACTACTTATTAGACAATGCTTCCAGATGGTTCATTTTTGGGTGACAGGTCACATTTTATAAAGAATTCTAAAGGATCATTACATTCCTGCAAAGTAGGTTTACAAATGTTTCCACTTCACTTCCAGAGAATTAGCCCAAATGATTGGTGTATATGAGAGATATGGTACGATGGCTGTGAAAGGTTGTGAACTATTGGAAGCCATAAATGATAGTGTCAATAAAGAAAAGTAAGATTTCAGAAGTTTATTGCTAAACTATTTGAGGAACAAAGCTTTTAATGGTTTGATACTACACATATTCAATAAACATTTAACCCTTGTCATGCTAAACCCAGAATATTCACTCTTTTGCAGGAGGTATAGGCAAACATCAGCCTGCACATATGTGCAGTCTGATCTTAGTCAACACCACCTGATATTCCTATTCAAACTAGAAGAGGTTAAAAATAATATTTTTTGTATAAAATTCTGCCTCAGAATTAGTGCATTCAGTGCTTTCAGCACTTTAATTTCAATGCAATTTCACAAAGATCTATATTCAGCATGACAAGGCTTAACCAAGGTCAAATTCAAAATCATTTGACAAGAAACGTAAGCTAAAATCTATGTATTAAAGCTAAAAAATTACTTGTAACTTTCAGGCTTTTTAAGATACAATGACATTATTTGGTATGAAGTCAGATCTGATCAATACATACGCAAAAAGACCATTAGATTAAAGTAAGTCAATAGGTTGGATTTTCAACCCACATCTTACAAACTTTTTGCATGTGAAGCACTATTCAACAAATTAAGAAGATGGTCACTGTCATTGAACGTCTATTTATGACAAGATCAGGGTCATGTATCAAATTCAAATTATCAAAAGGATTTGCTGTTACGGCGGTATTGTATTCCCTTAACTCACCTTGTCAGTTGTTTATATAAGGTTACTTTACGTTTTTGAGGGTGTAAGCATTTGCAGATACCTGAAAAAATGGTTTAACACCCTGGTGCATAGCTTATTTTTGAAATTTGACCTCTGGTTCACATGCAGTAGAAACGATTTTTTTTTTACAACTAATTATTAGACAATGTTTAAAGCATTTTGAGGGTCTAGAAACCCTTTGAAACTAGCTCCAAATCTAAAAATATGCAGTAAAAATGATGTTATGCAGTGTTGCATCAAGGCTGTGGCATTACGAAAATCCCACAATTAATTTGTATTTGACCCCCAGAAGAAAGATCATTATGCCAGAATGGTCAGGGGTGTGGAATTCCCAAGCCCGACTTGTCCGACTCGGGCTTTTGTACTTGCGGACAAGTAAATTTTTGTAAGCCACTTGTCCAAGGACAAGTAAATACCAGGGAAAATCTTGGCATGTTACTTAAAAGAATTAAGAGAGAAATCATCCTAATGTTCATATCATTGGGTAGAAAACTTTGTTTTTAATGAAGAAAATGCTGGATATCAGGATTTTTTTCATCAAAAGGCAATGTTTTTTTCAATTTCTTCTATTTACTCTTTAGCGGACAAGTTCATTTTGATCCTGGACGAGTAGAAAATCGGCTTTAACTTGTCCAGGGACAAGTGGAGAAAATTCATATTTCCACAGCCCTGATGGTGCAACAATATGTTGAAAAAATTGAATAACCATTGTTGATTGACAAAGTTTGTTGGAATAATGGGCTACCAAATTAATATGTAAGCAGTTTTTACAGCAAATTTAGTCTGAGAATTATGATCAAATTGTATAAGTAATTTAAAAATGTTTATCTAGGGAGTCATTTATAAGTTAATACAACTAGCTAGTAATGGGGATTACAAAGATCCATATGATTAACAAAGATTGGTAACAAATATTTTGAACATTTTTTTATTTCATAACTATTTAGGGAAATTTATATATCTTATAATTTTTCATCAATAATAATTCGCCTGGTGTATAAAGTTGTGAGAGGGTCCTTTGATAATTGCAGTGTTGGTCTGCCTTGGAGGTTGACCTACTGAAATAGCATGGCTTTTCTCTGAGATATTGACCTAGTTTCACAGTCACTAATTTATCCTCTTTTTTTTATGCCTTTTTATGCAAATAGAAACTCTTCTCACAAGGCAATTTCCTATAAGCAATTTTAAAAAACAAACAAGACTTGTTTGTTTTTGTTGTTGTTGTTTTTATTCCATATTTAATTAGTTAACTACTAACCAGATTGTACTTTTTTTTGTCCCTAAAAATTTTTAGGTGGGGGCTCAAATGTCCCAAGATTCAGAGATGAAACACTAGTAATGCATTGCAATTTTGTTTATATCAACATTGCTGAAAATTTGTGAGGGAAATAGATTGACATACTTATTCATACTGTGTATATATGTAAGATGTGAATGATTTTTATGTATTTTACTAACCAATGAATATGTCTACAAATTTGAACCTTTATCATATTTTGATAGAATTTGTTGAGTTATAATTTTTGGAAAGACAAATATTGGAGTAAAGATCAGTGTTGTAGAAATTAATAAAGTGTATTAGCCCAGTGTGAGGATATTTGAATAAATAAAGCTAGGCCTTAATAGCTTGAGAATATACTGATTAATCCACATTGTCCTGCGTAAAAGTCCGGGTTTTGTCCATTAAAGAATGATTATATAGCCTGAAACCATACATTTTATGCATAATGATTCATTCTTGTTAAAATATTTTAGTGAGATTGATAAAGAAATTGGACAAGCTGAAGACAAAATACAAGACCTGCTTCATCAAAATGAAGATTTAAATCGGAAGAAGAAGCAGGTTCATGAATCTCACCAGTCTAAACAGGATAAAGTTGTACGATTGGCATGTCAACACCAGAGCAGAATGAGTGTTCTCAAAGAACAAGAAGAACTACTGAAAAAGTAAGATTTTTATGTATAAAATATTTTCCAAAACCACACAGTTTCCTTACAATAAGCAAATGAAATTGCCTTAAATCGGCCAAAATGCCTTATTTCCCCCCAATAAAATGGTGGTTTAAAGTTACAAAAAATATGAAGTAATAGCTATGTTTTCTGGAAGGTTTAAGTGAAATATTGTGGTGTCGCAATATGGGCTTCACATCTTTTTAGTTGCATTAATTTCTAATTTTGTTGAAAAATAGGGATTTAGGGCTCTTTTTATGGCATTCTTTAAGATATGGCAAAGTTATGAAAAATATTCTTTGTACAATTTGAGAGAAGGGGATAAAAATCAGAAAAAGTCAATTTTACAGGGCCAAAATCTACAGTTAGTGAGCTATGGTCTGGTATTTACTTGTGTATGAATAAGTAGCCTAGAAAAATGAACTTGTGTGCAGGTAGAAAAGAGTGTCTGTGTGTGACAAGTCAGGCAAAGGAATTCCACATCTCTGAGACTACAAGAAAAAACAGGATTCTGGTTCCGCAATAACCTTTTCGAGGTTATATTTGATTGAGTGATCAACATAAGCTATATTTTCATGATTCACAAATTAAAAAAATAGCTTTTGTTTTTCACAAAATGAAATTTCAATAGATCTTACTCGAAAAACAGTGATTATTCTATTTCTTTAATGCAAAAATGAAACATTTTTTGAAAATTTTAGGCCAAATTTTATTAAAGCGCGTCATTTTGCATGTGATTACTATGCAACATTTACAGTGAGTCACTTTATGCAGCTCTGCTTATATGACGTGAGATATGGTGAATGAAAGAAAGTGGGGTATAAGTTTTTAGCTCCACTGGCCGAAGGCCTCTGGGGCTATTGTCATGGTATTGTGTCCGCCGTGTGTCCCTCCATCCATCTGTCTGTCTGTCTGTGCGTCCGGTCGTAAACTTTTTCTTTAAAAATCTTCTCCTCAGAAACAAGTGTATGAATTTCAACCAAACTTCACAGGAATGATCCTTGGATGACCCTCTTTCAAAGTTGTTCAAGAAATTTTGATCCAATGGAAAAGATGGATTTAATGGGTGTGGCCAATTTAAAATTTCGTAAAAAGTGAGTTTTCTAAGATTCTAATGGATGGATACCAATGAAATTTTACATGAATGATCCTTGGTTGACCATTTATCAGTCTACAAAAAATAATTGTGATTGGATGAAAAATATGTCTTTTTGGGGAGGAGGTAATTTCTCTATATGTTTTCTAGTGGAAACTTTGAAAACCTTTTTCTCAGAATGTAACAGATGGTTATCAACCAAATTTCACTGAAATGATCCTTAAGTGACCCTTTATCAGTCTACCAAAAATTATTGTGATCAGATGTAAAATATGTTTTTTTTGGTGGAGGTCATTTCTCTATATGTTTTATAGTGGAAACTGAAAATCATTATCTCAGAATGTAATTGATGGATATCAACCAAATTTCATTGGAATGATCCTTGAGTGACCCCTTGTCAGTCTATTAAAAACTATTGTGTTCAGATGAAAAATATGTCTTTTATGGGCAAAGGACATTTCTCTATATGTTATATAGTGGAAACTTTGAAAATCATTTTCTCAGAATTTAATTTATGGATAACAATCAACCTTAATTGGTATGATTATTGGGTGACCCATTATCATTCAGACAAAAATTATTGTCATTGGAAGAAAAAATTGTCTTTAATGGGTGGAGGTCATTTCTCAATATGTCATATAGTAGAAACTTTGAAAATCATTTTCAACATCAGTAGAACCCAAAATATCTAAAAAACAATCTAGTCAAAACTTTGATTTGCTATTACAAGAATTTCAAGCCTGTAGAGTGACTCAAGCCATTCATTGCTTTTTAGTTGATAATTTCATTGATAAAGCAGTGAGTTTGTCAAAAAGATAATATACAGTTATTCCACATTAAACCACCAACTAGAAAGCCATCTGATCACAATAATTTTTGGTAGACTGATAAAGGGTCACTCAGGGAATATTCCAGTGAAATTTGGTTGATATCTGTCTATTACATTCTGAGAAAATGATTTTCAAAATTTCCACTATATAACATATAAAGAAATGACCTCCGCCCATAAAATACATATTTTTCATCCGATCACAATTATTTTTAAAAGACTGATAAAGGGTCACTCAAGGATCATTCAAGTAAAATTTAGTTGATATCCATCAATTACATTCTGAGAAAATGATTTTCAAAGTTTTCACTATATAACATATAGAGAAATTACCTCCGCCCATAAAATAAATATTTTCCATCCGATCACAATAAATTTTTGTAGACTGATAAAGAGTCACCCATGGATCATTCATGTAAAATTTGATTGGTATCCATCAGTTAGAATCTGAGAAAACTCACTTTTTACCATATTTGGAAATAAGCCACGCCCATAAAATCCATGTTTTTCATTGGATCAAAATTTCTTGAACAACTTTGAAAGAGGGTCACCCAAGGATCATTCCTGTGAAGTTTGGTTGAAATTTATCCAGTAGTTTCTGAGGAGAAGATTTTTAAAGAAAAAGTTTATGACCACACGCACGGACAGACGGACGCACGACGGACACAACGCCATGACAATAGCCCCAGTGGCTTTCAGCCAGTGGAGCTAAAAAGCGTTAAAGAAATTACTTATATTATACGAGCCCGTGCGTGACATTTCCAACAATTCGAAATGTTCGTGAGTTGCAAACATTGGGTAGCATAGACAGTCATATACTGTAAATATAAAGTTACCTGATAGCCAACAGATTCTTTGAGACCTTATCTATCTACTTAGAGCACAGTGAAGACTCTGGTCAGACTGTGCGGATGCATAGTCTGGCCAGAGTCTTTGCTTTGTGCCAATTTGAAATTGTTGGCAATCCCGCGCACAGGCTCATGTACCAAATGTTGTTATATTGTTTGTAGAGATAAAGACTGCTACATGAAGAAGCAGGATTCTGTTTCTGCAAAGAAAACAGATCTGATGCAGTTTAAGAAGAGTTTAGATGTCCAGGATAAGAAGGAAGAACAAATAGTTGAAGACCGGATAGAGAGAATAAAGGAATTGTATTCACAATTACTGCATGCTGTAAGTAACTTGAATTTTCTCCACTTGTCCATGGACAAGTAAAAGTCGATTTCCTACCTGTCCAGGATCAAAATGAACTTGTCCACAAAAAAAATGAATTGATAAATATTGAGAAAAACATTGTTTTTTAATGAAGAAAATGCTGTAACCCAGCATTTTCTTCATTTAAGACAATGTTTTCTCCCCTTGATACAAACAATACGACGACTTTTCTCCTAGATCTTCTTTCAGTACTGTATCAAGATTTGCTCTGATATTTACTTGTCCACAGACAAGTGGCCTAGAAAAATGTACTTGCCTGCAAGTGGAATAGCCTTTGTTAAAAAAAGTCATGCATGGGAATACTAAACCCCTGGTAACTAGGAAAAATAAATAGAGGAAGTGCGTGAATGATTGTAGGTAAATATGCCACATTGAACAATGCTTGAGGTCAAATACCATAGGAAAAAATACAATGTACAAAGTACCATAGTTAAGGATTTTGTTGCCATGGTCTTATAGTACATTTTGCCAGGGTCTAATTCATGCCATTTCTTACCAAGCTAGCTAGATTGTGAATGTTAAACACACTGAAATATCCCTATTGTTTCCAAAATTTACCATCCATTCATGTGAAAATACATGTATACCATTTAAAAGTCTTTTTATATCCCTGGCAAAGACGATAAGTATATTGGAATCACCAAAAGGCAGATGGATGCCCTGCATCTAGTACTTTGGCTATAGAATATGTAACTAGGAAATTTCATGTTTAATTGACACTAAACTTGGCATAATATAAGTGGAGATGGGTTGCAGTAATTAAGAACCATAAATCTACCATGTTTACTTTTTTTTATTTACTCCTTTTTGTTGTTTTTAGTGTGAAATGCATAATAATGATATCTTGTTACAATTAGATATATCCCATATTCTCTTTTCATTTCAGTCTGATGAGAGTCACCAAAGTATTGACATTAATTGGCAGAAGGCCAAGAAATCATTGGATAAACTTAGACAGCCATAGCCCTGACTTTTAGACATCCTACACCAGGAGAGAAAAGCGTACACAGATATATCTTACACTCATCATTCAAATTGACAATATAACTGTAAAAACCTACATGTTCTCTGTTTTGTTGATCTTGTACAATTAACAAATGAAAATTACTTAAGTAAACTCTGGATATATTTTTTTTTAATAGAGGATAACACGATAAAGGGTCGAATGACTCTTATTTCCATCGTGGTCCTAACTCATTCCAGATCTTATTCTGCTCACAGAGAGAGAGGCAGTAGGTTTTTACCACTGCTACCAATTTTTACAGCTGGGTTGACTGGGGCCCTGTCTGTAAAGTGTCCAAATACGCTAATCGCCTCTAGTGGGGCTCGAACCCGCAACCATCAGGTTACAAGTTGAGCGCGCTAACCACTCGATCAACGATTCAGACACTCGACCAACGAGCCAAACAGGGTATGATGAGACAATGATAACTGAACTGTTATATCCTAGTATCATTACAACTGATGTATATCTATATTTATATTTATCTATATGTATATCAAAAGAATACTTGTAGACCAAGACACAGTTAGGCCATTACTATTTTATTTTCTGGTTCTGGAGACAAATCAAATGAGACAAAGGGTAGGGGGAGGGAATAAAAATAAAATTCTGTAAATCCTGTAGTTGGAATAAAAACAAAAATAAGGCTGAAAAAATCTAGTTTTTTAACTTTTTGAATCAAAACAGAATTTCACTATATTTCTTTCAACAATAAAACTATCTTGTAGTTAATGTTACTAAGTAATAAAATCATTAACCAATCAATTCTTTAGGTAGACTTAAATATTTTCTAAAAAACCAAATACCCCTTGAGGGATTTGTTTTTTTAAAAAAATGTTTATCCATACTTAATATAGATGTCAGACAACAGCAGACCATTGGGGAAATGTAGAAAAATAAAATTAATTGAAAGTCATTTTGATTTGTTTAAGTTTTGAGAAAAATTAGGTCGGCTCTTCAAAAACCAGAAAATGAAAAATTAACTGCCTCGATTGTAAGATGTGTTATTATAAGGACTATTGTTATAAGTTTATTGTACATTTTCTAATCTTTTCCTAATTAGTCCTATGATTTTACATACCTGTAATTAATGAGTCCCAAAATATTGTAGAAAAAGAAGAAATTGCTTGTAACAAGCAATTTCTTTGTTTCTTAGAATATTTTCTGTTGAATGTGAACCATTTAAAAAATTGAACCTTCTGTTCATTGTCAACTGCCACCTCTTGCAATTTGAAGTAGTCTAATCATTCAAAATAAAACAGGAAAGTGTTTAGTGACTGGGGTCTATAATTGCACACCAGGCTAATGTATATTATGTATTTGAACCTGCATGTTACTTATATGAATTTATTTAGTAAAGCATCATAAAATTTATCATCTTGTATACTTTTTAGGCCCATGTAGGTAAGCACTTGGATGGTTAGTATATTGCCAGTGCCTGTTGATTTAGGCACTAACACTAGTTTTGCGGTGAACCTTGAATATATGGAGTTTTAGCTCAACTGGTAGAAGGCCACTGGGGCTATTGTCATAGCGCTGTGTCCATCTACAGATACCAAGGTCAAGGTCACCTGTCAAGGTCGAATCTTTAAAAACTTGCCTTTTTGCGGGGTATTGGGGGGAGGGTATGCTGTTTCACAAATGCATCTTGTTTCGCTCTATATCCCTCTAAGAAACATCTGCAGAAGCAAAACCTGCATAAGACTTGAGGAATGTGGCACAAATTTCGAAATGTTAAGTTTGCATTCTTACCTTATGAATTACCTTTCGGATGACCCCTTTGGAACAATTTTATTGAAAGGAAACCTAGATTTCCAATCTTAAAAAAACTTAAATTCTAGATTTGTTTTTCAAAAGTGAACAGTAATTCAGAAAATCACTTCTCATGTTCAGACCAATTTGGCAAAAAATCATCCGAAAAGGCAGCACTGACTTAACTTTTTCATCCAAGTGTATAACTAATTCAACAATATTTCATTAATTCATTGAAAAACTCCAAAAGATTGACAATCAGTACCTTTTCTAGGTTTAACGCTTTTATTAATCTTAAGAAGGCTAATATCCAAAAAAGGTGTTGTTTATTCAAATAACAGGAAAAAATTCAGTTATTTTGAAGGAAATTCAAACAGTTGTCTTTTACACCAGGTTTAAACTACACTTCTTTTCAACAAGACTACCGCCTACGGGTGCCTATGCTGGGCTGTAAGTGCTGGATGGTAAAAAACTAATGGATGATGAAAACAACTAAGTAGAGAAAGGGCACAATTTGCAGAAAATGTTTCAAAGTTATCCCCCTTGAAAGAAAAGGTTGCCCTTTGGATGGTGAATAAGTGTGCCAGGTTTCATGTGAATGCCTTCAGTAGAACCAGAGATGTCACAAAAATGTCAAAGTTTTTATATTTTTTTCACAAATTTGATCTTGAAAATTGACCTTGACTGATGACCTTGAACTTGGAACCAATAGAAAGTGCTTGTCCCATGCAATCATCATTTGAAATATGAAGACCCTATCACTAACCTTTCAAAGTAATTGCAATATATCAAAGCTTTTGCATTTTTTTTCACAAATTTGACCTTGAAAAATGACCTTGACCATGACGGGTGACCTTGAACTTGATGCCAACAGAAATAAGTTGGCCCAGGCAATCATCATTTGAAATATGAAGACCCTATCACTAACCTTGCAAAAGTAATGGCAAAATGTCAAAGTTATTGTATTTTTTTTCTCACAAATTTGACCTTGAAAAATGACCTAGACCTTGACTGATGATCTTAAACTTGGAACCAACAGAAAGTGCATGTCCCAGGCAATGATTATGTGAATATGAAGACCCTTTCACTTACCATTAAAAGTAATTGCAATGTGTCAAAGTTTTTGTACTTTTTTCACAAATTTGACCTTGAAAAATTACCTTGACTGATGACCTTCAACGTGGAACCAACAGAAAGTGCTTGTCCAAGGCAATCATCATGTGAAATATGAAGACCCTTTCACTTAACATTCAAAGTAATTACAATATGTCAAAGTTTTTGCATTTTTTTTTTCACAAATTTGATCTTGAAAAGTGACCTTGACTGATGACCTTGAATTTGGTACCAACAGAAAGTGCTTGTCCCAGGCAATCATCATGTGAATTATGAAGACCCTATCACTAACCTTTCAAAAGTTATGGCAATTTGTCTTTTTTTTTGCATTTTTTTCACAAGTTTGATCTTGAAAAATGACCTTGACCTTTACTGATGACCTTGATCTTGGTACCAACAGAAAGGCCGCCACTATAGCGCAGTTGGTTAGGCATAAGAATTCCAATCTGGAAGTCGTGGGTTCGATCCCCGGTGGCGGCAAATATCCTTTCTGACGTTTGTCTCTCACCAATGGGTAGATAATCGTAAACCTATGTGAGATAGCAGTCGGAGGCTAGGAAAGGATGTAATGGTAGTACAGGTGAAAGAAATACCAGGAATCCATTGTTAGGTGCTCCGGCCATCGCGATATAACTGCGAAATTGTTGAAAGCGAAGTAAAACCCATTCAAACAAACAAAACCAACAGAAAGGTCTTGTCACAGGCAATCAATGTGTGGAACATGAAAGCCCCATCATTTACCATTCAAAAGTTATCATAAAATGTCAAAGTTTTTGCACGACGACCACGACACGAAGGCTATAGCAGCAATACATCAGGTTATCTCCAAAAACAGCCAAGCTAAAAATGTTTTACAAAACAATTCTTTAGATATTGACTGCATAAAACAAGTGCAGTTTTGAGATTTAGAGCAAAATGTATAAAGATTTAAATCTTTAAATTGAAAATGAAATAGTACTGAAATTAACTTCTTTGAAGATGAGAGTCAAGTCTGGATGTTCACAGTTTATTGAAGCAAAATCAAAAATGCTTTTGACTGTTTATATTGCAGCTTTATATTTACTTTCATTTCTCCATGCACAAGGATGACAAATGAAAATCAAATAAATCAATGCACTTTACTGCAACATGTGTCAGACATTTTAATCAGAAAAATAGATAATTTAAAGAAGGAATTGTTAAACTAATGTTTTTACACAAAGAGAGTGTTGTAAGGTCTTAAAATTTGCTAGGCAGATAGAATGTAACTCATTAATAAGATTCAAGGATAAACTGCAAATACATTTTTCAAGGGTCACTTAAGGATCATTCAAGTGAATTTTGATTGATATCCATCAATTAGGTGCTGAGAAAATGATTTTCAACGTTTCCACTATGAAACATATAGATAAATGACCTCCTCCTATAAAAGACATATTTTCCTTTTTGATCACAATAATTTTTATACGCCTCCGAAGGTGGCTGTATATTGGTATCATTGTCTCTGTTTGTCCATCCATCTGTCCCGATTTCAATATGCAGGTACATTGGTCCATACATTTCAAACTTGTAAACCCAAATCCCCCTTCAATTATGGACCAATTTGGGTGAAACTTTCACAAGATGGTCCTAGTCACATGACCTAGTTTCATAAAGATTAGACCACTTTTCTGGCCTCTAGAGTAAGAAATTTGTCATTACAGCCACTTTTCTCATGATTTTATTTGATTCTTTCTTATTATGCCCTCCTTTAAAAAAGAGGGGGTATACTGCTTTGTACTTGTCGTTCGGTCTGTCCATAGACCATTTTTTGTCCAGAGCATATCTCAACAAGAGCTTCACAGAGCGGTGCATATACGCCCGATGGGGCTTGTCAGTAATATGAACTTGAATGATAGCTAGAAAAATTGCAGACCACTGGGGCTATAACATAGTATGACCCTTCGAGTGTAAATTGAAAATGGTTTTATGCACAACTATACGCCAAACAGTCATTTTGCAAGTTTCAGTTCATTTCAAATTCAAAGTGTGACCAGGTGCTCACAAAAGAAATATAGTGAAATCCAAACAATTCAAGGGCAGATAATACAAGAAAGACCCAAGCTTTTTGAATTTCTGAAGTCTTAAATTCAACCAAATATCAGGGTTACATTGTGGCAAGATTCATTTCAATCCAATCAAATTCGAAGGAGTTGTGCACACACACACAAAACAATCTGTAATTTTAAACTATTTTGTGAAGTAAAGGGCAGATAAATCAGAAACTACTTAACATGTGAAAAATATTTAGTCCTAAGCACAAATAGACAACCTATAGAGTCATTGTGGCAAGTTTCCTTTTATTCCCAAATATAATATGTAGGAGAAAGTGAGCTGATATTTTTTATTTATTTTTTTTCATTCAACTCAAGGGCAGATAATTCAAATTTTCTCAGGAATGACCGGAGCATTTTGAATTGAAAAGTCTTGTGCACAACTAGACATCATAGAGAGTAATTGTGTCTTGTTTCCTTTCAGTGCAATTGGCTTTTTGGAGGAGTTCTGCGCACAAAATATACTGATCAAAATATAGTGATTTACGTTAAATTCAATGGCAGATAATTCACGATTTCTCAGGAATGACTCAAGCGATCTGAATTTCAAAGGTCTTATGCACAACAAGACATCATAGGGAGTAAATTGTGTTTAGTTTCAGCTCATTCCCATTGATAGTTTAGGAGTTGCGCACACAATAAACAGCGATTTTCGTTAAATTCAAGGGCAGATAATTCAAGATTTTTCAGGAATGACTGGAGCGATTTGAATTTCAAAGGTCTTATGCACAACTAGACATGATATAGAGTAATTGTGCCAAGTTTCAGCTCATTCCCATGGATAGTTTAGGAGGAGTTGCCCACACAAAAATTGCTAACGGACGGACAGACGACTGGGGCCATAACATAGTACGACCCTTCGGGCGTATAAAAAGCACGCAAGCTACAATCATGAAACTTCACTGATGGATAGATCTCATTCAGGAAAGTTCAGTGCACAAGAACCATACTCTACTCATCATATTTTTTGAGTTATTGCCCTTTGTTGATTGACCAAGACTAGGTTATTGACCTGCTTTTTAAACAAGTTTCATAAAGATTGGGCTATGCAAATTTTCTGGCCTTTAGAGTGTAAACAAGAAATATGTTGTGTGGGCCACTATTCCCTTGTATTCCAATTGATCTTTCCCAATATTAGTAGGGTTAGTCTGTGTGACCCGACACACATTCTAATCAGGTTTCATGAAGATTGTACCATATTTGTGTCCTCTAGAGCATATAGAAGGAAATTGTAATTCGGACTCCCTTTCCTGTGATTTCATATGGATACTTCCCAATTTTAATAGGGTTCATCTTTGTGACATTTGGACTAAGTTTGATGTAGATTTGGCCTTATTTGTTGACTCTAGTAAACATTTAAACTGTTGAAATCTGATGACGAAACCAACAAATTGTTTGAAGTTCTACCCCAATTGCTGATAATTTTGGTTCTGTCAAATATTACTGTTATCGTGTTTACACTATTTCACTGGGGGGATAAAAAGGAAATGTTTTTAAAGTATTTTCTGATAAATTATTTAGTGGCTTGATATTTTGTACACTCTGTGATCTGTGGGTCAAGCTTTGGATCCACCCAGGCACCCCCAGTTTTTAGCTTAAATGGCTAAGGGCTAGAAAAGCAGTTGTACAATTACTGACAGAACATCATCATGTAATGTTAATAGGCATACAGTCAATCTTGCTTTAATGACCATGTCAATTAATTGACTGTTTTTATTTAGGGACCATTTTCAAAATCCCCTTCTTAAAATCAAAATATTTTACAAAAGTCAATATAATTGCTCTTGAATAATTTCAAATGAATTCTATGATGTACAAAGTCAATAGAATGGTCCTAAAGAGACAATTCTAACGAGTTTATTCATCATAGGAATATACATATTCAACAACATTATGTTTCTTCATTGTTAACAAAACTTGTTCTAAGCCACCATTTTCTATAACGACAGCTTTTTGGGGGGCCTATGAGTGGTCGCTCTATACATGTTTTACTGTATAGAGATACCATACCCCTTTCTGTGTTGGTGTACCATATTTGTAGGGGGTACAATTTCTACATTTGTATAGATTTCAAAATAAACATTCCAAGTTTCAAATCAATTCCTTGATCTTAACTGGGTTACTTTATTTCGTCATGTCATCTATGCAAGGTAATGACAAATCTTCCCAAACTAAGCTAAAGATGAGCCATTCAGAGAAAATATTGAGATGAAAATAGGCAGTTTTCAGGGGTTGATGGTCAAAACCCTGGTTTTCAGGTCAAACACAATCCAAGCACTATGTGTAAATGAGGCAAGGTCATCAGATGACTACCACACATACTAGAGGTAAACTGATGTAGTTTAGCAATGGGTTGAAAAATCGGCAAAATTACAAAACTTGTACTCTTCTTTTTATTACATAAATATAGATATGCAAAACTTTCTTAACAAAATCAATTGTATTTCAAACATAATTATCTATTTTACAAGTATCATATACTATCAGCTTCACTACAGCTTGTAACCAAATCATGTTAAACATCAAACTTAAACCAAGAACATCTTTATTCTCCCAAGGTAGGGAGTATATTGCAAGCTCTTGCCTGTTGATTTTTTATTGACAAAATATTTTATCAGGTTATACAATCTATCATATTGATGGCTCAGTGTGAAACAGTTGTAACTGCCTATAAACATATAGGCAGTTACAACTGTTCGGCGCTGAGCCATTAATATAAACTTCTTTTTGTCAATTCCATCACTTTTATGGGCCAAGTGAGGACTATGGCCAGTCTTTTTATTTAACCTGACGCCAAAGAGGACCATCTTGGATATTTGTAAAATAGATATTTGCAAAAAGAGACTGGTTCCAGGAGCGACCAACCTAATGTGGAACTTCACACATTCTTACAATGAAAAGAAAAAATTATGATGCAGTACATTAGCCAAATACCATAAGTTTTAAACCTAGTTGGCCTGTGCAATCACCACTTAATGTACTGTAACATCCGATTGTCATATTTTTGTGACGGGTCTCATATTTGCACAGGCTGATATGAGCATATGAGGGCTCAGAAGATAGCTATTGCAACAGTTTCTTTACCTACTTGGCAGATTGTTGATCGGTAACCAAAATGTAAATTTAGCTCAAAGCAAAGCTGTTTTATGACATTTTGTTTGCTCATTAAGAAAATATTATTTATATATAAGTGACTATTAAAACTGCTTTATATATGCAATTTACATTTAGACAGACTTCTACAACTATTTGAATGTCACATATAAGCTCATGTGATATTTCATGCTGTAAATAACCATTGCATATCCATAACCATTTATACCAAAGTGCTGAAAGCACTAGATGCACTCTAAGTATGTCAGTATTCATTTTAGAAATAAAATTGTCAAAGTCATCTTGTTTAAAAAGAAAGATCAGGTGATATTTCTTAAGATCAGACTGCACATGTGTGCAGGCTTATCTTTGTCTATACCTCCTGCCAAAGCAATGCCAAAGTTCAGCACAGCAACATCACACTATACTCAACACAGTCCAATCTGTCATAGCAGCAATCTGTATTAAACTAGCACACAACCATTTCCAAAATCCTTGACTGTATTAAGCAAGCAACTTATGGATTCCATTATGAACTAGCTTGGTGCAGTTTCAACTGTATACTGTTTAAATTATTTACCTTGCCTTAAGTTTATGATAACCAAGCAATGGTTACAAGCTCAAGCTGTTCAATTTGAAGCTATAATCCATTCTAAACATCGCCTGAACTTTCCCTAAACAGGAAAAAACTTGGGATATGTAATGCATTTTATGTACTTTGGTCAGAATAATATGTTGTGAAGCACATTTTGTTATCATGTTAAAAATATTCCCAGTTTTAATTTATTTTTCTTTGATTTTGAATTACTTAATAGCATTTTTAGAGGGAACACTGATGCTTTTGATGTCATAAAACTCGAATGTAAAATGACACTTTCATGGCTGCCCCCTCACTACTCCGTAGGTCTATTCTGTGGAATCGCTAAGGGTTTCTGATTATCAATTAAACTAAGTACACACGAACATGCACACACACACAAATATTGCAATGAGTCCCATTCAACATAGGTTTGATATGAATATCACAGTGATATGATATACCAGGTGTAATTAATCATCTATCTTTACAAAAACGAAACTTATTACAAGTCAATTGAATGGAGTTTAACATCACTTTCAACATTATTTCAGTTATATTGCGGCGGCTGGAGCACCTAACAATGGATTCCTGACATTTCTCTAACCAGTACAACCATCACACCCTTTCCTAGCCTCCAGCTACTATCTCACAAAGGTCTACGATTATCAACCCATTGGTGAGAGACAAAATGTCTGAAAGAATGAGTGCCGCCGTCGGGGATCAAACCCGGTACCTCTAGATTGACAGTCTGACGCGCTACCAACTGCGCTATGACGGCGGCTTATTACAAGTCAAAGAGAGTGGCTTGATTTTTTTTGTGCAATGACAAATTTATGATGAATTATCCCATGAAAAAGGAAATAATTAGGTTTAATACAATAGAGGAGAATTCATGAAAATCCCTTCTTCTTTGGGCATTCAATTTAACTAGGATGACATGGAAATGTCAATTTACAAAATTTAAATGGTTGAAAATTTTCCTTTACACATCTTGTTTTTGAATTTCTTTCACTTCATTTTGTCAATCAATTCTACTTTGTAGGCAATATTCAAGAATCATGTAAATGCAGATCTATAAAAAAATTACACCGGGGTATATCAAACTATTAAGTCAGTGGATCTCTAGTTGAACTCAGCAACAGTTGCATGGAATGTTCGGATTTCCATCGGATTGAGGGTCACCATTGGAATGGCTCTGTCATCATCACTTGATCGTTTGTAGATACTCTCTGAAATTAGACAATAACCAGTTGAAAAAACTTGTGTGCATCTGTCAACTGTCAAACACTGTACATCCTAATTGGCTTTACACTTTGCAGGATTGCAATCAGGATAGAAGGCAATACAAGGAAGTCAATTGACTCTAAGAAAACCTAAAATCAACCTTGCAGAATGGTTAAAGTATTGATCTAATGGAAAATGTTATATTAACATGTTTCAAAGAGAATGAACAAACAAATGGTCTCAGCATTACATTTTCTTGTAAACTTCCATTGACAAAAAAAAAGTTTTGTTTTATGTCTCCATTAAATGCCTTTATACCACCCAACACATAGCCTGTCTACCACAACATTATGCATTATGATCACATTGACACCACAAAACATACAGAGATAAATTATTGATTCTTCTGTGAAAAGAACAATGTCAATTACCGAATCTCTGATACAACATACTCAAATTAACTTGATCTTTTTGATGGTCAGTTATTAAAACATTCTCCTGGAAAGCTATATCAGAACATAACACGATCTGTTTTCAATAAAGACTTATAGTAGATGCGCAAATCCATCCATTTTGAAGCCTTTATGTGTCCCGTTCCATCTTTCGAAAACTATCAGAAACTATTGCAATGGTTTGACCATCAATTTGTGTTGAACCCGATATCAACAGTTTTCCATTCTAGTCTCTGTAAAACTGCCGCTGGTAAATAAGCACCAAGTATCAACTTTATACTTACTGTAATATAGAGTATCAACTGTTTGTACTGGGTCATCAACAAATTTCAATTTAAGTCTCTGCTAGTCAATTTTCACCAAGTATCATCTTTATACTTACTGTAAAATAGAGTATCATCTGTTTGTACTGGATCATCTACAGTTATCCAATTTAATCTCTGTAGCTTTGCTGCTGGTAAATTAGCACCAAGTCTAAACTTACTTACTGTAATATAGAGTATCATCTGTTTGTACTGGATCATCAACAGTTTTCCATTTTAATCTCTGTAGCTTTGCTGCTGGTAAATTAGCACCAAGTCTAAACTTACTTACTGTAATATAGAGTATCATCTGTTTGTACTGGATCATCAACAGTTTTCCATTTTAATCTCTGTAGCTTTGCTGCTGGTAAATTAGCACCAAGTCTAAACTTACTTACTGTAATATAGAGTATCATCTGTTTGTACTGGATCATCAACAGTTTTCCATTTTAATCTCTGTAGCTTTGCTGCTGGTAAATTAGCACCAAGTCTAAACTTACTTACTGTAATATAGAGTATCATCTGTTTGTACTGGATCATCAACAGTTTTCCATTTTAATCGCTGTAGCTTTGCTGCTGGTAAATTAGCACCAAGTATTAACTTTACTTACTGTAATATAGAGTATCATCTGTTTGTACTGGATCATCAACAGTTTTCCATTTTAATCTCTGTAACTCTGCTGCTGGTAAATTAGCACCAAGTATCAACTCTTCCAACTTTATTATTTTGAATGTTTGAAATAAGTTCTGCAAGTAGAAATAGATTTGAAATTAGCATAAGCTAAAAATATGTTTGATACAATTTGGAGAACCAGTAGTTATAGTGTTGCAACAAATAAAGGGGATATTGAAAGGGTCGTCTCAATACCTAAATTATCAATAAATGGTTCCAGAAACAGATAAAATGAAGGTTTTGCCAAGATTCTGTTTAATATAAATATTCTATGTTTAAAAATTAAATAATTTTATGCATCATTAAATGCTGTTCAAAATGATGTCAGAGCGGTAATAAAAAGTGTTACTTTACTTTGAAAGTTCATTTATTTAGTTATTCCACTAGTGTATAAACAATAAAACAATTCAATGGGGTTACTCACTTCTGCTACATAGGATGTCATATAATATGCTACGTAGGTTGTCAAATAATATAAAGAATGTCACATGTTGAAAAGTTAAATTTCATAAATGAACTAGAGCTGCTTGAGCAGTCAATTCAATCCACAGGCCTGAATCTACTGATATGAGTAGAAAAGTATTTCAAAGTGATTTTCCCTCTTTATTTTTTGCATTAGAACGATAAAATCACATGCTGAAATAATTCTGCCTAGAAAAATTCATGATCTATCAACAACATATAGAAAAGTGACCTGCATCTGTTAAAAGCAATTCATCCAGTCACAATTATTTTTTGTGGTCTGATAAAGGATTACTAAAGGAACATTCCACTGAAATTTGGTTGCTTGAGCAGTCAATTCAATCCACAGGCCTGAATCTACTGATATGAGTAGAAAAGTATTTCAAAGTGATTTTCCCTCTTTATTTTTTGCATTAGAACGATAAAATCACATGCTGAAATATTTCTGCCTAGAAAAATTCATGATCTATCAACAACATATAGAAAAGTGACCTGCATCTGTTAAAAGCAATTCATCCAGTCACAATTATTTTTTGTGGTCTGATAAAGGATTACTAAAGGAACATTCCACTGAAATTTGGTTGCTTGAGCAGTCAATTCAATCCACAGGCCTGAATCTACTGATATGAGTAGAAAAGTATTTCAAAGTGATTTTCCCTCTTTATTTTTTGCATTAGAACGATAAAATCACATGCTGAAATATTTCTGCCTAGAAAAATTCATGATCTATCAACAACATATAGAAAAGTGACCTGCATCTGTTAAAAGCAATTCATCCAGTCACAATTATTTTTTGTGGTCTGATAAAGGATTACTAAAGGAACATTCCACTGAAATTTGATTGATATCCAGGTTCTGAGATAATTATTTTCAAAGTTATATAATATAGAAATGACCTCTACCAATAAATGATATTTCTCATCTTATCACAATAATTTTTTGAAGACTGATAAAGGGTCACTCAAGGATCATTTGAGTGAATTTTGGTTAATATCCATCAATTAAGTTATGAGAAAATGATTTTCAAAGTTTCCGCTATATTACATATGGAGAAATGACCTACGCCCTTAGAAGACATATTTTCAACAATCAAAATAATTTTTGAAGACTGATAAAGAGTCACTCAATGATCATTCAAGTGAATTTTGGGAGATATCATTAGAATCTGAGAAATGTCATGTATTACCATATATGGAAATTAACCATACACATTAAAGCCTTGTTTTTCATTGGATCAAAAATACTAGATCAACTTTGGTATAGAGTCACCCAAGGATTACTCCTATGAAGTTTGATTGGAATCCATCTGGTAGTTTCTTAGGAGAAGATTTTTAAAGAAAAAGTTTATGACCTGAAGTACACACAGACGGACGGACACACGAAGAACACAGCGCCAATAGCCTTCAGCCAGTTGGGCTAATCATCATAATGAATATACTAGGATCCTAACACCAATTTGGCATCAAAAGTATTCAACAGGACTATTTTCCTTCAAAATTGATAATAAGTTGAAAAGTTAAACTACATCATTTCCGCCAATTTATTATCCTTGCTAAAACATGTAGTAGCTTGCCCTACACATTTTAATTAGTAAACACACTTCAGTTGATAGAACATGCTGGAATGCTTAGACTTTTTAAATTTGAAGTAACTTTCTTGTAAACATCATTTAAGTGGAAATAAATCTAAAATCAAAGGTAAAAAAGCCAAAAAGACATACACTAAATGGAATATATTTCATCAGAAAATGGGTACTAAATAAAATCTCTCTGTCCATTTAATGTATAGCTTCCAGGAGGATTTATTAGGATTAGTAGCGTATATAGATAGAGAATATTGAATAATTGGTCATTGAATACCGAATTCATTAAACATGTCATCTATAAAAAGATAAAAACAAGGCTGCACCAAGTTTTTTTCTGTTTTAGATGATGAGTTAAATAAATTTGGTATTTTATATGCAAAAATTTGATATTCTTTTTATAATATGTCCTTAATTTTTGCAATAAAGGGAGCAAATTAGTTTTTCCACAAAACATAAAACACAGTTTGCAAAATGACATCAGCAAATGCATTATGACGTCATTTCCACAATGTAAATATAACATTGCTATAATTTCTTTTATCATTTGCATAATTATTCCACTAGAGTAATAACACCCGTGTTGTATATAATATATTCAATAGATTTATTTCACCCCTGTGATGTAGGTCATATTATAAATGAAACATTTTAAACACACCTCTAACTGAACACTGGCTGGTTGTGATAAGACTGGATCCTCAGTTTTCTCATAAAAGTGTTCCAGTCTAATTAAAAAGGTCATATTTTTGCCAGCTGGTTCATCTAATTGTTCTAATGTCACTAGATTAATATTTTCTGGTAGAGGGCTAGTCAAACCTGTATACTGAAAAAACAACAACACAAAATTAACAAAACTATAAATTGCTAGTGGTCTAAAATGAAGACATCTGTATATAAGTAATAACAAGAGGGCCATAGTGGCCCTAAATCGCTCACCTGAATGAACTGTCAAAAATTGTTTAAAGTAGATTTAGAAAGGATAATGAATTCTTACCAAATTTCAGGTTGATTGGGCAAAAAATGATGCCTCTACACTCATTACAAAGTTTTTCTAAGATTTGACCCTGTGACCTCATTTTTGACCCCACTTGACCAAATTTCAAACTTGACCTAGATTTCATCAAGATGATCATTCTGACCAATTTTCATGTTGATCCGGCACATAATATGGCTTCTAGAGTGTCTACAAGGTTTTTCTAATATTTGACCCTATGACTTCATATTTGACCCCACTTGACCCTATTTCGAACTTGTCCGAGATTTCATCAAGACAATCATTATGACTAAATTTCAGGTTGATTGGGCAATAAATTTGGCCTTTAGAGTGTCTATAAGGTTTTTCTAATATTTGACCCCGTGACCTCATTTTTGACCCAACTTGACCCAATTTTGAACTTGTCTGAGATTTTTCAAGACAATCATTCTGACCAAATTTCAGGTTGTTTGGGCAATAAATATGGCTTCTAGAGTGCATACAAGGTTTTTCTAAGATTTGACCCTGTGACCTAGTTTTTGATCTCACTTGACCCAATTTTGAACTTGTCCGAGATTTTATCAAGACAATCATTCAGGCCAAATTTCAGGTTGATTGGGCAAAAAAAATGGCCTCTAGAGTACATACAAGGTTTTTCTAAGATTTGACCCTGTGACCTAGTTTTTGACCCCACTTGACCCAATTTTGAACTTGTTCAAGATTTCATCAAGACAATCATTCTGACCAAATTTCAGGTTGATTGGGCAAAAAAAATGGCCTCTAGAGTGCATACAAGGTTTTTCTAAGATTTGACCCTGTGACCTAGTTTTTGACCCCACTTGACCCTATTTCAAACTTGTCCGAGATTTTATCAAGACAATCATTCTGACTAAATTTCAGGTTGATCGGGCAAAAAAAATGGCCTCTAGAGTGCATACAAGGTTTTTCTAAGATTTGACCCTGTGACCTAGTTTTTGATCTCACTTGACCCAATTTTGAACTTGTCCGAGATTTTATCAAGACAATCATTCAGGCCAAATTTCAGGTTGATTGGGCAAAAAATATGGCCTCTAGAGTACATACAAGGTTTTTCTAAGATTTGACCCCATGACCTAGTTTTTGACCCCACTTGACCCAATTTTGAACTTGTTCAAGATTTCATCAAGACAATCATTCTGACCAAATTTCAGGTTGATTGGGCAAAAAAAATGGCCTCTAGAGTGCATACAAGGTTTTTCTAAGATTTGACCCTGTGACCTAGTTTTTGACCCCACTTGACCCTATTTCAAACTTGTCCGAGATTTTATCAAGACAATCATTCTGACTAAATTTCAGGTTGATCGGGCAAAAAAAATGGCCTCTAGAGTGCATACAAGGTTTTTCTAAGATTTGACCCTGTGACCTAGTTTTTGACCCCACTTGACCCAATTTCGAACTTGTCCGAGATTTTATCAAGACAATCATTCTGACCAAATTTTAGATTGGTTGGGCAAAAAATGTGGCCTCTAGAGTGCATACAAGGTTTTTCTAAGATTTGACCCTGTGACCTAGTTTTTGACCCCACTTGACCCAATTTCGAACTTGTCCGAGATTTTATCAAGACAATCATTCCGACCAAATTTCAGGTTGATTGGGCAAAAAATGTGGCCTCTAGAGTGCATACAAGGTAAATGTTGACGACACACGACGGACGACACACGACACACGACACACGACGGACGACGAACGACGGACGACGGACATCCACCTAACCACAAAAGCTCACCTTGAGCACTTCGTGCTCAGGTGAGCTAAAAATGGAAAATTACATATAGCAAGATGGCCTGTGTGGCTTAACTGAATTTAGGATCTCAATTTATTTGGGGGGGGAAAAAAACCAAAACTCTAAAAATGAAAGTATTTTTCATAAGAAAAAGATGAAAAATCAGAAACAAGTCTATCCCCCTGTTCAAGCAAATTTGGCATAGTAACCAAAATGAAATCTGATCACAAGGAACAAATTATTCGCTTTTTAACCTCCCTATGCTTAAATTTGTTAAATATTTTTTATACATTATCTTTGTTGCAATCTCTAACTGAATATTAGATTGGTATTCCTTTTTGATATTTATTTGATGAGTGAAGTATTAGAGTAAAGTTAAACTCACACTAGTTTTATAATAACCAATGTAATCAGGATATTTTTTCTCGGTGACAGCAAATGTTGGGATAGGCTGATGAAATATATGCTGAGCCATATCTCGGTGGATCTTGGGAGAGTTTTCAAGTGTGTCCATCACCATAAACAGTTTACCTAAAAATATGATCAAACTATTTTTTCAGTTTGAAAATAAAATTCAATTCTTAAGAAATATTTTAAATAAATATTTTCAGTCTGATAACAGAACATATCAGAAAAGACAAAATAAATACCATTACTAGATTTGTTTCCTATAAAAAAATTTACCTTTACAATAGTAAGTATGAGCAATTTATCAGATTTTACCCAAAATTTATCAGATTTATTCCTATCATTTTAATTTTTTGTGTTTTTCAAACTTTCTCGTAAGAAGGAAATAACAACAAGCAACCATTCAGTATTTCTTAAATGAGCTTGTTTGGTGAAACAAAGATTGGTTTAAGATAGTAGACCGGTAATAGTTCCACAACATTTCAGAACTTATGATTTTTCACAATGTTGACCAATGTTTCTTAATGAAAATCATTAGGAAATCTCCGTTAACACGGTTAAAGCTCATTACTTCTGAAAAATTGCAGAACTATTACGAGTCCATTACCTTAATATTAAACATGACCCTTGTCACACTGATTAAAAACCCTTAGTAGATTTGCATTAAAACAAAGGTGCTGAAAGCACTGGAAGGGTTTATTCCCACTTTGTCTAATCCCATTTCGTCTACACTATAAAATTATTGGTTTAGACCAAAAATTCCCATTTGGTCTAAAACCTTTTGACACCTCATTGTAACATTTTCCCATTTCGTCTACAAAATGGCTTTTGACATATAATGAGTGTCATAGAGGTGTTAATGCCACAAAGGTGATATATACACACCCCCCCCCCCCCACCCCCACACACACATACAAAGTAATTTTCTGATAATTAAATAAAATCAATTTATTATTTTGAATAATAACATCTTGAGGATTATAAAATTGTTATTTTCAATAAATATTTTATTGGTTCTAATAAAAGTTTATCAAGAAATAAGTTTATAAAAGCAGTATTCAAAACCATTTTCCATGCATTAAAACATGAAGGTCAACTTATTATTATTATATTATAAAAAAATATTTAATAAACATTAGACAAAGCATAATTTTTAATACAAATGAGTAAATGAACTTTTAGACCAAATGGGAATTTATCACAATATTGGTTTTAGACGAAATGGGAATTTGACTTTTAGACCAAATGGGATTAGACGAAGTGGGAACAACCCAAAGCATAATTTTTAATACAAATGAGTAAATGAACTTTTAGACCAAATGGGAATTTATCACAATATTGGTTTTAGACGAAATGGGAATTTGACTTTTAGACCAAATGGGATTAGACGAAGTGGGAACAACCCACTGGCTGGGGTTTATTCCCACTTCGTCTAATCTCATTTTGTCTACACTATAAAATTATTGGTTTAGACCAAAAATTCCCATTTGGTCTAAAACCTTTTGACACCTTATTGTATCAATTTCCCATTTTGTCTACAATATGGCTTTTGACATGTTATGAGTGTCATAAAGGTGTTAATGTCACAAAGATGTCATGTACAGCCCCCCCAAACACACACAATTACAACGTAATTTTCTTATAAAAAAAATCAATTTATAAATTTGAATAATAACCTCTTTAGGATTAAAAGTATATTTTAGATTCAACAAATATTTATTGGTTCTAATAAAAGTTAATCAGGAAATAAGTTAAAGGCAATATTCAAAACCTTTTTGCCATGCATTAAAACATGAAGGTCAACTTATTTATTATGATTTTATAAGAAAATATAAGAAAAACATTAGATAAAGCAATTTTTTTTATACAAATGAGTAAATGAACTTTTAGACCAAATTGGAATTTATTAAAATATAGGTTTTAGATGAAATGGGAATTTGACTTTTAGACCAAATGGGATTAGACGAAGTGGGAACAACCCAAAGTAGGAAATATTCATAAAGGACAAGCAGTGAAGTAGAATTTTCAAGCCCTGGCATGTAAATTTCATGTTATGTCAATAATCATTGTTCCCTTTACCTCTAACTATCAATCCTTTTCCATCTGCTCCAGTTTCATTGAGAGGTTCTCCTACACCATAATGGTCATCATACAGTAATCTTCTATGTAGCTGTGAAAACATTTTTTATTATTGGACTTAAAATCATTTTGACCATTGACATCGCTTCTTTTGTATCAGACATTGGTGAAATACCTAGATCCATATTAATTGTGCAATACAGGTTAATTTCCAAACCAAGGCAACTCATTTCAGACATGTATGTCTGGCTCATTTCTACAGTCAAAACTGTCAATAGCGGCCATCCAAGGGACAAGGAAAAATCGGCCGCATGCGGGAGTTGGCCGCTAAATGGAAAATAACATCTCCCCCCCTCCCTCGCCGGCAGCCGCCGAGACAGACAACAATATGCTAATATCATAACGCCATCAGATGGCAAAACAATGTAAATATTTCTTGAATAGCGATATTTACAATGTTTTGGTTATTCACTTTCAATATATTCTCGCCTTGGGAATATAATCAGCGTATGTAAACAAGTTGCATTTTGTCACAGGAACCAGGACAGAATTAAATAAACTTCGTGTGAGAAAGATGATGAACAAGATTTTGACACTGATAATATTCCTGATCACTTAAAATATATTATTATGCATTAGAGAAAGTAACAATTTCAAGTTCATTCTATGGAAGTATAAATTCGCTGGAGAAATGAGGTCTTTAGTGTTTATAGTTTTCATAGAAGCGGGTTCCTGTGGATTTGGCGGTAATATGTTTCACGTGCGCGGAATGTAAACATGGTCGGGTTTATCGCCATGCTTCATGCGTCATTTGGAAAATCCCCAGACATTTTCCTCGAGCAGCGATTATTCCTCGGAATAAACCGATACTAAACAAAAAAAACAAAAACCAAAACAAACGGCAATTTTATTGATTTGTGATTTAATTTTTCATCTGCGTGTCATTTAATTTCTCCAACAGGACGCGATTTTTGATGCAAACAAAACGGTTATTCTGATAAAAAATAAATACTTCTGGAGCTGACGAAGGGAAATTCCCTTCAAGGCTGACAAAGGGTAATTCCCTCAGAGTTCAATCTGTCAAAAAAATCTTTCGATAGTTCGGACAAACAGCAATGTTAAGGTTAAATAGGCTTATTTATCGGAATATTAATAATCTGCAATCATTATCAATCAACTAACATGCAGGTCGCTCAGACAACACAAATTAGTAGTGTTGTTTAGCTAAGCTTAAGGTTAAATGCATACGATAATCCAGACGCGTTATCAATTTTTCGTTAATCAGCCTGACACCTGTCATAATTTGATGACTCGCGTGACCGCTTAAGAGAATATACAATGGGTGCTATTTAGACAATTAAAGATGACCCCTGGCTACATACAACATATTGCCGCTTTTTACAGTTACTTTAAAGAGCAAACTTGCGCGGGCGGACCTGAGCTGGCTGCATAAGGCAGTCTGACCGCTATTCTCAGGTGACCGCTCACACAGTTTTGACTGTATTTATTTTTTTCTTTCCTTTATCTTTATTGATTATTTGTACACTGCAACTCCATTATAACGAAATCTGTTAGAGCGCTAAATCCATTATAACGCGGGGTCTGCTTGGCTCCCGAAATTTAGGGGGGTTGACCATTTTGGGATGCTGAGGCGATGTTACCCGATCCGCCGTTAACGCTGTTTTCATCGCGATTTTAGATCGATAGGTGAAAATTCCGAGACTAAAATCGATACTGAGCGAAGCCAGGTAAATCAATACAATCGTTTTTCACACCTCCCGCGAGCAGTGGTGGCGATAAATGCCTCAGGTCAGAGAGAAATGGCTAGTTTGATTGCTGACAGACGTAGGCCTTTAGTTATATCACTACCGCTGGAGTACCGAATTCGATCACAAGTAAAACCAACACATCCTTGCCTAACCCCAAACTGCTATCTCACATAGGTCTACGATTAGCAACCCATGGATGAGTGACTTATAGTCAGAAAGAATGAGTGCCGCAGTCGGAGAAACACGGAATATTGACAGTCCGGCCCGCTACTAACTGCGCTTTGTCGACCGTGTTGGGACGTAATTGGACACCGAAAAGTCTAGCTCGCATGCGATTAAATCCAAGTTAATAAATTTCAGAAGAAGCCGTGCTTTCGCAAACTAAGCTCATCTCGTTTTATATTCTCAAATCTTGAACATTTACCGCTGTTAACAAACGTTTCAAAAAGCGACTCGCCCCGTACCTAATTTATTTGTTTATTACCTCCCTTTGCCAATCCCGTTGAATCTTCTTATAAATATTACTTTTTTGTAAATATATGATAAAATTTTGTTTCTTTTTTATTAAACTTATTCATATTATAGTCATGTTTTAAAGGGTTTGAAAATTCAAAGCCCAAATGAATTATTCCTATCTCTCACTAAATAGACAACTTAATTAAGATTTAAACAGGAAGATATATATAAACCTACATTTCCCGCTTCAGAGCTTTGAACAAAGAAACTAAAAATGGCGCGTAACTGAGAGTGACCGCGCCACTTCGCTTTCGTGTGGACTGTCTCTCCTGACGATCTACTGTCTGATAATCAAAGCCGTGGATTAACATCTTGTCAAACCAAGGGTTACGATCATTTTACTTATACGGTTTTCGAGAAGTTTTCGATATCCCTTGACTCGTGAAGATGATGTATTAAATGGATAAGCTTATCTCCGCAAACTGGCGATCCAAATGTCGTAGCTACTGAATTTACGGCATTTTTTCTCGCTCATCGAAGAATGCGGTCCTGCACTCTGAGAGATTCGATTACTTTGGTATAGTTTCGATCGGACGTAGGGTATTAATCATTTTGATTGCGTATATAATTATTTTCTCCTATTTTCCAAAAGACACTATTTGAAATACCCCGGTATGAAATTCGTTGATCTTATGAAACTTAATGGATTTTACTAACTTTACCCTTTGAGATTGTTTTTATCGGTGTTTCTCAGCTTCCGGGCGGGTAGGCCCGAGAAATCGGGATTCAGAGAACTAAGAGAAGTCTGCGATCGTTTAACCATACACACTATATTACTTTATCAAAGATAGTTTTGTTTAGCTTAGGGACAACAAAACTATCTTAAGATAAAAAATACCAAAGCAAAACCGCGTTTGTTCTTTTATTCATTGCCGAGTTTTAAAAATATAAAATACGACGGCCTAAATATGAACATGTATATTTAGATATCCGATATCATCAATATTGACTCTGTGTCTGTTACGTTTCCGCGATACGTTATTGTTCACCGCGGGAGGGGGGGGGGGGGGGGGTTGGCGGCGACCGGGGGGGTACAGCGTTATAGCAGATACATCCACTTCTTCCGCTGTTTTATTTCTTGGACCCCGACCACGGCGTTTTAATGGAGTTGCAGTGTATTGTTAATCTTTGAAATCAGTGATTTTTCCAGGTGAAACAGTATGTTAACATTCAAGTTCTATTTTCTATACCATCAAATGTTCCCTTCACCTCGTGGTCATATATTCAGATCTTTGATCCAATAAGTGAAGCAGTGGCCACCATCAAGACTTACCACTCAGAAATTACATCATTTTTTCTGCAAAATATATCGTCGGTTTTCTGCTAAAAATCTCATTACCACAGCTTATTTAAGTTGTAGTTACAAGGTTTGGGAAGAAAATCTACAATATGGTCACAGACTTAAAACAAACAGCAAATTGTAAAGCTACATGAACATCATAACTACAGCTTATTATGGTGGAAAATGTTCAGAGTTCAACAGCTATCTCGTTATAAAACTAGTGTTTTGATTGGTAAATCGATCATTTGATTAAATCTTTTTTGTATCTGCCCTGCATTAGGGATGAAAAAATGGTGCAAACTGTTTGCACCATTTTTTAATCCTTAACGCAGGGCTATTTTGACCCCCATATCTGTAGCTCTATAAAAACAAGTATACTTTACCATTATTTCTATCTGTCCATCCTTGATACTTCCTCCTCCCTGTGATCTGTCATTCAATACCGTGAACTGTTGGTTGGCAGATTTATCCTGTAAATATAACAGAGTTACACTTTAATTATTTATCTAATAACAAGAGCACTGCATGCACCCTGTGATCTGTCATTCAGTATGGTGAACTGTTGGTTGGCAGATTTATCCTGTCAATATAACAGAGTAACACTTAAATTATTTATCTAATGACAAGAACACCACTTGCGCCCTGTAATCTGTCGTTCAGTATGGTGAATTGTTGGTTGGCAGATTTATCCTGTCAAAATAACAGAGTAACACTTCAATTATTTATCTAATGACAAGAGCACCATGTGCGCCCTGTGATCTGTCATTCAGTAGGGTAAACTTTTGGTTGGCAGATTTTTCCTGTCAATATAACAGAGTTACGCTTCAATTATTCATCTTAAAACAAGAGCATCACATGTGCCCTGTGATCTATCATTTAGAACAGTGAACTGTTGGTTGGCAGATTTATCCTGTCAATGGAACAGAGTTACACTTAAATTATTTATCTTATGACAAGAGCACCACATGCGCCCTGTAATCTGTCATTTAGAACGGTGAACTGTTGGTTGGCAGATTTTTCCTGTCAATATAACAGAGTTACACTTAGATTATTTATCTAATAATAAGAGCACCACATGCGCCCTGTAATCTGTCGTTCAGTACAGTTAACTGTTGGTTGGCAGATTTTTCCTGTCAATATAACAGAGTTACACTTAGATTATTTATCTAATAACTAGAGCACCGCTTGCGCCCTGTGATCTGTCATTCAGTACAGTGAACTGTTGGTTGGCAGATTTATCCTGTCAATGGAACAGAGTTACACTTAAATTATTTTTCTTATAACAAGAGTACTGCATGCACCCTGTGATCTGTCATTCAGTATGGTGAACTGTTGGTTGGCAGATTTATCCTGTCAATGGACCAGAGTTACACTTAAATTATTTTTCTTATAACAAAAGCACTGCATGCGCCCTGTGAGTCTTAAGTCTTAAATCATTTGTTTGTTTGTTTGAATGGGGTTTAACACCACTTTCAACAATCTTTCAGTTATATCATGGCAGCTTAAGCACCTAACAATTTATTCCTGATATTTCTTTCACCAGTACCACTATTACATCCTTTCCTAGCCTCCAGCTGCTATTCCATATAGGCCTACGATTATCAACCCATTGGAGGAAGACAAATAGTTGGAAAGGATGAGTGCTGCTGCCGGGGTCAAACCTGGGACCTCTAGGTTGACAGTCTGATGCACTACCACTGTGCTATGACAGTGGCTCAAGTCTTATATGGAATAATTTTTAAAAACTAGAAAGCCATGAATGGCTTGAGTCGCTCCACAGGCTTGAAATTCTTGTAATAGCAAATCTAAGTTTTGACTAGATTTTTAGATATTTTGGGTTCTACTGATGTTGAAATGATTTTCAAAGTTTCCACTATATAACATATAAAAAAATGACCTTTGCCCATAAAATACATATTTTCTATCTGATTACAATAATTTTTGGTAGACTGATAAAGGGTCATTCAATGATCATTCCAATGAAATTTGATCAATATCAATCAATTACATTCTGAGAAGATGATATTCAAAGTTTCCACTATATAACATATAGAGAAATGACCTCCGCCCATAAAATACATATTTTACATCCGATCACGATAATTTTTGGTAGACTGATAAAGGGTCATTCAATGATCATTCCAATGAAATTTGATCGATATCCATCAATAACATTCTGAGAAGATGATATTCAAAGTTTCCACTATATAACATATAGAGAAATGACCTCCGCCCATAAAATACATATTTTACATCCGATCACAATAATTTTTGGTAGACTGATAAAAGGTCACCCAAAGATCATTTATGTACAATTTGGTTGATAGCTATCAGTTAGATTCTGAGAAAATGATTTTCAAAGTTTCCATGATATAACATATAGAGAAATGACCTCCGCCCACAAAATATATATTTTTCATCTGATCACAATAATTTTTTGTAGACTGATGAAGGGTCACCCAAGGATCATTCATGTAAAATTTAATTGGAATCCATCAATTAGAACCTGAGAAAACTAACTTTTTACCATATTTGGAAATTAGCCACAACCATTGATTTGATTTAAACCTATTTATTTTACATCGATTGGGAAACCAGTTCTTACAACTTAGATTAATCCGTCTCGATTCTGCTTCCTGGAAAATTTACCAGTACTCGCGCTATTAAATCCATGTTTTTCATTGGATCAAAATTTCTTGAACAACTTTGAAAGAGGGTCACCCAAGGATCATTCCTATGAAGTTTGGTTGAAATTCATCCAGTAGTTTCTGAGGAGAAGATTTTTTAAAAAAAAAGTTTACGACTGACTTATGGATGCACAGATGCACGTACAGACCGCATGACGGACACAACGCCACCACAATAGCCTCAGTGGCTTTCAACCAGTGGAGCTAACAAGAGCGCCACCTACATGTATCATCATTTTGCTATAGGTACTGGATAATGCAAAATTGTGAGTCAAGAACTCCTTGTTTCACAAACACATCTTGTTGTAGGAGTTCAAAGAAATGAATGAGTGGTCCTTTTGTTTGGAATAAAGAAGACATTAGGACGGATGGACAGACAGACAGACATGGTGAAATCAATATACCCCCCTCTACTTCGTAGGTGGGGGGTATAATGATCATAGGGTGATATTTTACCAGATTCCTTGTTTCTGTGCAGATAAAACTGCTTTACCAATACCACTATAAGAATGTTTGTTACCTGTATGAATATTCTACTGTTGATGGGGTAATAGTTTCCAGCTATTGGCTCTGTCTGGTTTAATTGCCAGGTAGGTCGATAATCACGCCTGTAAAAACAGCAACAAATTACAATTCTAAGAGGATAGCTTAAACAGAACATATAGACATACAAGAAATACATAACGCTATTTTTTTCTACAAAATAACCATTTGAAATGTCTTAATGAGATATCTTCATAGCTTTCATTGCATTACCACAACCTATTTAAGATTAATAACTTTCAGCTAAAAAGATTATATTTTTTATTATTGACTTAAAATATTCTTGAGGTGAAATTTCAATTAAGCCTGATTATACTGTAAATTAAATAAAAGACCCTTAAATCTTGTATTTTTCTGTTAAATATTTTTTTAAAATACTAGGCATTTCACTGGCACAGTACTTTACTAGCTATTTCATAAAACAAGGGGTTATATTTACAATCTTAAAACACAAGTAGTTTCATTACTTATCCACCATCGATTAAGTTATCAATTTGTGATATTTTATCATACAGTAAATATAAGTTACGCAAAGGTCACATTAGATTTTGAAAATCAGCAAAATGAGAAAATTGATGACCCTAGTCACCCTATGTAGCAATGGGGAACCTTCGGCGATTCTATGGAATAGACCCCAGGAATAATGAGAGCACAGACATGAAAGCACATCTTATTGCTAATGTGTTAATGTGATGTCACAAACATAACTAAAGATGACGTTACAAAAACAAAATGAATGAAAGAATAAGACTGGGCCTATAATAATTAATCAACAAAACGCAGTGCTTTACTGTGCTTTGTCATCAAATTATAATAAGCACAAAAGATCTCCACGGACTATCAAAGAGCATTAACAGAGGGCGATTTTCTACAAGCGTATGGCTGAAATACACCAGAGGTGGAATTACTCAAAAAATGAACAAAAATTACTTTACTTATGTCCGAGGTACTTTCCAGTTTACAAGAAAGTCCAAGCTGTGTTTCAAATGCTGACGCAGTTCTGCACAGGTTGACAAGAGTTGACTCTTTACACACTACACACAACCCTTTTTGCCAGACAGCTCCCATTTTAGATGCAAACGAATCTATTTACCTCCTTTCCAGTACCTCACGACCATTGGCATCTGTGTAAAACAACCCATTTGATTTCAACCCAGTATCAAATCTTGCAATCACCTCCTTCCCTGCTTTATCACTGAAAGTAAAATAACATGCATTTTTTTCACTCAATTATATTTCATCTAAACATGAATAGATTATGTCGATGGCTCAGCGTGAAACAGTTGTAACTGCCTATAAACATTTAGGCAATTACAGCTGTTTCCCGCTAAGCAATAGATAAGCAGCACTCACCTGTTTTGTGATACCTACAAGTTAATCCAAATATTACAAGACCAATTTGTACAAAATCAAATAAGAGTGGCTTCCCTTGATACCAGAGATTTCTCTTATAATAATGAACATGGCAGTTGGTTCAGTCAGGCTCCAAGTTATAAGGACCTAGGTCTTATTATGGTCATGGAAAATACGAGGGTTGTTGGTTATGTTTGTTATGTATACTTTCTCTGAACAGTTTTTTTAGGCAAGCAGTCTATCTTGTTTGTACCACAAGCACTTTCCAAAGAAGAGGCCCAAGACGGCCTGTATTGCTCCACTGGCTTTCAAATATCAATCAAAGCAAAACTCAGTCAGATATAGAAGTTTACAAGGGAATTTGTGAAGACGCAAAAAGGAAGAAAGAAAAGCCAGTTTTAGTGTAGGCTAAAACTTATATAGAAAGCCATTTTGCAAAATACATATTAGTATCGATTCTAAATAGGATAAGTTCTTTTTTTAAGATAGATCTGTCTTGATGGATCTTTAACAATGAAATAATACTGAAGCATGGGAAAAAGACAATCATTTTTGTGAACATTAGCCCCGCCACCCATATATGGGCAAATCAAAATTCTGCTAAGCGGAGATTTTTCTAAGGAATATTTTCATGCAAAGTTTGGTTGAAATTGGTCCATTAGTTTAGGAGAACACATTATAGTGAAAATAAGCCCCACCCTGCCAAGCCGATATTTGGGCAACCAATCCAGATTTCTTGAACAACTTTAGAAGAGGGTCACCTAAGGATCATTCATGCCAAGTTTCATTGAATCGGACCAATGGTTTCGAAGAAGAATATTTTTAAAGGTTTATATAGAGAAATTAAGGACGATTGCAGGAGTTCGTTCTTGCGCCATGTCTTTGTGCATAAAACTCTTCAAAAAGGAGTAAGCCCTCCAAACTTGCACTTATCTTGGATTTAACAAAAACACTACAAAAACCCTCCAAATTTCTTTATTTTGCTGAAAATGCCTTCATGAAGACGATGAACAAATCCTATCACTAAAACATAATTACATAAATTATCGCAGCCATTTTACTTTATAGAATAACTGTAGGTATTTGCGACTTTCATAATCAGACATCAAACAACGTTATCAGTCGTGAATCCGATTGCTTACTCTACCATTTCATTTTGACAAGGTTAATTTTTGAAGGTTTGGCCTTGATAAAAAATCCTGTCGTTGTCAAATGATATTGTCAGTTTTTTAACAAGAGGGCCGTTGGCCCTGGGTCGCTCACCTGAGAAAAAAGCTTCATTACCTAGGCATGTCCATGCAACCACAGAAAAAGAGATTTTCACTTTTTCAATCAGATAACATTTGAAATAATCCTTTCCCCCCCCTCTGCTCCTCCCCTGGTCATTATTTATTTAAGCTTTTTTCATAAAAGGTCTGTGATCAGCTAATCTATGCCAGATATACGGGCTGAGTCTGAGACTTTTAAAGTTTTCTTTAATGATCAATCCATGTCAAATATAAAGGCTGTAGGGATTCAAAATTCTCAACAAAGTACTCCCCCCCTCCCCCAAGATGCTCTGCACCTGGTGAATCTACAGTCATGATTTTAGCTATTCAATCAATATCCATATGCTGATCATCCATACCAATTTTCAAGTCTGTAGGACTCCTGGTTCATTAGAAGAAGTTTAAAGATTTCAAAAAAAGATCCAAAGTACTACCCCCTCCCCAAGACACTCAGCACCTGGTGACCCTACAGTCATGATTTTAGCTATTTTTATTAATGTCAATATATTGATCACCCATGACAATTTTCAAGTCTGTAGGGTTCCTGATCCAGGAGAAGAATAAGGTTAAAGATTTCAAAATTGATCCAAAGTACTATCCCCTCCCCCCTAATGCTCCGCATCTGGTGGCCCTACATTCATGATTTTAGCTATTTTATTTTAGATCCATATGCTTATCATCCATGCCAATATTGAAGCCTGGTGCTCCTCACCTGGTGAATCTACAGTCATGATTTTAGCTATTTTCATAAAGATCCATATGCTGATCACCCATGACAATTTTCAAGTCTGTAGGGTTCCTGATCCAGGAGAAGAAGGTTAAAAATTACAAAATTTACCCAAAGTACTACCCCCTCCCCCCTGGAGCTCTGCACCTGGTGGCCCAACAGATATGATTTTAGCTATTTTAATTCAGGTCTATGAACTGATCATCCATGCCAATTTTCAAGTCTGTAGGGCTTCTGGTTCCAAAGGAGAAGAAAGTTAAAAATTACAAAATTTACCCAAAGTATTACCCCCTCCTCCCTAGTGCTCTGCACCTGGTGTCCCAACAGATATGATTTTAGCTATTTTAATTCAGGTCTATGAACTGATCATCCATGCCAAATTTTAAGTCTCTAGGACTCCTGGTTGAGAGGAAGAAGAATTTTTAAGATTTTCTTAAAATTTCACCTTTGGTTGCCATAGCAACCAGGATTTTTCATGGATTTCAATTCTTTTAGCTATTTTGGAAGGGGACAACCTAAGGAATTTTCTGTAAAATTTGGTGTTAATTGGCCCAGTAGTTTAGGAGGAGATGTCATTTAAATAAATTGTTGACGGACGCCGGACGCCAACGGCTGGACACTGAATGAAAGGTGATCACAATAGCTCACATTAGCACTTCGTGCTCAGGTGAGCTAAAAATCCAATGTGTGGATTAATTTTTTAGCAGACTAGACCTGGATGGATTGGAAATTTTGTCACTACTATCATTTTATTTTTTTTTTTTTTTGGTTCTTGATTATTTTTCAATTTTGACCTTGATAGGCCATCTCGATCTTGTCATATGATCTTGAGCTTGATATCTTCTGATTATGAGATCAATATATGTGCATAGTTTTAGTTTAATATCTTAATTACACAAGAAATTATTTGGTATTATCATTATTATTGGAGAATTGGGGTGTGGCCGAGGTAGATGATCTTGATCTCATCATATGACTTCGATCAGGGAATTATATGATGCTTATTGGAAAATTCATTTATTATTCCATATGTGAGTATTCTATTTTCAAAAGGCTTCAAGCTTTTTGAAAATTCAAAATTTTTGCGTGATTTGTGTAACGTTGGCCTTGATGTATGACCTTGACCTTTCCATATGTTCTAACCTTGGGATTTGTTGACGCAAAACAAAGAGATACCATAATTGTTTAGGAATTCATCTCCATAATCGATTAATTTAAGAAGAATTTGATATCATAGATTTTGTACATAAAATTGGCATGAGTGATTTTTGCCTTAGTGTCAAAACTGGGCGACCAAGAATTTTGCATTTTTTCTAAAAAAAATAGCATGGTGACCTTAACTTTTTTATATCAATATCACACAAACATATAATTATCTACAAAATATAGAAAAAATAAAATTTTATATCTCATGGTTTTTGAGAAATTTGATCAAAAGTAATAAATTTTGAAAATATTCTCGTTCATTTTCATTTTACCCTTGTTTATGCATTGGGGAAAATTACGATAAAAATCATTATGTTTCCTTTAAATCAATAATTGTGTATTATTTTCAGTGCAAATAACTTCCTATTTATGAAATTAAAATAAAATTGATATGAGTTGTTTGCTCAGATTTTTTTGTTTTAATGGTTTTATATCATTACTGAGAAATGAAAATCAGCAAAAAATCAGACAAAAATTGACTCGATACCTATGACATTCTATGACATTTTATGAAAAATCTGATTCGGTGACCCCTTTTTTTCTTTCCATTTTTGCAATTGCCATACTTTGATCTACAAAACATGAAAATATAAGAAAAATCTATCTCAGGAAATAAAATCTAGCAATTGTCCTTAATCCCCGCCCTGCCAGGCCCATATTTGAGGCGTAATCCAAATTTTTTGAACAACTAGAAGAGGGTCACCCAAGGATCAATCATGCCACATTTCATTAAAATCAGACAAATGGTTTGGGAGGAACAGAATTGTAAAGATATATGAAAATGATTTCCGCCCAACACACCCATATTTTGGTGTCAATCCAAATTTCTTTAACAACTTTGGAACAGGGTCACCATCCGAACATTTCTGTCAAGTTTCTTCAAAATCTGGCTCATCAGTTTAGGAGGAGAAAATATTACAGGAAAAGTTGACGCATGCACGATTGCATGATGGACACTCCACCATGACAATAGCTTGCCGGCTTTTGGCCACTGGAGCTTAAAATGACCGATTGCTAGCCAGCAAAGTGACTGGAATCAAAGCTTAATCTCACTAATACCACCAGAAAATAGCCATAGATCTATACCACCAAGAACAAAATAATCTTTATTCTTATATTCTACCCTTTGAATGATTATATACCCTTACAAAATGAAAACCATCATTTTTTATTAATACCAGGAGTCATGTTATCTGCCATTTTGTTTGTTGTGCTTGTCACCTCATCATGTTGTTCAGTGATTATTTCATGCACCCCAAGCAAGCACACCTTTCAGGACAGGAAAGCAGGAAAAAACTCACTAACATTTTGATGGCTCAGTGCAAAACAGTTGTAACCCCCTATATGTTTAAGGGGAGTTACAACTGTTTTGCGCTGATCCATTGATTTATGAGCAGCATTTCCTTTCCTGAATGCAGGGCAGCATTGTAAGTTAAGCACTTCCCTGATTGTCCAGTTGAAGATTTACTCACTTTATCGGTATGGGTCCAACTGTCCACTCTACTTCCACATGTTTAGAATCCTTGTACATCCTGGTTACTTGGGATACCCAGGGATTAAATGATACTTGGACTTCACTGACGAGAGGACCCTGAAAAATTAAATTGTACACTCTATCTCTACATGATACATGGACTATACTGACCTTGTTCACACATCATCTGAAAACAAGTCAGTCACCCTAACCACTTTGCCAAAGAAAATAAACCAATGAATATATATGCTTGTATGCTTGTAATCAACAATTCATTTTAAAATAGTTCAAATATATGTGATTTAATAGCAATGTTTAGTCATGTAAGGAGCACAAGGATTTTGTAATGCCAACAGCACTTGACTTAAGCTTGTTAATCAAAGATTGTAGGTTTTTCATAAAGATATTTTGCATTATATAAAGAAATAAAGAGCAATTGATTTATTTACAAATCAGAGTTCTCCATTTTATTGCACGGCAATTATTGAATGTAATACTTGAAAAAGAGATCAACACTCACAGTAAATTGTGAAGCAGAACTGGGCCCTGTGAAGTTACGAGGTTCTGTTTCATTTGGACGGAAAACGTAGGCTCCTGATGCCTGGAACTCATCTTTAGAACAGTTGCCTTGGTAACCAAAGTAATAGACAATATCCTGAGAAATGTCCATATTCTGTCCACTGGCCAAGTTTGTCATCTTTTTAAGCTTTCCTGTTTTACCATCAAACTTCAGGGAAAGGTGCTGTAAAAATGAAATATTTATTTATTGTTTGAGGCTAATTCTTAAATGCTTTTCAGTGGATTATCGAGAAATTACAAGAGATATAATCATTTGAGAAACTCACTGCCTAACCAGTGAAATCTTCAAAAACTTACCCTGCTTTGGTTCATTTGGTCCCATCTACTGTTATCTAGACATAGCCCAATAAGCAACTTCATCATGAAAATTTGAATAGCAATCACATGCTAAATACAGTAAAACCCCTCTATTAAGACCACTTGGGGTACTTTTTGAAAGTGGTCTTAATAGCGGGGTGGTCTTAATTCTGAGATTTGGTCGGATGCGAAACTTCCTACATAAACTATTGCTAATTGAGAAGACTATGTAAATTAGTTTATTTTAAAATCACTTTATTGTGTATTTTACATTACATCATTAAATCTATAAAAAGAAAAATGCATTTACATGTAAAACTTTTGTCGTTTTTGTTTTGTCAAGCCAAACCAAATTGATGATTTCCAAAAGGGAGAAATTAACTCTTTGACATTTCTTGCTTCATAATAGACAATGATACAAATCTTTTTAAATCGTATAGTATAAATTAAGTTAAATTCTCATCATTGCAAAAACTAGGAAAAAGGCCCTACCAAAGAAGAAACTTTTCTGCTGCAAAAAATTTTCTAAAGTTGTTTGTATTGCTTTCAATTAAAAAATTAGGACCTCTTTTTTGCCTTTACTAAGTCGCTCTTTCAATATAGCTCTTTTCTCCGTCACGTTTGTAATTCATCTGATTTGAAAACCTACCTCAGATTACTTTATAAGAAACTAAGGGCCAATTATTGTCGAACTGTAAATGTAGCGCGTACTTTCAGTAAAATCATTTTTCTAAAAACGAAGCCTATCAATCGCTAGCAAACTTAGGATCGCTAATTAAAACCGGTCTGTAGATCGCAAAAAACGAATTCCTCTAAGTTGCCCAAATTAACATTAGGCCCTACTTTCGGTTTCTTTACTACAGTTAAACATGTAACAAACACCTTACATCGATAAACGAATGCCGTGTATCAAAACAATTGACTACTTAAAGTTGTTTGATTGAAAATAACACCAAAACACAATAGAGGTTTAATCACGATATCGAAAAATCCGATAATCCATCATTGATGCATTCGTACCCAATTAGTGTCGTGCCTACTAAGCGTGAAATTCGGATGATCGATCCGGAGGTGTGAAGTTACTGGTCTTTTTAGCAAGGTTCGTAATAGTGTATTATACGGCGTTTGTACTGAAATTAGTGGTTGTAATTCGGAATAGCAGGGTGCTCGCATTAGAGGGGTCTGCAACCATTGAAATAAAGAACAAATAATTCCGTTCTGTAAAAAATCGTTCGTAATAGCGGGGTGCCCGTTTTTCTGGGGTGTCGGAAGGAGGGGTTTTACTGTAATGCACTTTAAGAAAATTTCTCCTTAAATGTTCACATTTTTGTCATTTTTACAAATAAAAGAAATGGAATAATTGTTGGGATTTTACAAGTAAGATCGATTAATATTTCATTTTGTGAACACAAAAAAACATATTTTCACATGTGGCTCTGCCCTGTGTGTGAAAATATAGATTTTGTTGTTTACTCAATGAAATTTAAATTGATCTTACATTGAAATAAACAATTATCCAATATCTCTTTCAGATATGTGATCAAGTCTAAACCTTCAGGAAACCTAAAAACTATTGAGTCCCCTCAATATGATACCCTACATTTTCCACTGAAACAAATTTCGTATATGCATCTATAGGGGGAATTGCCAGCGATTTTTTATCTGAATTGCAGTGAATGACTCAAAAAGAAACAATTCAAACATGAAATATTCTTGTGAAAGACCATATCTCACATAGGTGAATCAAGACAGAGTTTTGGAAAATGTCAGTGTTTCAATCCTTTCCCATCTCAAAATTTTACACTAGTCTAAAATATTTCAATTTTGGTTGATTCCGTCAATTTTTGTGCATTCTGATTGGCTGAAAAATAAGTTACATCCTCCAATGAATATAATTTTGAGTATGCAGCTATTTAATAAGCTTCGCAGTAGTAGTCCCGTAAGAAATATGTCCCATTTTGAGAAATATTTACACTTTTGTTTCATGATATTAAATCATAAGATATGAGGAGCCATATGTTCATTTCATGGGGGAATGAATCTTAAAACCTAATCAAACTCATGTATGATGTATGAATCCATTTCATGTATTCATACAGTTTGATAAGGTTTTTAGTTTCCTCAATGAAATCAACAAATACCCTCTTCATCTCTTAATTGAAAGAGGTTGCAGACAACAAGGAATAGTGGGTTCAATGTGTGCTCGACTGACAGACCCTCTACTTAGAATCAAGTTTTTCTTCCGTTTCATCTGATAATTTAGAAACAAATCTGGTGCTACAATATACACCTTCAGCTCAATAACAGACTAAACCTCACACTGAATCCACCTTGTAAGCTCTATCTATTGTACAGATTATGTCCAATCTACCAATAACACTGACCTGATTTGACATCTGAAAATCTATCTATTGTACATTAGATGTCTAATCTACCCAAAACACTGACCTGATTTGACATCTGAAAATCTTCTCCATCCTCGATATTCCTCAACACTGACATCTGCTGTTTCTTCAATACTCTACCTGGTATATAGATTAACTTAGAATGAAAAATACCCCATACTAACAGGGCTATAGATAGAGGGGGTATTTGGGATTTCAAATTGAAATATTTCATCAATTCTTTCACAAATCCTATATTGCAGTTATTCATTGGAATCGTCTAATCAATATGATTTGAACGAGTACCCACAACATAGGGTTTCGTTGATAAATAAAGATTTTAGGCTGCCTTTAACCCCTTTTATCTGTAACTCTGACTAATGATTAAATTTAGGATATAATTGATTAATAATATTGTAAATTCATAAATAAAGCATCACTTGTAAACATCTTTATTTTTCTCCAGCCTTAATGCTAAGTCTTTACATAACCTGGGTGCCTGTGTTTATGGGCGTCTCTCTAGGTATTGTCATTAAGAATCGCAAACTTCTTCAAAACATTTCTTAAACCTTCTCAAAGCGTTCATGACATATACAATTCTTTGTCAAACAGTATAGACTAAGCTAAGCCTGCACAGTCATGCAACCTGATCTAAACCTAGTATGCACGCTTTTTTCTTGAGGTAGTGGAACCATAATAGTTCTGCAGCATTTCATAACTCATGAAATTTAATAATGTTGACCGAGGTTTCCTAATGATTTCATTAGGAAACCTTGGTTTACACTATTAAAACTTAAAATTCATTACTTCCTAAACATTGCTGACTATTACAGGTCCACTACCTTAATATGGGAAAAACTTGAGCCAGATAGTTCAAATGTCCCCAAAATTGACAATTTGTTTAAAAACAAAAATTGAATTGATCAAAATAAGGGTAATTAGTTCAAAATAGACAAAAGAATAATTCTGGCAACTCTTGCAATGGTAAGGTACAACTTTTATTTTCTGTTGAAAAAACAATTTTATTCATTGATGGGCAACCAATAAATAAATGAAAGATCTGTAGCTACCACAATTAAGAATGCCATAGCCATAAAATTATTCTAATATTTGTATCGAGGGCTTTTCCAGGTAAGCAATGTTACTGTTAAAACAACATTACAAATTTGTTGAATCTCTTTTTTTATTGAATGAAAGCTAGTTTAAGATGATCTAGAAGCTTATTTTGACTACGGTGGATATGAAATAACAAGATTGTTAAGTTTTATAATTCAATTCTAGTTGATTCTATCAGATTTTTTGTGTTCTGATTGGCTGAAAAATTACTTTTATTTCTAAATGAAATTTATTTTGATTATGCAGCTATTTCGTGAGCTTCCACAAAAAGTAGTCCCATAGGGAAACTGCTTCATTATTAAAATATATTTACACTTTTGGCTTCATGATATTAAATAATAAGATATGAAGAGATTAATTGGTGACTTCATGGAGGAATAAAACTAAAAACTAATCACACTCATGTATTAATCCACTTTGCCTTTTCAGTTTCATACCTCAATAAAATCAACAAATAATCTCTTAATCTCTTAAATGAATAAGCATATATCCATAAACTGAAACATGTAAAGCTCAAAACTAAGATTTTACAGTCCATAAATTAATTTTAAAAAATGGTAGATTTTATTCAAGCTGTCTTCTTGTTCATAAAAAACTTTCTCTTTTTTCATTAATTATTAGACTGTCTCAACTTTGAAGAGTTTGCAGACAACAATGTAATAGTGAGAAAAATTTGAAAGGTAACCAAACTTTATGGTAGAAAGAAACAAAAGATGTTTGTAAAACATTCATGCCCCCCAAAAAGCAGGTCAATAGCCTATTCTTTGTCAATCAACAAAGGGTAATAACTCACAAAATATACGATGAATAGAGTTATGATTCATGATTCTTGTGCATTTCTCCGCAATGAGATCTATCTACCTGTGAATTCACATGATTCTATTTTGCATACTTTATAAGATATGCTCTGAACCTAAAAAGATCTACGGACAAACCAAAGGACCAATGAACCAACCGATAAGTGCAAAACAATATACCCCCTCTTCTTCATAGTGGGCTTAATTACTATGGGAACAGGAGAAATTGCCTGTAACAAGCATATTTGCTTGAGCATAACATCACAAGGTCATTAAATTACAGGACTGTACAGGAAAGGGTAAAAGAAAGCATACTTACTATTAGACATACTGATAAAGTATGTACTAAAGCCTAATGGTGGTATTGACACACCAAACACAAGTTCATTCACAGCCATAGAACCATTCCTCTCTGGTATATTCTTTGTTTGTGTTGTTATAGGGATTATCTGTAAGTAGTAGAATGTATATCAGCAGTGTTCTGCTAAAATCTCGTAACTACAGCTTGTTTAAAGCTGTAGTTACGAGGTTTTGGTAGACAAAGGATGATATGATTACTGTCTTTGTTTAATTGAATGGAGATGCACGCCAATTTTAACAATTTTGCAGTCATATAGCAGAAGTTAAAGCACCTTACCATGAATTTCTGATATTTTGCTCACCAGTACTTCCACAACATTCATCGTGATCTCCAACTGCTCATCCCAAATAGGGATTCAGATTTTCAACATATTGAAGGGAGACAAAGTGTCCACAGGAATGTGTGCTTCAGCTGAGGATTGAACCGGAAACAAGTGACTGGGAACCCAACAGTCTATCAGCTGTGAATTGTTGATGCTAAGTTTACAGACATAGATTCATACCTGTGTTTTTAATGGTTCACAATCAGGCCCTATAAAATAGTGGTTTTTACCATCAATATTTACCCCCTCCCACTTCAACCTGACACCACCTTCCTGTGTTTGTACTAGTTGACCATCAGGCCCTATAACATAGTGGGCTTTACCAACAATATTTAGCCCCTCCCACTTCAACCTGATTCCACCAACCTGTGTTGTACTGGTTGACCATCAGGCCCTATGACATTGTGGGCTTTACCAAAATCATATAGCCCCTCTCAATTCAACCTGACACCACCTACCTGTGTTTGTACTGGTTGACCATCAATTCCTATCATATTGTGGGCATTACGTAAAATGTAGCCCCTCCCACTTTAACCTGTCTCCACCTACCTGAGTTTGTACTGGTTGACCATCAGGTACAATCAACGTATGGGCTTTACCACCAACATGTGCCCACTCCCCATCTCTCTCTGACTCAACCAACCAACCATCTTTAGCCCCTCCCACTTTAACCTGATTCCACCGACCTGTGTTTGTACTGATTGACAATCAGGCCCTATCACATTGTGGGTTTTACTTACAATATTTAGCCCCTCCAATTTCAACCTGAGTCCACCTACCTGTGTTTGTACTGGTTGACCATCAGGCCCTATGACATTGTGGGCTTCACCAAAAAACATATAGCCCCTCCCATTTCAACTTGACTCCATCTACCTGTGTTTGTACTGGTTCACCATCAGGCCCTTTCACATTGTGGGCTTTACGTTAAACATTTAGCCCCTCCCACTTCAACCTGTCTCCACCTACCTGTGTTTGTACTGGTTGACCATCAGATTCTATCACATTGTAAGCCTTTCCAACTACAGGCAGTCTCATCTCTCCACCTACCTGTGTTTGTACTGGTTGACCATCAGGTCCTATAACGTTGTAAGCCTTTCCAACCACAGGCAGTCTCATCCAGTGTTGTCTTTCTCTTCCAAACGGGTTATACACTATCATGGTGAACTGAAAAAAGTTCATGTTAGGGAATTTATTAAAATCACATAGTCAATAGACTTTTATATCTAATATCAAAATAAGTTTTAAAGCTATTGAAATATAAGGAATTTTTAGAAATAATATCTTTGAATACTGCTGATATACATGTTGATGATAAAATACAAACATATTGTCACTAGTGTATAGTGAGATCATAAATAACAAATCAGAAATAAGTCTCATGGAACAACCTTTTTTAAGAATTGGATAAATTTCCAATTCTTTTCCCAAAATTGTAATAAGAATAAATACCATATTTTAATCAATTCTGAAATCTTTGAAATTGGACTAGTCTAAAATGTTGTCATCACGTAATGTGTTGATGTTTGCTATTTTTACCCTACCTCTTTCTCAGTTTCTGTAATCCTACAGTCACTGATGTTTAACAAACTACAGAAATGTTATTGTCTGGCAGTTCTTCTAGTATTTTTACCCTACCTCTTTCTCAGTTTCTGTAATCCTACAGTCACTGATGTTTTACAAACTACAGAAATATTATTGTCTTGTAGTTTTTCTGTTTTTTTTACCCTACCTCTTTCTCAGTTTCTGTAATCCTACAATCACTGATGTTTAACAAACTACAGAAATGCTGTTGTGGTAGGGGGACAGACCAACCCTTCTGGAGTAATGGCATGTAACTTCTGGTGACTAAATCCTGAAATGACATAGGTGTAACTAGGCTTTTGAAATATAAAGGATGAAGGCGATATGTGGACTGTGACAAAAGATGAATGTCCTCCGTCCGAACCCCTTTTCTATTATTTGAACATTGGTGAATAATCATAATATCGTTAACTACAGCTTGAATAAGCTGTAGTTTTGATGTTATGCTCATTCATCAACAATATTTTCCAAAAGATTTTATATTTCTATTACGCACTTGCATAATGTGAGTAATGATAGTTTTCCCTAAAATGATACAGAAGTCAGTAGACTCTGGTTGCGCAGTCTGACCAAGGTCAACACTTTTTGTACTTCCCAGATGTTCTTTTTGCTTGATGGGTCACATATATGTATCATTTATCATGCAACGAAGCCTGTAGTGACCTGACATCACCTGTCTAATAACATAAAATGATATCAGGCAGTCTAATTTTAGAAATTATTTGCATACACTTTCACCTGAATTTCTTTGAATTTTTCGGGTTTATTATGATTAAGCGCTGCAAAATAATTGCATGATAAATAGAATAAAATGTAAGTGTCTAAAAATATCACTGTTATCTGGGAAATTATCATGACTCGGCAAAGCCTCATCACGTTAAATTCTCCCATCCTAAACCTGATAACATTAATATCTTAAGGCACTAATATGTTATTCTTGATTTAACTTAATATATTTTACACTGGCCTGCTTTCCCATTTAACATTGTGGCAGTGTAATACACGATATTGTAATCAGTCTGACTTCAGTTACTTCATAACCTTCATTAATCATCAAAATGGACCAGCAGAAACAAATTAGGTAACAAAATCATCATAACTACGCCTAAAAAGGTAATATTCAATGCTCTAAAACCGTCATGATGTCATTCAGGAAAAGCCAAATTCTTCAGATCCAAAAAAATTGCATTAGGCAGTTTCTGCCTTAAAGTTCTTAAACTTATTATCACATTTGTATGTGTTCAAATTATATTACCTCACACATATTTATTCCATTTGCCAGCCTCAAAGCATAGTCGTAGGCAACAGGCTGCTTCTCAGTACCCCTGAAAATACAGATTTAACCTTTGTCTTGCTGAACCCAGCAGTCCTGTTTTGGCAACACATACATTCAGTCTGATCTTTGCCTATACCGTCTAATTTTTATTTTAAACCCCCAAAAAAGATGTGTTTGTGTAAAACTAATGCCCCTGATACGACAATTTATTCACAAGTTTGACCTTGATGGATGATGAACTTGTCAGATCTTGACCTTGGTATCAGGAGATGCATATCAATGAGATCAATCATCATACCAAGTATCAGTACTGTATCTTAAATAACCTTTGAGTAATTTGCAAAGTTAAGAATCTTGGTTAAGTTTTACAGACAGACAGGCAAACCTACAGACAGGCAGACAATGGTAAAACAAAATGCCCAAATCTTTGGATGCGGTGACATAAAAAGTTTGAATATTGTTTTTTCAAAATGAAAATTGATAAGATTAAGTACTTAACAGGGTGGTGTTCTTAAGGGTGAGGTTTTTGGACTAGAAATAAACTTACGAGACAGCATCATGATGTTGGGCGACTCCCATAGCTTCCTCTGAAATTATAAGATATATAGTAGATAATCTTTTGTTTCAGCGTAAGATGATTTATATTTCATTGAGTGAACAATAGAACCAGGAGTGAAACTGAGATTTTGTTGTGCATAAAATGAAATATGAATCAATCTTACTTGAAAAAACAAAAAAAATATTTTATTTCTTTAATGCATAATGAGACAAAATAAGCAAATTTTAGGACAAACCGCGTCATTTTACACATGATTGCTATGCAGCGTTCATGAAGAATTGGGATCTGCTTAGATGACGTCAGATAAGGTGGAATGAATGAAAGCAGGGTATAAGTATTTGAAAATTTCACTGGGCAGCTGGCAGTGACTTTATTAAATGATAATTTCCCGTTACTTCTCAATAATGCACAAAAATACATTAAGGAAGTCTGTATTAGCTCACAATGTTTTTGTTTCTTTGTCTCCTTTATCAAAACTCTTTCTGAGTCTTTCAGTCTAGTGTTCATACAAAATCAGCACTCCAAAAAAAAGCTTTTTTGTACAGATAATTTTAAATAAACATCTAGATTTTGAGGTTTTTCTAAAGTGACATTAATATCCAATATTTGACATACATGAATAACTTACTTAAAACATTAAGTTTAATGTTGTTTTCTGGGGAACCTTGTTTAGCCAATGCAATCACCTGCTTACAAGCCTGTGGTTAAAATAGAAGGAGACACTTTTAACATTAGAGCCTTTGCGTGACATTTCCAATGATTTCACATTTGCCCAACGTTATAAAACTCTGATCAGTCTGTGCATCTGCACAGTCTGATCAGAGTCTTCTCTAAATGTTCACACACCTTCAAGGACAATTAGCCTCTTACATGGAAAGAGATTATTTAAATTGTAGTCTAGGCTGTGGTCTGTCTGCCCATCACAAACATATAAATTTGTTGGAAAAGTCACACACAGTCACAGTTGCTTACTAAATGATAGCTTTAATCTTATTAATCTTACCAATGATTTAGGAAAAGACAAACTTTCACTCACTCCAAAATAAACCTTCTTTTAAAGGCATTGCTTTGCAAATTCATTGACAAGATTATGGTAAATGGATAAATTGTTTGTTACAAATTATCTCCTTTGATAAAAAACAGAAGATAATTGTGTTTTTCAGTGTAACATTGATTTACATTTCATTCAGTGAACAAAAAAGCTTTTATTGTCCACTTAATGAATTATCAATCAACTGATCTTACTAAAAAAACAAACAATTATTTTATTTCATTAAAACAAAAATGGGACAAAATGTAAATATTTCAGGAGAAAACTTATTAAAGTGTGTCATTTTGAATGTGATCACTAGGCAAATTCCTCATGACATCATATAGATTTGTATTTGGAGGCATCTTCAAATAACATCAAATAGAGTGAAATAAATGAAAGCAGCGTATAAGTTTTTGATACTTTCTCTCCTTTAGGATGAGATTAGTGAAAATCGATTGTTTTTTTCCGATAATCTACCGAAAATCATTAAAGAATTATTACCTTCTTCATAGTAAACACATGTCAAGTGTTAAGAAGATGTTTTAGATTATTACAGTGATATGACAAACGTAAAAGTTACATAAGTATTCCATAACTAAACCAAATAGCTTAGCTAAAACTTTGTTCCCTAATTTCTTTCTTGTCTTCTAAAACCATCTTTCACAGTGGTTTTGCGCTAATCCAAAGGTATTCAGTATATATACTACAATAATACCAACACAGTTTTTCTTAGGTATTGATTAATTTCGAATATGGTTATTGATAACTCAATCTAAATAGTTTTTATACCTTCAAGAAATTGCTAGTTTTTCTGACATAATCTTTCAAAGCGGGCCTACTGGTAAAATATCCCGTCCAAAATCTATGAGCAGCGTTGGCATATGGGAAAAAGTCGTCAGATTTTGTCGGCCATGTTTTATCTGCTTTGTTCAGCTGGTACAGATAGCATGATGGCGTAGAATATAAAACATTGATCTTTGACCCATTGGTTACTTGCTGAAAGTAGGAATTGTTTCATATTCTATAAATATATCCATTGATAAGCGCAAACCTTTTGTAAGGGCCTATAAATATATAGGCCCTTAAAATAGCTTTTGCTTATCCCTCACTATGAGTAATATTATCATTCAAGTAAATAAAAACATCACTTAAATATAACTTATTCAATTATGCCTATTATTCATAAATCACAAATAAGTTTTGAAGATGATTTGAACTGCCTGTCAGCAGTTCTACGTATTTTGTTTTTGATCCTTAAAAATACTTCTAAATTATGTTACCTCCAAACACAACAAAATATTCAAATTCCAAAAAGTGACCAAGAGGAAAAACAAATATTATCTACATGAGAACTTACCTGTACCAACTGAACAAAACCATTGAAAACCTGGCACCAAAAACCTGAATATAGCAACTAACATGGTCACTTTAATGATAAGAGGTATTCAATGGATTACAACTCCAAAGGCCTGAGGCTTGGATGTTCTCTGCTAAATACTGAATAAAGTTACAGTCGGAAAAAGAAAGCATAATTAAGATGTGCTGACCTTCATGAAGTAGATAGTATTTAAATATTAAAAATTACAAGCCTATATCATAAAGGGTCTCTTTTTCATAGATATTGAAGTACTTCTTATCTTTTTTTTAATAAAAAGAAAAACAGACAAACTAAACATGAATAATCTACAAATCAAAAAGAAAAATGTGTTAGGCATGCTTGAATACCTGCAAAAAGTTATCAGTTTGACGAATATAGTATTTTAAAGTAGGACGACTTGTATAAAATCCATTCATTACGCCATGTGCAAAAATAACGTAAGGATAGAAGTCGTCAGATTTGGTTGTCCAGGTTTTGTTGGCCCTATTCAGCTGGTACAGATAACAGGACGGCGTAGAATAGAGAACATGGATTTTACTTCCGTTGGTCACTTGCTGAAATCATACATTACAAATGAAGGAGTCAGTGCAAAACTATTGTAAATGCCTATAAATATATAGGCATTTACAATAGTTTTGCAATGAACCCTTGACATATTAAAAAACATCAGTATAAGCTGGTACAGATAACAGGACGGTGTAGAATACAGAACATTGGATTTAACTTTCTTTGGTCACTTACTCAAAAATCAAACAATCACCAATTCAGGTGTCAGTACAAAAACTATTGTAAATGAAAACATAGGCAAGTGTAATAGTCTTGCACCAAGCCCTTGAAATATTCAAAAGCATCATAATAATCATCATAGTCCAACCCTGAGTTCAGGATGTTAAAACGTTTTGCGAGCACTTTGAGATGATACCCTGCTTTGCACATGCACATTCTTTCAAAGCGAGGTATCATTTCAAAAACGCCTCACCCAGAACGGAGTGCAAGGCTGTATCAACATATAATTTTGTTGCTTTAGAGATAGAACTATGACACTATGAAACAGCTGATGACCTTTCTAAAATTATTTAATTCTTGCTTTGTTAAAATAGATTCTAGGACATTTTTTTTCAGATCTTTCTAAATAAGAAGAAATTGCAGATTGAAAAGTAAGTATCATGGTAGTTAAAACATTGAGACGACGATTAAAACACTTCATTATATGATTTTCTTCTTTTCTTTCAACAATGTTTTTTATATACAAACCAGTTCATTAGTATATTTAATCAGCTTTTCCATATTTTTATACCAGTGATTAGCATTCTGATACTGGAAATCTGACCCCATAGTCATCACTATATGATTGGTGGCATAATGCTTGGCCTGGAATACAAGGAAATGGTTGACATAGAAACAGCAACAGAAATAGCAAGTTTTATAGCAATCTTCAATGATAGTTATGTAAATATACACCTAATAAAATGTACAAGATAACAAATTTGTTTAAAATGAACATTTTGTTAAACCCTTTATACATATACCTGACCTTGACCCTTAATTTAAGGAATTTTTCAAAAAGAGACACCAATTCAAAATATGTGCATTTAGTGATTCCAGTACTTTGATTTAAGACAATTCTGCAAAGGGTTTTTAAACAGCATGGCAAAGCGTCAAAACACTAACTCCCTAAAATTAACAATTTTCTATAAGTTTGATCTTGATAATTAGCCTTGACCTTATAAGATAACCTTAACCTTGAATGATGTGTATGTGGGTCATCCAATAAAAAGCGAGACTAGGACTCGAAGTTCTAACTAGTTCATATTTGTGAGATTATTGTTCCAGTATCTGTTTGTGTTTTATCTCTCCTAATGTTTGACAGACTCCTATCTTTATGCATTGTATAGAACCCTTGTTGCAAGGCACCAGAAAAAGATGACATATGTCTTAATGGCCATGTTAACCCCTTGATGCTCCAATCTTAAAAAAAAATCACACTCAAATTCCCTTTGAACTTTTTAGTCTGCGTGCGAAGATAGATGTTTTTGGTATCTACCTAAATGGTAGACAGTGTCTGAGAAATTTTCTAAAGAAATGATGTCAAAATTCATGCGGCATATCCCATCCTTAAATCAGCCGACCAAGCTCTAAAAATAGGGAGGGTATCCAAATGTAATGCTACAGTGATATATCCGTAATTCTTAAAACAAGATGTTGCATTAAATTGCTTTCTTTAAGATATAAGATCGGCTTTAGGAAAAAATCTTGCTTAAAGGCTTAAATGTTAAATTTTCATTTGAACATTTAATGTTGCAATGATCTAAACCATTTTGAAATGGAAGTTTTCTGCAAAAATGCAATTTTATCCCCATAGAAAAATTAAATAAAAAAATAAGGTATAGTATGAAAGTGAATAACCCCTTCATTAGATTAATCTCAAGCCAGTATTTCCATATTCTTTGATGTTGAAAAATATCACTTACAAGACGTTACATTTCTGCTATCTATATATGTATGTGGCTATGATTAACAAAATGACATCATTCTAAGTGATGTCATCAGCATGATGTCATAGCAACTGACTAGTGAAGTGAATGAATGAATGTAAAAATTTAACTTTGATATGTTCATTAGTTTACAAGATATAGAACCAGTCTCACTATTTAATGGATGACCCTAGTATTGATGAGGGGAACCTTCATACGAAATATAAGCATTGTAATCACAAAGTGTAGGAGGAACAGGGTTAAGTTTATGCAAACAGACAGACAGACAAACAATGAAATGATAGACAGAAAAAAAATCATTTGTTTAATTCTAAAACCTTGTAACTAGAGCTTTAATCAAACTGTATTTATGGAATTCTAGTGTAAATTACCGATATAACCATTTCCTGTTGATACCTGAGACAAAATTAAAAAAAAAAAACTTATATATGCCTGCTCATTCATGCTGTCTGATATTACAATTAAGATTAGTGTAAACCATCTGTTACTAGTAAAAGGGCAAAATAATCCCAGTAAGAGATACCTGATCTTGCACTGCTTTCACAAAATCTGCCACTCTTTTATCTTTGTTATAGTCATGTAATCTCTTGTCATCCTGAAGTATAGGTTCAATGCTGCATTTACAATTTATATTTTCCCTATTTGGAATTTTAGACTGGTCCTAATTAGGGATGGTAACAAGAACAAATTACTAATAAAGAACTTGGTAACCTTTTGGATCCAGTACTTAGATACAATTTACAATTTATGATTATTGACTAAGCATTTCAAACCTATTGATACACAGTAATTACAGCATTTCTTGGGTCAAAATAACAGTTGAGATGAAATTTGATTGCTGGTCTATTTGAAGGAATAGAAAATTGTTAAATATGTAAGCTAAGAAAGTGTCATTTCTTGATATGATATTTCTTGCTGTCATTCTTTGTCTTTACATATCATCTTCAGTAGAACAAACAAAGTTACTACAGCATAAATTAGGTTAAGTAAACAAGTTTTGTCAGGACGGTAGAGCTTTACAAAGGGATCTTATTCAATTAAATAAAAGAAAATTCTAGCGAAAGTCTGATTAAAACGCACCGACCCCAATCAGAGTATCAAATGTCGAAGGTGCGAAAAAAATTGACAATATAGGGCTGTCATACCTTAACGTTTTAGCCAGCATGTGCAGAATGTGTTGGATCTTTTATAACACGCTGCGAACATGTCGGGTACACTATGGACACATTCTGCACACATTGCGATACGCTGAGTATCTCATAAAGTTTTGTGCATGCACAAAATTTCTCAGCATGTGCCAAAAGTGTTGAAACATTTTCCGCACACGTTCCGAACATGCTCAGCAAGCTAGTGACACGCTAGGAGCTCCTTCAAATACGCTACAGACACTTAGAAACACTTTCACTCAAAGTTGAACGTGCTTCTAGCGTGTCTCAAGCGTATAGGGAACATGTGCATAGCGTGTCTCCAGCGTACTTAACGTGTGTCTAGCGCATTGCCAGCATGTTCACAGTGTGTTTCTTGCGTAAGACAGCATTTCAGCTTACAACAAAAATTTTAAATTTCCGCTGCATATTTGTCTTAAAGTTCTTCAATCAGCTTGTCGTAAATAAATGTATATGTGCATGTACAACCTTATGTATGACCTTTTTACATGTATATATCTGTATGTTTCCTCATGACCAGTCTGAGAATGACATGAAACTCTATTATAAGTATCATTCTCTTTAAGCTGCTTGTCTTTTCTTCCATATAAATGAGTCTTACTTAAAAGATATTTGAATACTTCCTTTACGGATTTTCTTAATTCTTAAATTGTTGAGGTGGAGAATATAGCCTAAATAAACAGTGTGTTTATTGCTTGTGTGTCTTCTCTTTGGTCAAAATAAAAATACGTCACGAAATACTTCACACATTATACTAACATTTATTAGTCTTTATTGATCATCATCAATATACCAAAAGGACAAGTACATTGTTGGACATAATACAAGATGTTATTTACTGTTTACTGTTCTGTTCAGAATATTTGTCTCCATTATATGTACTACAAGTTTGATATTTGGTACACCTTTTGCCCCCAAATATAAGACTAGCTAGTCAAGATTGAGAGAGGTTGTAGACAGGAATCGAAGGTTGGTAAATTTTGAAGTAAAGTCATCCTATATGGTAGAGCAAATTGAGGAAGAAAGGAGTGTATTGTGACGCTTTGTGAAGCTTTAATCAGCCGGTAATCTTATAAGTTTGTTATATGCAGGTTTAAATATGTAACAGGCGCCAGTGTATTTTTTCTTTCTGTCTTTTCCATTGTTTCTTTTACATGAACCAATTTACTTTGAATTTGAATATGTGAAGTGGCCAGTGGCCTATTTGTATATTAAAAGAATGAATTTGAAGAGGCAATTTCTTGCAGAATTATTTTGTCATCCAAAACACACTACGAACACATTATAACACGCTAGCAGCGGGTTACAAACAAGCTTAGCACATTCCGAGGAGGTTACAAGAATGATGGACACACGCTCAAGAACGTTGGTATACGCTGACATACGCTGACATACGCTATCAACACGTTCTGGACACGTTACTCACAAGTTCAATTTGCTATGAACACGCTACAAGCGCATCGTGAGTTGACAAAAAGAAAATGTAGGTCAGCTGTTGCCGATGTTTAACAGACTTAGTTGTTTTCTCAAACGCGTTAGGCACACGTGTGCTGGCTAAAACATTGAGGTGTGACAGGGCCATTATGTAACAGCAAGAATAATAACTGTTAGCACTTGATTGAAAATTAGGAAAGACAGATAAGATGATCCGCAGAAGACCAGGGGCCAGTTTCATCAAAACTTTTAAGACTCATTTTCGTCTTCCTGATGACTTACCACAAATTTAGGACAAAAATCACATATCAACAATCTATCAATACCTATGTAAAGTGATAGTTGTTGTTACTTTTTCGAAAGTCATCAGTAAGACAGAAATAGGTCTAAAATGTTTTGATGAAACTGGCCCCTGGAGCCTTTACTTTACATTTAGCTTTGTTGAGCGTTTAAAATGTAAGATGAATAATTTGAAATATTCTTTTCTTTAGAAAAATTGAGTAATGTAGCGTCTTTTTCCTTATTATTTTACTTTTCTGTCCAATTAATTAATTAGTAAAATTGGTAAACAATACTTGGTCTTTTGATTGAGTAATCAATTAATCAAGTAATCGTTCCCAATCCCTAGTCCTTATCAAAAGAATTTACAGACCGCAATGAAATAAGAATGTATTTAGAAAAGAAACATTCTATGAAGTGGAAAATGTAGTGGGTAAGGTAGAAATTGATTGTCACAAGGAATTTCTTCTTTTATCCACATCATTTAGTCAGGTATAAAATCACATGAAATAAAATTCAAGGGCAATAAAGGGAAGGCTAAAATTTCATGAACTTTCAAACCAACAAAGCTGTCAAAGTAGCTATAAAGGGCACATTATACAATTCTTAGACATAGCACAATGACCTATCATTTGATTTCAATTACACAAAGTATTCACAACACAGAAATCACATCATGAGTGCCTGTAACATGGGACATGAGGATTCATCACTTACCATGATGGGTTCATCAGAACTAAACTGATTCCAGTCAAACCCAGGAGGTGGACCATATCCATTATATAATACACCAGTAAACAGGTCAGATTGCTCTCCTGTAATACAACATACATAAAGTTTGTAAGATTTTGTTTTTTCCATTTAGTGAACATCAAACGCTTTATCTCCATAAGTGGTGTAGCAACAAGTGAAAATATAGCTTTTGTTATTCACTAAACAAAAAATTTTGCAAGAAAAATGAAAAATAATTCTATTCATTGAGTGCAAGCAAGGGACAAAATATGAAATTATGATAAAATCTTATCAAGAGGATCATTTCTCACTTAAATGGCATGTCAACACCTACAACATCAGAATATTCAGACATTTTTCATTATGCTTATACAGCCTAAAAATCATAGTCTAGGGGTCAATGGCAAGTGAATTTAAAGAGCGAGCACAAGCCCTGATCACAATGAATGGTTGATGTGAACCATCATATCCCATTCGGAACATCACTCGGCCATTTTCGTACACTGCAACAGACCACGGATGTATGTAAGGCGGATGGGTATGAACAAAATCATGCATTTTGTTAGGCCGAAACATTGTAAGACAAACTAGAACTTTAGATTTATATCTTTTGCAGTAAATAACGGCTGAAAAATCTTAATTTTTGAGAATGACGAATCATTCTCAAAAATTAAGATTTTTTCAGCCTTTACTTGAGAATGTAAAGATGTTTATATGAGGACACGATGGTTTCATGTCAGTGACTTAAACAAGTAGCGTCAAATATTTTCACTCACATTTTCGAGGGCTAACTCCATTTAAAGTGACGTTATCGAGTTTTTCCAAGGTTTTCCCGTAATTTTTAAAAAAAAGTCTGTCTATGTACATCCAAGGTTAATTGTGAAATTGGCCGAGTGATGTTCCAAATGCATCATATCCCTCACTGATGTGTGACTTAACCCTACGAATCCCTACCTAGATTAGCACTGCCATGCCACATCATCTCCATGGTCGTGTGGTTTAGTCTCGTATCTTTATCTTGGTAGTCAAGGCGACCAAAAAACAGACCATCATAGCCCATCTGTAAAACAATTGTTAAATTTTAGTAAAGTCACAAACAGGCTGAAATTATTTTAATATATAAAAAATCTTTTTAAGATAATTGAGTAAAGTAATGAACTTTAACTTTAGGAAACCTCGGTCAACATTGTGAAAGTTCATGAGTTCTGAAATGTTGCTAAACTATTATGGTTCCACTACCTAAAAACCCTAACTGATCATGTCTTTTTTTATTTTTATAGAACCATACACATTTAAGGATAGACTAAAAATTTTCAACGCATGAAGATCAAAGTTTCAAGTTGAAAATTATTCCCACTTTCTACTTGATTATATTGGTGAAAATTTGAACCATGCTGATTGAAATGTTTCAGAAACTTGCAAACTAATCCAAAACAAAATTCAAATTTAGCATGATAAGGGTTAAGAATTCCAGAGATAATCCCATGAAAACTTTCTCAATCCCTACCTGTGCAAAAAGGGAAGCCTGTTCCCTGGAATGTCCAAATGGGTCAATCTGCCAGGCAACTCTAGGACGACCACAGCTGCCAAAGTTTTTCTTGAAGAAATCAAATCCTAGTGTATGTTGATCTATAATGGCTTGATAATGTGTGGCAGCCTCGTCATTCATACACCAACCACCAAGGATAAATTCCAGAGATCCTTCAATACATTGAAGCACATGAAATATCATAATACAGTGGCTCAGCACAAAACAGTTCTAACTCCATATAATTCGATGGCCCTAGGTATCTTTGCTTGAAAATTCACTTGATTTTTTTTAAGCTGGCAGCTGATATCTCAATCAAGGTTTATAGAGACAAAACCTAATAAAAATCTTGTTTACGAGATATTTGTCAAGACATCCATTAACTAACCACTTGTTTTTAGTTATTTTATTGATAAGTCAACTCTCCCCCAACACTTGGATACTCACATTAGAAAAGTGACACCACTTTGGCAATGATGTTACTCTATGCATTTCACCAAGATATGTTTGCCATTATGATTTTGGTGTGTGTAAAATTGCACTGAGTTTTGAAGTTGGAACTTTTTCAATGTCTATGATCAGCTGCTACATAATGATATGCGTCTTCCTTTGGGAATCAGTTATTTATTTCAGTTCATTTTCTCTCATTCTTGAGGTAATGCCAATCTAGTCATACAAAGCATCATCAATACACTAACAAACCAAAATTACATTTTCTAAAATAATTTCATGTTCATGTGTCAATGAATAAAAACTGATGGAGGCAGAGTTACAGTCAAAACTGTGTGAGCGGTCACCTGAGAATAGCGGTCTCACTGTCGTATGCGGCCAGCTCAGGTCCGCCCGCGCAAATTTGCTATTTAAAGTAACTGTGAATAGCGGCATTCTGTCGTATGCAGCCGGCGGTCACCCTTAATTGTCTGAAATGTACCCATTGTACATCCCTTAAGCGGTCACGAGAGTCATCAAATTATGACAGGTGACTCGCTGATTAATGAAAAATCGATAACGCGTCTGGATTATCGTATGCATTTACCGTGACGTTTATCTTATCAACACCTCTACCAATATGTGTTATCTGAGCGGCCAACATATTATTTGATTGATAACGGCAGCAGATTATTATTATTAATTCAATAAACCAACCTATTAAACATTGCCGTTAGCCCGAAATATCAAAAGATTTATTTGACGAATTGATCTCGGAAGGAATTTCCCTTCGTCAGATCCGGAAGTATTTATTTTTTATCAGAATAACCGTTTTTTTTCTCTTCTTTGCACAAAAAATCGCGTCCTCTTAGGGGAATTTAAAGACACACTAATGAAGAAAAATAAATAACAAATAAATGAAATTGACGTTTTTTGTGTTGAGTATCGGTTGATTCCGTGGAATCATCGCTGCTTGTAGAAAATGTCTGGGGATTTTCCAAATGACGTCAACTTACGTCGTCAAGCATGCCGGAAAACCCGTCCTTGTTTACATCCCGCGCACGTGAAACAAATTCAAATCCACAGGAACCCGCCTCTGTGAAAACTAAAAACGTCGTATCTCCAGCGCATTTATACTTTCATGGAATGAACTTGAAATTGAAAATTTCTCTAATGAATAATAATATATTTTTAGTAATCAGGAATATTATCGCTGTCAAAAAATCTTGATCATAAGCTTTCTCACATGAATTTTAATCAATTCTTTTTTGGTCCCTGTGGCAAATTGCAACTCGTTTATATAGTTACGCGGATTACATTCCCCAGGTGAGAACATATCAATTGGGAATGACCAAAACATCGTAAATACCGCTATTCAAGAATCATTTACATTGTTTTGGTCTCCTATTGCCGATTTTGATATAAAATCTTTTTGATACGAATACTACATTTTCGGTGTGCCATCCGATGGAGTTATGATATTAGCCAATTTTTGTTTGTCTCGACGACCGCCGGCGCGCGCGGGGGGGGGGGGGGGGGGGGGGGGGGGGGGGGGGGGGGGGTAGATTTTCCGTTAAGCGGTCAACTCCCGTATGCGGCCGATTTTTCTTTGTCCCGTGGGTGGCTGCTATTGACAGTTTTGACTGTATATGCAAAGTTCAAATCTGAGGGTGAAGCCCAAGGATTTTGCTTTGCATAGAAATCCTCCCCCCAACTGACATCAATGCAAAAATGATATTATATCCATTGTAACACAATCACAGTACTGAAATTAGTTTTATAACCCTTTTCTGTGTGTAAACCAATTATAAAGCATTTTTCTGGATATATGATTAATGAACAAGTACTAATATTGACGTTGGGAGAATTTCACAGAGAGCTTAACAGGTCATTTAGCATGTGAAGTCAAAAGCATAAACATTCCTTCCCAAGATAATGTCGATTATAATAAATGGGTGGAGTTATCAGTGTACACAAGAAAACACATGACTTATGAATTTTATTGCGAATAAAGTTGTAGGTGACTTCTTCTCATTTCATAAATATGTTTTACATAAGCTTCTTATAATATGCAATACTATTTCATAGATATTTTTCCCTTGGTTTAAAGACTATAAGCTTTCAGTATCAGCTAAAATTGCTATGTTGTAATGTCAAAATACTAAAAGATTTAAAGCCTTATAATTATATTCAGATCAAATACCTCTGTCCACTAGGTGTTTAACTTGTTCCTTCATCTCCTCAGTCTGCTCATCCCACCATCTCTTGAAGAATGCAATCTCCACATATATGAACCTTTTGTTTGGATCCTTCACCAGTTCTGCTATAACAGAGTCCAACACATACTGGACACCAGCATTCTGAATGTCATTCCTATCTGAAATTATTATACCAGATGAAACAAGATGTGTTTATAAAACAATAAAGCCATCAAATTGGCAATTTTGACAATTTGACCTTGTAAATTAACCTTGACCTTGTCAGATTCAATTTGATAATAGTGACTGTTATGCCAAATAAGAGCATACTAACTTCAATTACATGGAGAATAAAGGAAATTAATTACTTTGCATATTACATTGTAACAAATAGACAGACAGACACCAATATTGCTGACTACTAATTCATAAATACTCTTTTTACTATTTCTATATACCTTGCAATTTTTTTTAGATTTCAATGTTGTTGCCTATTAAAAAGTTATACATATCAGAATAAAGGGAACATACAAGCTTATTAAGACAAATTGTTTTATCATCAGTTGATAACAGTGGCTAAGTAACTTGTCTTGACTTGTAACCCTTGGAAAGACCTTTAATTTATCAAAACAATAGGGACATAGATAAAACTGTATAATTTTGCTGTTTTGTTATACATATATGCATACATTTATCCCTTGTAAAGGTAAAAAAAGCCCTGTCAAAATTGCATCAAATTCAAAGTGCTGAAAGCACTGGATACCCTAATTGAAGCTTAATATTCTATTTAAAAATAAAACTTCTTAACTTTCCTGGTTCAAAATCAGGAGGTAAAGATTAAGATCAGACTACACATATGTGCAGATTGGTCTTTCTCTAAACCTCCTGCCACTGCAAGAATAATAAGGTTTCAAGAGATTAAGGTAGGAGACCCGTCATAGTTCTGCAACGTTTTGGAAGTAATGAATTTTAACAGTGTTTTCCGTGGTTCCCTAATGATTTTCATTTTGAAACCGCGGCTAACATTGTAAAAGAACATGTTTTATAAAATGAAGCAAAACTATTACAGGTCCACTACCTTAATGTAGGAATGAAAAGTGAATTCAATTTCCTTGGTGGAAGAAAATATTGTGGAAAAAGAAGACTTTAGAGGGAAGTGTTAGTATTCCTCTTTGCAGATTTTGTGAAAACTAAATTATCAAGTTTGTTCAAACTTAATCCTGGGGAACCTACTTACCATAACCTCTTATTGATAACCTAGTAACAATAAATATCAGCATCTTATCAACTATTACATTGATTTAACTCATATATTCATGATTACATGCTTGATAAAAGATAGATCCAAATTATCAGAACTGCCTATTTGATAAATGTACACAATAAAAAGAAATTTCATGTAACAAGAAATTTATCCGATTTTTAAATTGCAGGAATATTCCTCCTTTTCAGATGAATGCAGTCTGATCTTCATCTTTACCACCTGACTTTGCTTTCAAAGTTGATAACTTGTATTTCCAAAATGAATACAATTTGCAATAAGAGCATCCAGTGCTTTGAAAATTTTAATTTAAAATCAATTTTACCAAGATTTTTATTCAACATGACAAATGCAAAATAGCACCAATATATTTTTTTTCTTTCATTTTTATATTTTCCTTTTCTTTCCTTTTTTTATTATCTTTTTTTTGTAAAGTGTAACCCAAATACATTCTCACAACCCTTATATTTAGAAAAGCCTACATGTTATTTTGTTGTGGTCTTAATTTCAATCATAGTATAAAAGCCTGTTAGTTACCTCCATAGTAGTATTGATCTACAGTTTTCAGCCACCCAACATCGTCATGTGTATGCGGTACTAAATGGACATTTATCATGTCATCTTTCACCGGATTGCAGCTCTGAAAACATTGAAAATACAACCATTACCTACCTAGTTCCATACATGACAGATTAAATACTAATTCATTTAAATCTGCACTCTAGTAAAAAAAACTGTTAAATAGTGAATTTCATGATGTGGATCTATTCAGGCAATGAGGCATGCAGCTTTTTTGTAACTGAAATTTATAAATATTCATGAATTATAAAACAAGAGGGATGTTGGCCCTAGGCTGCTCACTTGGGAAAATAGTTCTATTACCTATGTCTGTCTAACAAACCCTAGAAAAAGAGATTTTTAGATATTCAATCATTTAAGCACTTTGTTAATCGCCACTCCTCCTTTTAAATGTGGTTGAAATTGGCAATTTGTGTAGGGTATCACCTAAAAAGTATTCCTGACAAAACTGTTTGAAAATGAATCATTATTCCAGGAGATAGCATTTGGAAAAAGCCTTCTTTATTCATTTTTCTCACTGATATTTCCTTGCCCAAAACAAAGGCCACCAGCCTTCTGATATAAAAGAAGAAATTTAAAGATTTATAAATAGCCCAAACCAAAACATCCTCCCCTTGGTGCTCTGCCCCTGCTTTACCAACATCTACCATTTTTTAAATTTCCTTTTAAGGTCTATCAACAGTTTATCCAATCTGTGACTTCTAGGGTCTCACAGGGAACCATCCTTGGACCCACACTTTTTCTTATCCTTATTAACAACATAGCTGATAACATTACTTCAAACATTCGCCCCTTTGCTGATAACTGTGTTTAACGCAGAACTATTAACAGCTCAAAAGGTAGCTTAGAACTACATTCAGACATAAACTTGAACTGTGGTCAAATACCTGGCAGATGGACTTTAATGTAAAGAAATGTACAATTATGCAAATCTGGAATTCCTCCAGAAAACAAAAATTTGACAATATGATGAAAGGTGAAGTCCTTGAAAAGTTTTACACCTATCCTATTTTGGAGTAGAACTCAGTGACAATGTGAAATACAAACACCACATAGACATAATCACCAAGAAAGCGTCATCTACTATTGGATTCTTAAAAAGGAATCTTAAGTATAGTCCATCTTAAGTCAAAGAGAGTCCGTCCGAAATTAGAATACGCCTCTCCAATTTGGAACCCATTCCAGAGGATGAATGTCAAAAAGATTGAACAAGTACAACAAAATGAAGCAAGATGGGTGATGAACCAACCTTACAACCATCAAAACCCGAGTAGCGTCTCTGCAATGATAGAACACCTTGGAATGGATGGCCTAGTCTACAACAATGCTGAGTTTGGGCAGTTTGTTTGTTTCAATGGGTTAAACGCCGCTTTCAACAATCTCGCAGTTATATCGCGGCGGCCGGAGCACCTACCAATGGATTCCTGGTATTTCTTTCATCTGTACTACCATTACACCCTTTCCTAGCCTCCGACTGCTATCTCACATAGGTTTACCATTATCTACCCATTGGCGAGAGACAAACGTTTGAAAGGATATTTGCCACCACCGGGGATCGAACCCATGACTTCCAGATTGAAAGTCTAATGCCTAACCAACTGCGCTATGGTGGCGGGAGTTTGGGCAGACGTAAGTCTTGCAACTTTGATGTACAAGATTGCAATTACACTAATAGCTGTGCCACTGAATTATCATCCAACTGCAGCTAATATACAATCAACAAGACGAAGGCACAGCATAAAATTCATTACTATCCAGTCAAGGATCAGCATCTACCAGTATTTCTTTTTCCTAGAAATGTAACAACATGGAATATGCTACCAGAACCCTTAATAGCTTTTACAAGATTGGGTAAATTCAAACTGTTTGTCCAACTTGTCCATGTAATTATCTGGTTAAATACCGATAAAAGACAGAAAAGGCACTCAATACAAACTAAACCCTCATAGAAGTTTGCAACTACTTGATAATGATCTTTGAATTCTAATAATAAACATCCGGTTTTCGCATGATATAACCTGGTACCTGAACATTGTAAATGTTATCAATCCCAAAATCTACGGCGTGTGATGTATTGCAAAATTATATAAAAAATAATTGTTCAATAAAAAATGATTATGGTTTAAAAAATTATATATATGGACTAAAATAAATTAATTATATTCAAAAAAAAAAATATTTATGTAACTAAAAAAATATTTTGTTTGGTAGAAAAATATATTTTTTCTAAATATATATGTATATTGTATAAAAATATATTTATTCAATAAAAAAAATTATTTGTTTTAAAAAAAAATATTTATGGGGTAAAAATTTATATATTTTTTAAAAAAAAAAATATATATGGACTATAATTAGGATTGTGGGATAGCTACCTGAGTATGTAACAGCATATCTGATTGGTTTGTACATTTCAACATGCCACAAAAAGCCAACGCAAGAAAGATGTGAATGCCGGTATGTAGATGAATACATGTGTGTGCGATAAACATATGTGTTAACTGAATTTATGTACAGTTGTTTTGAGGAGCTAAGTTTCCAATTGCAAGCATGATTTGGCAGCCCAACAAAACTCGCCATGATTGTAGGGCCTGACTAGAGTAACACCAGGGTACCTACAACATAGGAATCGGTGCATTAGTTCGAGCCCCGCATCGAGTGTCTCAATACCGTGAACATTTTGCCTTAGCGCGATCGGCCTTCTGCCGGCATAACGACAGCAACTGAGCCGTCCAAAATCGCTCCTCGAGGGCCGGTATCCTGCTTAGCAAGCGACAGTGATGTGGGGCAAATTCTGGGTGCTGGGAGCAAAACGACGCTTCGAGAGCAGAGATGCATATGCTGCGCCGCTACAATCACCTCGCAACCGCGGCTCCAGTGCGAATAACTCTAGCTCCGCTGCTTTTCGTTGCAGCCCAACAAAACTAGGAACGATTATGGGCTTGACTAGAACAACACGACGGTACCTATAACATAGGGATAGGTGCATTGGTTTGAGCCTTGCATCGGGTGTCTCACTCCCGAGAATATTTCGCCTTGGTGCGAGCGGCCCACTGCAGGCCTAGCGACGGCTACTGAGCCGTCCAAAATCGCCGTTCGAGGGTCGGTAACCTGCCTAGCGATTCTAGAGATGCAAGGCAAATTCTGGGCCGTGGAAGCCATATGAAGATGACATAGATCGGTGAAAACCGGTACATTTTCGAACGGAACTACTTTAACACCAACTCTTTAGCATTTTAACGACCAAAAAGCTTTGGATATTTAGGTTAACGCATTGAAACATGCTATCCAATCAGAATTGCTCTTACTTACTCATTAAGCTATCCCACAATCCTAATTATAGTCCATATAGATTTTGTTACATAAAATATTTTTTTTCTTTATTCCATAAATATTTTTTCTCAAAAAAAAATATTTTTTTTTACCACACATAAGATGTCTTTTTACATAATAAATATTTCTTTTTAATTTTTTTTTTTTTTCTCAAACAAAAAAATATCTTTTATAGAATAAATAAATTTTTTTTTGTAAAAAAATATTTTTTTTATTGCATAAATATATATTTTTTACCACATAAATATTTTTTTAACAATATATTTATTTAATTTGATAGAAATATTTACCTTTTACACCATAATTATTTTTATATTGAACAAATATTTTTTTATACAATTTTGCAACACATCACACGCCATAAACAGTGTTCCCAAAAACCCCCAAATGGGGGTGATTTACCCCTAAATTGAGGCTTGTACCCCCTATTTTTGCAACCAGCCTTCTTTGTGTTATATAGAGGGGGTACATGCACACTGTAAAATAACCATTTTTACCCCCAGATTGAAAATACAGTGGGAACACTGATAAAAATCAAGGCAATTTATTGAGAATTAAAAAACTTTTCATATTATTTGTTTAAATCTACTATTACTTTAATCGCATATTGACATTTTCATCGAATTGTTCATCAAAAAATTCATGATATTGTATGTTTACAGTTCAATCAACACACTCGTCCGGATTATTTTACCAGAATATAAAGCCAGAAATTAAATTATTTTAATGTTGCTAATTTTGTACTTTTGATTTGTCTGCATTCATTGGCCAAACATAGGGCAAGTGACAGTTAAAACAGGGCAAATAACTTTTTCAAGTGACATGCCCAGCCCTGCAGGACGAGTGCCTTTTTCTTTGAACCCTGATGGGTACCAAGATATTATAAACAAACTGTCTGCAACATAATTAAGCGTAGCTGAAAATAACTGACAAAGCCAGTGTCGAACCCACATGGAAAAGTATTATTTAACTCATTGGTTTACAAGTCCAATACCATATCCACAGAGCCAAAGAAGATCTTCCCTGACCCAGGTGTTAAACATTGTTAAACCAAAGAATCTATGCAGGACAGTGGTGAGAGTGGTCTCCCACAACACATGAACATAAGTTATGTGCTATTATAATGAAAAACTTTTGTGCTATCATTAATGAAAAAACTTTGATCTAAAATCCAAAATACCCCTCTACCGTCTAGGATGGTTAACTTTGTCATGTGATGTCAGACTCAGTCTCAGGTAAGATGTTATCTAAATTTCTACACTCTGAACTAACTAGTAACTGCTTACAAAATCTGACTTAATTTACCTGATATCCACATTCAGCACTAACAGAATACAAAAAACACGACGAAAGACAAATCAAAAGCGACAAGGAAAACATCTTTGTCTCCAAGTTCAGCAAGTTTGTTTTGCTTTCGATTTGTTAATTGAACGCAGAATAAGTTCGGGAACCAAATAAAGTACAGGAAAGGATTTTTTCTATACAAACGGAAAATTACACCATCAACGTCCCGACAAGTACAACTTGCTTCAGGATGCAGCATTTTTAATGAAGCAATGACTAAATGAACTTGTGACAATAAATTTTAGCGTACATGTAGTTTGAATTAACAGTCTAAGACAACTGATCAACCGAGAAGTGGAAAACAATATACCACTTCTTTTTTGAAGAGTGCTAGGGCCAATGTCCTGATGAAGTTCAGGACAGAAAGCAGGACAGAGATATTGGATTTTTCTTTTTCTTTGATGAAATAGCCCTACTTGGGCTGAAAATAGTATTGAAATAAGAAAGATAACAGCATTATGTAATGGAATTTGTATGCTTATAATATCTAACAAAAAGATGACCCCGATCTTTAATAGCTCAGCTGAACCTAAAGAGCATTAAGCTCAAAATGATGTATTTAGTTCAAAGGTACATAATTTAAGATGCGAGATTATGGTCCACCTGAAAATTACTTTCAATAACTTTTGGGTTTTAAATGATCAAAATTTGTGGCTGTTAGAATGAACACTAAGTCGACGCAAGAAAAAAACAATTTTAACAAAGTCAGTCAAGCCGGACAAATAACTCAAAACCTGAAGTTCAGATCAAGCTATGGTTATCAACATTATGTCCAAGTTTTGTTTTGATTGGTCAATATTTGTGTCTGTTAGAGTGAAAACACATATTTCCATTTTCCGGCGTCTTCTATTAGATTCTACAAATGGCAAATAGGCATTTTAAGCCTAAAATCATGGACCGTAAATATACATGTATATCCAGAGTCTCTGCTATCGAATCCGTGTTACAAAACCCAATTGGTGAACAGTAGATTCAGAAAAGACAAGAACATCCTTCATCTAACCCTTTACTGCCAGGGTCATGCAAAAATTAAGGAGGAATACTTAAATAGAATGTTTCTGACAATTAAGCAACAGGACATAATTGTTATTATCAGAGCAAACAGCAATAGGCCTATATGCTTACAAATTATTTTGACCAAACCATCCCATGGTAGAAAGTATACTCGAAAATAGATCAATACAGTGGACAGATTGGAATCAATAACAAGAGGATATTGTTTCTATCTACATTGCAGCCTAGAAGCCGGTTTTTTGGGGGGTTTTTTTGACATTCACGTAACATAGACATAATGTCACATAAAGGCAATAAATGTATATAATTACTACTAATTATATTAGAAATGAAATGTTTGTCTAGATATGTGGCAGCTAGGCATGGTTTATGATGCCAATTGCCACATCAGCCAGACAACTTAAAAAAGCGTTAGGTTCAAAATAAGGTATATCAATATATAACTCTAAATTTTATATTTAATCTTAATAAGCCAAAGCGCTTTGTAATCATGTCTGGCTGTCTCGCTGCAAATAGGCATGGTTCATCATGTCAACAGCAGTTTAGGCAGAAATAATGCGCAGGTGTGCACGTCTACATTGGGAGATGAAATCTTCAAGTGTGGATGGGGGACTCCATGTGTATTCTTTATGCTCCGTAAATACGGCTACCCTTGTGGCTGACGACCGCATCCATAGCTGACGATTTTATGTTTAAATTTCAAAATTACAACATGTCAAACAAATCTGAAGAACAAATTTGTGAATGCAGGTGCATTTAAACCCCTCCATAATTCACGAATGGAATTTTGCGAATGTGCTGGCGTGAGAAACGACATGAAAGAATGCCTAGCTGCACCTGGCGCCGCGATATAACTGCAATAATGTTGAAAGTGGCGTTAAACCCATTCATAGGGATACCCGCCTTTTTTTCTACTTGGTGCCAATATCTAGCTCGTTATGGTTCATTTAAACCCTTCTCTAATTCACGATCGGCATTTTTCACATTGTAAAGATTATCGATTATCTTGGTGCATGTCCTAAATGAATCAATATGGAACAATTAGGTCGTATTGAAACGCCTGATCACCTGTATATATAGAGGATATTATTTTGATTAGAGAAGTGAGTCAATAATGATAACTAAGTAACAACTTCTTCTTCTTCTTCTTCTTCTTCTTCTTCTTCTTCTTCTTCTTCTTCTTCTTCTTCTTCTTCTTCTTCTTCTTCTTCTTCTTCTTCTTCTTCTTCTTCTTCTTTCATCATCATCATCTTCTTCTTCTTTCATCATCATCATCATCTTCTTCGTCTTCTTCTCCTTTCTTCTTCTTCTTCTTCTATCTTCTTCTATCTTCTTCTTCTTCTTCTTCTTCCATCATGAAACTGTAAGCAGACTGTCGTATCAATAAATATCTTTAACAACGGTGACTAAAGGATGGTTTGAATCGACCTCGGCACTGAAAGCGATGTGATACCCACATAAGACTTCCCTAGTATTTAAGGACAGGAGAAGTTGGCTTTTGGATCCAGAGCTACAGACAGAGTGGGGTATTTTGGTTTTCAAGTTTTATATCTAAGTGTTTTCTACTTAAAACTTTTGTTGTTGGTATTCATTTGAAACGTCTCACTGAGACGATTCAAATGAGTACCCACAACATATGGTTTCATCGTCAAGTAAAGATTTTAGACCGGCTTTAATTCTTCTTATCTTTACTATGTGACAATTTAGTGCATGATCAATTTATCGTGATGGGAATTTCAAAAGAGACAAATGTTCAAGGATCTGCTAATGGGTGTAATTAAATACTATTTAATATGTCTGAAAATCTCCAACATGGTCAACGCAAATTTATGTTAAAATATTTTACATTCGTTTTAGAGAATACAAAAAAGGACAACAACAAAATATCGTCATCTATCGCTTTACATTTGATTTACTGGAGTCACTGGAGCTGGGGCGAGCCTCGGAAATTGTGTAGCCAGCCCGAGATTACTGTCCATATTTCGTTAGCCGCGAGTACTCGAGCACCCAAGATTACTGTCCATATTTCGTTAGCCGCGAGTACTCGAGCACCCAAGATTACTGTCCATATTTCTATTTTATCAACTAAATACAAAAGCGGACCCAGAATTTCTGTAAATGGGGTTCGAACAAACAAATTCCGGCATGGTTTTAAGGGCGTGTGTGTTGCAGGTGTGTAACTCACAGAATGTAAGTGATACTTACAGCCAGGACTTTGTTTTGAGTCCGTATGGCCATCTGGAAATCAACTTCAGAAAAGACCTGAAGACTGTTTTAAACTGTGGTAAACTTTACCCTTTTACAAACCCTTTTATAATTACACCACTTTATGCCTTTTTTGTTATCCAACACTGTATCTGAGCGTTCGTGGTTAACACTTGGTTCAAGTTTAACTCTGGAGCATTTGTACCTGCGTATAACAAAACTTATCATTTATTACGTGAAGGTTAAACTAGGTACAATACGGACACTTTTTTTGATTGATTGATTGAATGGAGTTTTATGCCGCTTTCAACACTTTTTCAGTTATGTCGCTGCTGAAGCACATAACAATAGATTCCAGATATATCTCTCACCAGTACAACCATCACATCCTTTCCTAGCATCCAGCTGCTATCTTTTATAGGTCTACGACGGACACTTCGTACAAACAATGAAATACATGTATATGATCGAGCATAAGAACTTCCGACAGCTTACACAAATAAGATGAAGCGAAATTTGCAAAATATTAGGAATGAAAGTGTGCGAGGGATAGATTACCTTTTATTTAGGAATTGATATGCATAATGAGATAATTGATAATTTAGTTATGAAGTAATTCGATAGCTACAACAAAGGTAGACCAAATCATCTCAACAAACGCTTAAATAGCGTAATCAAGCTACAGTTTCGACATTTTGGCATTCTGCCTACACTCTTTCTTTTGTGGATATATATTTTCCTTATTTACATGGAAATTTAAACAAAACTAGATCTAACTGTCGGCCACTTTATAATCACCTTGTATCAAGGAGGCTGTATCCCTTTCTTTGTCTTCATAAGTTCTTTTCAATAAGACCTAATTACTTTGGGCTTTACGTACTTATGCATTCGTTAAGGCGACATTTACACAATAGATAATAGTATTCAATGCGTTCATCTCAAAGCGTTCGCGAAACGTTTTTACATCCTGAACACAGGGCTTGATACTCCGGGATCAGGATGACAAAGGTTAACAAGAGCACTGCCTACGGATACAACGTCAGGTGCAGGTGCATCATAATGTAAAGAAATCTAAGTCAAATAAGGAGCAATACTCTTACAAAAATGCTTCCATAATGTATCTCTTGTAAGTCTGGGTAGCTCTTGGTGAACACACATACCAAGTTTCATGAAGATATATATTCATAAAAAAAGAGAGAGAGAGAGAGAGAGAGAGAGAGAGAGAGAGAGAGAGAGAGAGAGAGAGAGAGAGAGAGAGAGAGAGAGAGAGAGAGAGAGAGAGAGATGTCTAAGATTAAAGTCTGTTTCGCCAACACCTATGCGAACGACCCCAAGTTGATCATAATACCTCGGGTTTTCTACGAAAACAGCCGAGTTGAAAATATGCAACGATAATTCTAATTCAATTTGCTATGAGTAACGGTATGTATATTTATTTTCGAGCCATTTCAGGTTGATAAGCAGGTATGCAAGCTCAATCTAGATAATGAGCGACAATAATAGAGTTTTCCCAGAAGGTAGGTCGACACAGACACACACTACTTCACATGTATGTACAGCAATAAAAAATGACAATGAAAGAAAGGAGCTATGATCAATAATTACCTTTTTGTCTTTTTTATATCGAACAAGAACATACGATTGCCTCTCTCATGACTTTAACCCTTTAATCCCCGCTATTTACGTGCCTGTGGTTTTATGATTGAGAAAATATTGTGAAAAAAGAAGAAATTGCTTCTGACAAGCAATTTCTTCTTTTTCCACACTATTTTCTACCCTTCAGAATGGTTATTTTTCAAAAATAAATTCCACTTTAAATTTTCGTCTGCAAAACCTTTGAATTTGGACAGGTCCAAAATTTTGTAAAACAGGAAAGTGTTAATACCCACAAAATAGGCAAAACTGTATAGGCCATAAGTTCGACTTCGAAAACCGGTGAATTTGTGAAAACTTTGTGGGGTAAATAAGAGCCGTATATTCAGTATTTCCCGAGTTATAATTGGTTAACAATGGCGTAGCTTGCTGATATTGATGTGTGTCTGGGGAAGACAAAGCGACGATAAGGAGAGAGTAGGGGATACATTGTATTTATAATATAGGTCCTGTTACTAATAAGCTAATGGAGGTATCCGCCATCAGGATATTAGAGATAGGGCGACGATAAGCAGAAGGTATTGGGGGTACTCCTCCTGCACGGATGGCTTTTGGTTCGCCCTCAGAAAGTAACTTTAATTTTTCCAAAGAGCTACTACTTTAGACTTGAAACATATGCGTTTTTTTATTGCCTCGTCAAATATAGACTGGTTCTACAGGGTACTCATCCAATAGAATTCCGTATTGTACACGATCATGTTAAATAACCTCTTATTATTCGGTTATTTTAACGGATGGTAATCGGTCAGGATCATGTTCGTATTTTCAAGATTATTTCCACATGAATATGGGCCTTTGCGTGACATATTTCCACATGAATATGTGCCTGTGCGTGACATATTACCACATGAATATGGGCCTGTGCGTGACATATTTCCACATGAATATTGGCCTGTGCGTGACATTTCCAACAATTTCACATGTGTACAAAGCAAAGTCTCTGTCCAACCTGTGTATCCGCACAGTCTGGCCAGTGTAAAAATATTTTGGATATAAACTAGGGACGGGAACGAACAGCAAAATTCATATTCGAATATTCGTTTTGAATATTCGAATATATTCGAATATTCGTTTTGGTTCCATTCAAAATTATAAACCCCTCTTAAGGATGTCGGCGAATATTCTTTTTGCACGGCGCACAAGTCAAGTTGTTAGCAATGTCACGCACAACCTCATATCTCTTAAAAAACATCTTTCAAAAAATACCAAGCAATTCTTTGAATCTAACATGTTCATTGGTTGCGTTTTGTTGGTATCATGTTTAATGTCCTAAGTCAAGGTAAGAGATATTTGCCAAGGTCAAATATGTATAACTTTGAAATTTCAGCAGTTGCAATAGCTTTTAAATGGTCTCTCTAAAATGGCGATTGCAGATAAATTGCTGTTTAACATTTATGTCTCTTTTTTTGACTTTTTAAGGCCATGTGTCTACTGGTGTTTCTGTTAGTTACATCGTGAAATTGACATTCGTCTCAATCAAAACCATTCTTATTCGCTCACTGAGCGCTTCGTTTTCATTGATTCCGGACACACTGAAACCACTTAAAAACGCGACAAAACGACGAAGTATAGTAAAATCAACAGGTACATTTATACAATCAAAGTGCTGTCAGCACTGTAAATCGTACATCATTGAGAGGCTGGGATAGTGCAATAGTTCGCCAATCAAAAGGGCTCAAATTTGGACAATAAAAGTTGGTAAAATCTTTAAATTTGTGAGTTTTTTGTCTTAACACTCCATCTTTTCGAGGACATCGCCAGCTCATCCAACCTCGTGGGTCCAATTTTGAAAGTTTGCTGATTCGATAGCCCTCTGCTAGTCTAAATTATTTCTTAGCAGATTTTTACGTTGTTATAATGAGCACGCGCCAAGCTAAAAGCTTGTCTGTTAATATTATTCCTCTCTCTATAGAGTTTAAAAGCTTGTTTAGCAACAAACATTTTTCATTAAACTATTTACAATTTTAATTACCAACATGTTTGTATTTCAAGCATTGGGTTTTTTCCAAATACTGTAAATGCATTTTCCCTCAAGAAACACGTGAAATCGCCAACTATGCTATTTATATCTTTGATTTCTGACCAATCGATTAAATCTAGCAGCACTCTATGATTATTCATGAGTTGTTCTAAATATAGATCGCTCTTACTGCTATCCTATATCAGTTTATCGTATGTTTTTGTCGGTTTATTTGTTGTTGAAAAATTTTTCTTCACACTCAAATTTGAATTTAATGAAAATAGGATTGGAGCGTGATCAGAGTGCTCATTGAAATCAAATATTTCAAAATTACAAAATTATTTCTATTTGTTAACACATGCGAAAAAAAAGTAAACTTCCCACGCTCCCTGTTTGAGTGCAGACGACTATTGACTAATGACAAACAAGTTAATTGACACATTTCGAGCAGACGATGTCCATTTGCATCTACATACCAGGTGGTCTGAATTTACGCGTGGGTTTTGACCGAGTGATAATCATAACAGAATTTGATTGGTTGTCAGCCCTACAACTGGTAAATGACCGTTCGAGAAAGTTCAGAGCAGTAATATTGTAAGTGCTACAAATTAATTATACAGTTAACCTACTGTACGTTTCAACTCCTTTACTCAACCGAAAATCTTGTTATAAACACTGAAAATACTAACTGGTAATTACTAAAAGCGAAAATTACATCAAATTTTGTATTAGCCTCTTCTATATTTGTCGAAAAGTAAATAAGGTATAAACAAAGTTTGTAGATTGTGACTGAAAAGGCCGTTTCTTCGGTGTTTGAAAACACATAATTTGGTTTGAACACATTGCTCAGAAGATAATGGTAAAAATGTAGTGGGTCAAACAGACTGGATTTCTGGAAAACGGTAGATATAAATCTACTGCTTCGCAGTACGATTTAAAAACGTAATTATACCAACATAATGGAATTTGTAGGCGTCTGATTAATTTTTGAAGAAACAGAAAATCTATTAAAAGGATATAAATGCATGTTTTATTAAAGGGAGGTAATAAATATCGCTAATTTTGTTCATCCTGAACAAAATTAGCGGAAATGGATTGCCTATCTTTAAATTCACCCAAAACTCACTCATCTCACTCGTTCAATTTCAACCCAAAGCATTCCAAAATCACTAACCTTGTCATTTTCACGATGTTTTTAATTGTACTCAAAATCTTTTGTTGTGTATTTTTGTACTACTCCAGTATGTTTATATACATCTCTATCTATAGGATATTCTCAGTTTCCCGCTGGCTCAAACCAACCACAAACTTCCACGAACCACAACTTTTCGTCTACAGACGGACCTAGTCAATTCTCACAACAACAAAATCCAACAGGGACAACACCCTCTCAATATCTCAACAGAACCGGTGTATGCTCATGTGGGGTAAGTATATTTAGGGTTTAGTGCAAGACTGTATTTAGTGTATAGACCGTGTATATACACTTAGTACAGTTTTGCACTAAACCCTCAATATGAAAGTTTTGTTATAAAACCCTCACTGGATACCGGTTGGGGTACTATAGGTTTGCTCGATTTCGTCCGTCTGTCCGTCCGTCAAACTTTTTTTCAAGAGCATATCTCCGAACGCGAAAGTGCTAGGAACCTAAACTTTATAGACTTATAGGTCTCGTTGGTGAGAAGTGTCAGTAACATTTCATTGGAGTAATTGCCCTTTGGTATTTTTGGTGAACGAAACTTTCGTTCACCAGTGTTATACTGTCTAAGGAAAATCCTGTAGGATCTTAATAGATTCGCAATAAAGCAGTACCCCTTTAGATTCAATTTAGTATATCTAAAGACTTCTCTCCACAAAACCACTGTTTATTTCTTTAATGGCGTGATGCTAGAATTCTTCATCAAGTGAAGATGATGAAAATTACCATTTTAAAACACAAAATGAGCTGCAATGTTTAGTGAAGCGTATTAATTATCCGCGTAAGCTTGTCGAGGGTTTAGAGCAAAAACAAAGTTTGTGTCTATACATTGTATAGACAGATACTATGTTTTTGATCTAAGCCTTCGCTGTTGCAACGTGTAGTAATTTGCTGGAAACATGTGTTGATTTAGGTCGTGAACTCTTGAACTTCTTCACACCTCTGATTGGCCATACCACACGTGATGACCTACCTTTATCTGCCTTCTCATGAATGAAGTCTGTGCTCATGAGTTAAGAAAGGTCAAGTTTACAAACGAATGGAATGCTCGTATATATAGTCCAAAATTCTCATTAAAACATTAATACGCACAACTTGACCATGACCAGTCTTGATATGAAGTAATATTTAACCCATTACCTGACAACTTTTACCTTGTTGTTGCATTCTTTTGTAATGTATATATCTTCGGTTACGGGTATTTTGTGTATCATATTCCCCAAATCCCATTCCTTGTTGTTGTTTCTTTCGCATCCAACAAGGCCGGAAAACAGGGGATATAGCCATCTCGGTACGATTTACTGTTAAAATATGAATGTCGCTGTTATTTTGAATTATTTTGAAAAAACCAAAATAAATAAAAGAATCAAATGAACAATTATCCCAACACAATAGATTTTATTTCAACTTTTAACATCGAATGGAGAAAAAAACGTCGTTACTATAGAATACTTAACCTGCAGCTGCGATGTTTAAGTCCCTTACGGCATTTTATGTCCCCTTGTTTTACAGTGATAACAAAATATTTTTCTTCAAAGTACTTGACATAGCAACTTCAACTGTATAGTAGCGCTTCTATTCCTCGGAAGAGTCTAAAATTTCCTCAATCCAATCATTCATCTATTTGTTTTACCGGAAGTACTTAAAATATTACAAAAAAACGAAATTTGGGTTGTGAATCAATCGCCTGTGAACTGGAGCACCTAAACATGGAATCTGGTATTTCTCGCAGCAGAACTTTAATTAGCATACAGTCGTACATATCTTCTACCCTATTAGGCTTACGATAATCCGCCGTTTGGAAGGAGCAACAGAATTTAAACAACGACTATATTTGGACAATTCATTAGCTGTACAAAATACCTACCTACATAAATCGAATAATTTTTCTTTAATTCTTTTTTACGCAATGGCATCAGATAATCATTCTTTCACAAAACTGAATATTACCGAAAGAGACCAAAACACTGTAATTACTGCGTTTTTGTTGAAGACGAAACAGCGGTCTTTTAACTCAGAGGATGGGGGACCCCATTCAGGTCGTTCCAGAGCCATAGCGGATGACGTTTAAAAGTCAAAATGAACAAAGGCTGCTATTTTATCTGGTAAAATATGGGTTCCGCATGTGGAAATTGAATAACCTTTCTGAGTGCTATTTTTTGAGTTAAGAAAAGAATAATTTGTCTAGACACTATAGTTGCCTGTTTTCTTTTCTCTATCGCTCTCTGTCTCTCTGTCTATCTGTCGATCTCTGCCTGTCACTCTCTCTACCTTTCTTTTTCCTCTCTCAGAATTGCCGAAATTTTGTCGAGACACCTTCCCTTGATTATTTTTTATATTTATAATTTCTCTTTTCTCAACGAATTCAATATATCAATCTAGAACGCCAACAGATTCGTTCACCATCAGTACTTTCAGTGCTTTGTTTTTTCTTTTCTTTTTATTTTTATCCAGAGCATATATCCTAAACCGTAAGTACTGGAAACTTTATAAATACACTTAAAGATCACAATGTGGAAAAGTGTCAGGTGTCAAGTACAAGAACTGTAACTCTAGCTTGTTAATTTATTAGTTATTGCCCTTTGTTGTTATTACCTTTACATTGACGCCCAGAGCACATCTCCTTAACCGTTAGTGCTAGGAGCTTGAAATTGTAAACACCAATAGATCTCAATGCGCCGTGTACAATGTTCGAGTTATTGTCCTTTGTTAAACTTTGATAATCTTCTTTTACTTGTTGTCTTACAAATATCTCATTTTATTTAATGTCTTTCAATTCAACCCTGTCTTCATTATTTGACCAAATTTGTTTAACACTGTCACAAAAGACATTAATTAAGACTTTGCCAAAATTACAGCGAAAAATTTTCTATAATTTTTTATCCGGTGAGGGACTCCTGTATCGCATCGCAATACGACATGCAACCGTTTAACGAGTGACCATTAACAAAATAAGGAAACTTTTGGTCATTCTGTAATTAAACGTTTGAAAAGAGAAGGAAAAAGTATTTTAATGTAATATCATAGTGCATTGGATCCTTACTAGGCAAGGGTAATGTCCACTACAATTGGATAGATAAGTACGTCGTTGTGACGCAGTTTGTATAGCTTAGGACACTCACTTATGAGGGCCCTAGGTCGATCTCCGACGACGGCACACATACATTCTCATTCCTGACATTTGTTTTTAACAAATGGGTGTATAATCGTCCTTTTTGTTGGATGATTAGCTGGAGGCTCGGAAAGAATGTTGCAGTAGAACAGATGAGAAAAAAACCAAGAATCCATAGTTGGGTACCCAAAATGCAATGATATTACTGAAAGATTGTTTAAAGCGACATTAAACCCAATGGCGCAACTTCCAATACATATATTACGCAAGTGCGTAATACAATTTAATCCTCTGTCGAAGAATATCTTTAATAAATGATCATAACACCGTATCTGCAGCTTTTTCAAGCTGTAGTTACGATGTTTTGATCATTCAATAATGTTGAGATTATAAAAAATTATCCGTTGGGACTCTGTCCTCCATTTCTCACCAAAAGGAGCAGATGGACGCCAATTTGACTTTTAAATCCAAGTTACGCCAGTGAAACCATAACGAACAGATTTCTTTTGATTTCAGGGTATGGGTTTCACAGAAGAGTTCACAACTGGTGGTCTCGTGTTCATGATTATCTGTTTTCCATGGGGATTTTTCTGTGTTCAAGATCTTAAAGAGAGAAAGTGCGTCAAATGCAAGAAAAAACTGTGAAAAAATAAACTCAAAAGGTACAAGAAAATTTCACAATTACTCATGTCAAATAAAGAAAATAATAACTCAAAGAATAAAAACTATTATAATAATGAAATACATATACTGAACATAATAAATATTTGGGTCATGTATATAAGAAATAAAGATAACCCGTATTCAAGAAAATTCTTTCAAGCTTAATTCTAGTTTTTCGTGGCAGTCAGCTTCAAAATCGCTTAGAATTGCAAACGGAACCCAATATATGAGATGTTAATGTTATGACTCAGACAAGTCCAATGAACAAGAAAAAATCTCTCTTCGACATTTCTTAGGAGATGCATGCCGTCTCCTATTCTAAAGACTAAAACTAAGCGAAAAGCAACATTCGTATTTAAAACTGGCTGCATTAATGGTGTAAGGATCAAGTGACCAAGAAACTTACATAAATGGGGCTTTAAGATATGATAAAATGTTAAAAGTCTATGGAACGCATCTTAAACATAAGATTTTTTTGGTCGCAGTCTCGAAATTTGCTCTAAAATAACATTTTCACCATAGAAAACGGAAATTAACTTCTTGATTCTTGCTCAGAGATGAAGTAAATTGTTCTACACTTTATTTCGAGAGATCGGTTGGAGGAGTAAATGATGAAGCTTCTGATACAATGGTTTTTGATAAAAAGAAGGAAAATGCGTATTTAAAAATTGGCTGACATCTTGCAATGAGAATGTTGTGAACACGATTTTAGCATTGATTTATAATATGAAGTTTTGGACACTTAAAAAAGCTGTTTTAGCCATTAGAAAAAGACAAATGGAAATAATAATAAGCTTAGACAAAATTTTAGTCAACTTTAACTATTTCTTTGCGTCAATCTTTAAATCGCACAGAATGACAGGTAGAACCCGAACTATCGAATGCAAACATATTTACTCATACTTGGGAAGGTCCAATGAACAATCCCTACCACTCTTTGAGGATCCTTAGGAGTGGTCTTTTTATTACGTGAGAATCAGTGTAAATCATTGGGCCGACTTATTTCTGACCCTACTTTCAACTCGATAGGCTATTCTAAAAGTCGATAGTTTGAACAGTCTAGAGCATGTAACCCGCTGTCTGAGGGATACTCTGATAAGCGGGCAACATACCCGCCCGGGATCAGAAATAAGTTGGCCTATTTACATGCTCGCATATATCTGACGCCGAGGGAAGCTCACCGTTTCTCTTTGGTTCTTTCAATCGATTTTTTAAGATGAATGATTACGATAATACTTAAAGACGAAAACCTTTGTTTGAATCGGTTTTGTCGATCAGAGGATACCGTTGACCAGGAGTGGGGGGAATCAAGCATTAATATGGAGACGCCTCAGAACTTCATTGTCAAACTCTTTAAGGTGTTTAAAGCGGATTGTGAAGACAACCCACAAGTTTGTCATAAGGCAAATCTGCATGCTAAGTTAAGAGATTTATTCTTTCAAGACTTCGATGAAGACACTGTTCTGTGTATTTTTCCTAATGAGCCCTCGTTACTTAATCTACGTTTTCTTTTCACATGAAAAATACGCTAGCCTTATCTTACTGTAGTTGATAGTGACAACGTGTAATACCCTAACCACAAAGGTGGCCCTGTATTCCAACATTCAGTGCGATTGAATGACAGAGGGTTTTAGTGGTACCAGTAACAACACTGAACTGATCAACGTTGTATAAACCGTGTACATGTGTATAACCTAGACACGTAGTAGTTATGGGCGCAGTAATCAGTTTATCCAAAAGCAGTAAGCTGTTGTCTCCCTAAGACCACGAGAAGACACAAGAGGCGATTCACCGCCATGTCCTTATATTTCTTGCGCGAAATTACATTACGCGTTTGTAAAAATTTGCAAGCCTTTGGGTGATTAAAGGGGTATTTAGATATTCTACAAATTTTATAGAATCCTACTATCATGCCGTTTTCAAAATGCTCAGTTGTCTGTCAGAAGCAAGTCTTGAAAAAGAGTAACCTGAGCGCAAGTGGGTATTACTTTTTTGAAAGGCTTTTAACATCTAACTGGATCGTTCTCACTTAGTAACACTGGTGAACGGAAACGTCCACCCAAATCTGTATTGACCAAAGGTGTCCAAATTGTTGTCATGCGTTCAAGATAACAATATGAAATTGCCCTTTTCAATAAATTTTGCGATCGTTTTCATTCGTATCGCCGGACTAAATCATTATTAACGCATTATGTGTAGTCTCGACTACGCTCGCTTTCTTGGCGAAGGCGACATGGGTTTGTCTGACAGATCTAAGATTTGGGTGATTTTGTTTATCACAACCACCAATGGTTTACTACCATTACGCACGTGTGAAATAGAAATAAATCCTTTCACGAAATTTTTGTTGATGAATGATCACAATATCGAAACTACAGCTTATTCAAGCCTTAGTTACGATGTATTGATTATTTACCAACGCTCAAATCATAGAAGAGAGACGGGAGAAGCGGACGGAGGACATTCATCATTTGTCACCGTTCACGTATCGCCTTTATCCTTTATATTCCGTGTTGGTCGCTTTCTGAGTGCGTATAAATTTCAACATCCTAGTTAGGCTTATGACCACATTATTGTTGGTACAGTTCTTGGTGGAATGTCCTTGTCTTATAAAGCCCTAAAGAACCAACAACATAAGGGTCGGAACCGAAATTCTTTTGATAGATTCCTGCTGTTTATTAAAACTGTTATAGTACTGAGTTCCGATGCTATTTTCAGACATATTGAAATATGTTACGGCCAAACTTGGAACTAGAAGACTTTACAGATTAAGATCAGCATGTACAATTGAGCAGTCGGATCTGATGCTTCAAACAATGCATGAATCGTACTAAATTATTATGGGAAAAAATTAAGCCAGAGTGCTTGAAGTGTGTTCTAAAGGGTGATTACCTTGAAATTTGATTTGAATTCAGTAATATAAGGGTAAGTAGATAATTAACTATCAAAAATATTTGGTGATAGTCAGTACAATGTGAGTGTAGAAATATTTTTATAATATGACCTACGTCGCGGGAGTGAAATATACCCGTTGAATATTTTTGATATTTCACGGGTGTTATTACACTAGTGGAATAACTATGCAAATGAGCTCAGAGCGAATAGCAACGCTATTTTGTAACCGCGAAAATGATATATATCTATATATTGTGACGAAAGTTTTAAACGGCGTTATTAGTTTCGCGGAAAATTGAAATGCTGAATTTTAAGAAGTTTGACGAGTTTTCATAAAAAATCGGGTCAACTTTACTTATAAATAGAATACAAAATTTGTGCTCATGAAATACATAAATTATCAAACTCGTCATCTAAAACAGATAAAAACACGGCGCAGCCTCGTTTTTATCTGTTTATAGATGACTCGTTTAATAAATCTGTATTCCATGACCACACATTCAATATCCTCTATATACACTATTATTTATGAAAGCAATCCATTTCCCATAAGATATAATGCTGGGAGCAAAGTATAATGTCCCATGTTTATATATAGTTTAAAAACATTGACATGACTGACCGTAACCTCTATTAGCATACATTACATGCTAGACTGATTGTCACATGGTATCTCCGTTAGGTCTCGTTTAACTTCGTGAACCAAGTTTCATAATATATACCTATTAAATGACACTGTGATGAGTAGATACTTGTCATTGCACGTGGAAATATTAAAGCATCAGAAGACGAAATACAGTGGTTCGAGTCACCATGACAGCATATTTATTTTTCCTTTAGGTTTTATTCCATTTTATAGATTTTTTTCTTTTGAATAATGTTGAATAGTTATAAACTATTTTTTTTCTCGTGAGTTTCTTTTTTACTTTTTTGAATGGGTTTAACGCCTCGTTCTATATTTTTGGTCAAATTGCGGGGGGGGGGGGGGGGGGGGGGTGAAACGTTTTACCACGGATGCCTGGTATTTCTCTTTCCAATACTATCACGACAACTTTTCCGAAACTCAAGTTTCTAATCCCACAAAGGTTTTCGATTTTTAACCAAATTTGCTCTTTAGGCTTTTTGACAGCGTCTTGTGTTTTCATATTTGGGTTAAGGAGATAGAATGCGATAAATGAAACAAGCTGTGCGAAACAATTACAGTCATTCAAACACGATATAACTAGTCAAATAGGGGCTTATAGAAAAAAAGTAAAATAAGAAAAAACAACAGTGGGATGAAAGCAGATTCAAACTCATGATCCCCGTATCTGTAGTCGTCAGACTAGACCCTTCGCCCACACAGTCAAACAGTGTGTTTTGGAGCTATTACATTATACAAACATTTTTTAAACCAATACACTAGACGGATTTACGATGTTTATCGAAAGCTTGCGGCTACCCTCGATGATAGATGTATTCATCGGTTAAATTTATTCATTGCATAAAGGTCAAGTCATGTCAATAATTCCACACTATACCGCCGAAGGTGATCATATTTTGGTATCATTCTGCCTCTCCGTAAGTCCGTCCGTACGTCTGCAATTATTTTGTGAACGTAATTCCTCGAACATTTATGGTCGATTTGTATGAAATTTTCGCAGAATGATGTTCCTAGACACCTGATCTTACGCATATTGTCGTGGTTTTGAGATATATCTAGCTGTATCAAAGGAAAAGGGAGTCTTCATACCCACCCCTCCTACATATGTGCAGACTCCTGGAAAAGATGTCAAAATGCCAAAAACAGTGCGAACTCAAGTCTTCTACATTAAAGGTCAAATTTCAGCTTTTTTTTTTCAAACAATTTTCTAAATTTACCGACTATGTGCATAATGTACGTTTTTGGTTATATTTTGCCGCATCACTGTAAAAGGGCATTACAACATCCTGTTGATTTCATACAGGCACATCATTCGGAACACCACTCGGCCAAACTCACGATCAACCTCGGATGTACATAGACGGACTATTTTTAAAAAATACGGGAAACCCTTGGAAAAACACGATGACGTCAGTTAAAATGGCGTTAGCCCTCGAAACTGTGAGTGAAAACATTCGACATCGCGAACGCTACTCGTTTAAATCACTGACATGAAACCATCGTATCCTAATATAAATATCTTTAGATTATTAAATAACGGCTGAAAAAATCTTAATTTTTGAGAATGATTCGTCATTTTCAAAAATTAAGATTTTTCAGCCGTTATTTACGATAAAAAAATTTAATCTACAGTGCTAGTTTTTCTTACACTGTTTCCGCCTAACAAAATGCACGATTTTGTTACATACCCATCCGCCTTACATACATCCGAGGTCATTCGGAACATCGCTCGGACTTTTCCGTAACTTGAAAAGTACCTCGGACGTAAGTGTAGTAATTTTGGGTTATTTTTTAGGTAATTCGGCTCCTGGTGGTACTTTGGTAAATATACGCATGAAGAAAATCACGTTTTGTTAATTCTTTCCGTTCGTCTTTGGAAATCTTTTTGGCATATGATAATTTGACGACAAAACGCAGTAAGACACTGCGTTTTGTTATCAAATGATAATATGCCCATTTTTATTCTTTCGTTGATTTTGATTTATGCAACGTCATCCTTCGCGGGATCGTTTATGTTTGTGACGTCATATAAACCCGCGCTTTCATGGCTGCGGCCGTATTATTCCCGAGGTCTATTCCGTAGAATTGCCGAGGGTTCCCGATTGATCCGAGGTATGTTGCAGTATACGGAAATGGCCGAGTGATGTTCCGAATGACAGGCACATGTATTCACCCTTGGTTGGACTCAATTATTAATACTCACCATACGGAGAGGATTGTCTTCAGCTATTAACGTAGATATGTGTCTGTATAACTCGAAATATTTGACATGATTGAGCATGACCTCTATCTAAATAATTACACGCTTTATTGATTCCAAGTTTACATAATCCTTAGTTTTCGTTTTATCTCAGGAGTCGATCGTGAGAAGTTATATGTTTATTTAGCACCACCGTAGGTAGAGGGATCTTCTAGGTATAGTCGTAAGGTCGCAGAACTGCAGAACACAAGGTCCGTGGTTCGAGCCTCGATCAATCTTATTTTTATTTTCCAAAAACAATTGAAAACTTGTTTCAATTTCTTTAATTTCTCTTTTTTTTCATTTTTTTAATTATAATTTCTTTTACAACTCAAATATATCTACATATATCTCTCAGACAATGACAAAAACGATCGTTTGTTTGCTTTCAAACTCAGATTCCGTGTGTTCTCTCATATGTATCAAAAAGGTTCTACAGCCTGCTTTTAGAAAATGTAGTCTGATTGATACTTCTAATTCGATGGTACAAATTTCGACAAACTAGTAAATTGGAGACAATTAGCCTACTTTGACAAAGATGTAAAGTAAAGGTTTCCAATAAATATATAGTCAGAAAACACAATAAATTTATGGGTATTTTTTTTTTTTTCGTGATATGTAAAAAGCAAAAGTAAAAAAAAGGGGGGGGGGAATGACTTTGTGCATAAAATAACGCATTAAAAAGTTTAAAAGTTACCTATTAAACCAACGCTACTGCTTGTCTTAAAATGTAAGGTTCACTCAAACATATAAATTCATAATTTCAGTGAAGAGATCAGGTTTAATTTCTATCATTTGTTTTCTAATGACAACCGATTTACCTATGGTAATGGACTCAGCGCCTACGTCAGAGCTTAGTTTTGAAAAAAAAAACCACCTATATGGGTGTATTTTCAAAACTGAGCTCTGATGTAGGCGTTGAGTCCATTATCATAGGTATATCGTGTATATTAAAAAAACAAATGATAGGAACTGAACGTGATCCCTCCTTTTCAACTTTGAATGAAAAAGGATGAGTAAACTTTACGATCTTATGCAAGCAAAAGGTTTCATTTCAAGGTAATTTGTATCATTTTTTAAGTATTGTTTAAACCTATTTTGTCTATTTTGATAGAATAGCACGGGTGTTTAACCGTTATTAGACCCCGCTTGAAGTGAATTTGCCAATTAGAGCTCAGTATTCCAAAAGTATATATAAGAGATACAACTCCGAGCGCCGGACTTCAAAACCAATGAAGTTCGACGGCGTGGGTTCAAACCCGGGCTAGCACAATAACAAACTAATTGTCTTTCGGATGAGTCGTTGAAACCGAGGCCCCGTGAGACGGTGCTTTACACCGAGCACGCTAAAGAACTATGGCGGATCTCAGCAGTAGTTTCGTCATGTATCCTTGCACTATTCCCCGTAACAACTAACCGTCTTCCTTAGGGGGGGGGCGTCGCTCATATGGGCATATGCTACGGTAGCGACGATAAATAAACGGAAATACACACGGAGCGCTGTGTTTACAGATATACGACGGTAATTAGCGGTGCACGTGAATGTCGACAGTTTCAAAAAGATATCGAGCATTTTATATGAGCTATTTTCCCTAAAGACTTTCTACAGCCGAAAAAATGCTAGAGCTACAATAAGTAACGGAGACAAATTCTGAAGTTATTTCTGCATACTTGTACATTTTACAGATATGACACATCGAGTTTAACTATTTTAAAGTGAAACCGTTCCGGTAAAATTACTGATAGCGTTAGAAAGGCGTAGTCTAAGTCGAAAAGAAAATCTCGAGAGCTTTCCAGTATTGCAAATTTCAACTATGTATAGACCCACATTTTAGAGTGAGTGATCAAAGGTCAATTTTGTCTATACACTGTATAGACAAAATTGACCTTTGATCACTCACTCAAACTTGTGGATCTATTTCTCCAATAATATGGCTTAACACGCAATTTTGTGCGTTTTTTTGATAGAAGGCATTCGACGTAAAAAGCGTGCGATGTTCCCATGTTTGAGACGTCTTGATAACGCTACAACGTCTAAAACTTGAAAATAATTATCGGATGTTTATCAATCACGCCGTATATTTTTGATCAGGGATTGACACAAACACCAGTCCTCTGGCCCGAGACCTGTGGACTTAAGTGGGGACTGGTAGATGTTGCCATGCTACAGGTCCTTTAGGAACTTAGTTAATTGCAGTACTAAGTATTTCAAATCTGTCTAGTTTTAAAAAATGCCTTTCCAATTCTTAAATTTGCACTACCAAATGGAAAACATCGAAGAAAAGGTAAAAATTGCTTGTGAAAAGCAATTCATTCTTTTCCGACAATGATTTCTTGGCAGTTTATTCCTTAAATTGCTAAAAATCAAATATGGTTTTCATTCACTACCTGTTGTTATCAGGAAGGACTTGTAATATTTAGGGCTTATAGGTCCTTCAGGCTCGTGGCAAAAAGTAATAATTGTCAAATCCTGGCGATTGATATCAAATTTAATGCTGTTACTTAATTTTTACAAGTATAGAGATCTACCTTAAAAGTGTTTTTTTTAATTTTAGTAAAAAGGGTAAATAGAGTTAAAATATCTAAGTGATGACATTGTTAAGCAAAGCGGAACAAAAAAGCACACACAACAATATATGTGACACTTTAAATAGGAGGTATACTGAGCGCAATTAATGGTCAGGAATTCGTTTTGTAAGTTCACAATCAAAAATCAAATTTGTTCAAATGGTCGTTTCATTTAAAAATTGGTTTCTTAAACAGTATTTTTCTACTTATATTATGAATAGTATCAAAAAAGCATAGTTTTCGTTATGAAACATCAGATCACTTTGGTATTGTATAGTGTGAAAATATTGACATGACTTGACCTTTATGCAATGAATAAATTAACAGATGAATACATTTATCATCGAAGGTAGCTGCAAGCTTTCGAAGAACATCGTAAATCCGTCGTAAACTCAAATATGGAAAGCATTAGACGCTGTCAGATGGTCTAAAGGGCAAATTTGTTTGATAATCGAAGACCTATATGGGATTAGCAACTGGGGTCTCGGAAGAGTTGTCGTGATAGTATTCGTAAGGGAAATACCAGGCATCCATTGTTAAGCGTTCCAGTCCCCGCAGTGTGACACAAAAAATATTAAAGAGGCGTTAAACCCCATTCAAACAAATAGAACAAAGAAGAAACTAACGGGCAAAACAAATAGTTTATAACACACCTAAACTCTCTTTGAGAATCGAGTGATCTTCAACATTATTCAAAAGAAAAAAAAATCTTAAAAAAAAACTTTGAGAAAAAGTAAATATGCTCTTATAGTGACTCGAACCACCGTCTTTCGTCTTCTGATGCTTTACTCTTACCACGTGCAATGACAAGTGTCTACTCATCACATTGTCATTAAATAAGTATATATCATGAAACTTAGCTGACGAAGTTAAACGAGACCTAACGGAGGTACCATGTGACAATCAGTCTAGCATGTAATGTATGCTAATAGAGGTAAAAGGTTACGGTCAGTCATGTCAATGTTCTCACGCTATACGTTTATTTAATTGCTTCTGGAAATATTGAAAATAAAAATAGCTAGAGTTTGAAAATACGCCGCCAACGAAATCGCATTATACTAGGGTTTGATGCTCCGTGACTTCTCAGGGCCAAATATGGGTGTTTTGAGCTGATTTCTTGAAAAAAAAAATAGAACACAGAGCGTCCAGGAAAATGTCAAGTTTGTAAATTAAGTTTTCGGTAAACAGACGGACAGATAGACAGAAGAATTCAGGTAAACAATAAACTTTCGAACTGTCGATGCTGGGGTATGAAAAATTAACCCATTACTTTTTGTGTTGAGTGTATCCATTACCAATTTATGGGTCAATGACGAATATAATGTTATAATGCGTACTTCGAGGATGGCCGACTATGAATCAAGTCAATTTACGGTGGTGAAAAATCATTGCCAAAGGTAAAAGTCTAGACACTATAGTTGCATATGCTCTCTCTCTCTCTCTCTCTCTCTCTCTCTCTCTCTCTCTCTCTCTCTCTCTCTCTCTCTCTCTCTCTCTCTCTCTCTCTCTCTCTCTCTCTCTCTCTCTCTCTCTCTCTCTCTCTCTCTCTCTCTCTCTCTCTCTCTCTCTCTCTCTCTCTCTCTCTCTCTCTCTCTCTCTCTCTCTCTTTTATTCAATCTAGGGAAGAATAGATGAAAAATGTATTATCTCAATATTTTCAAACGCAGGCTGATTTATACAATTCATAGTTTTTGGTGAGTCAACTTTTGTAACACTTAGCTCGACAACTTCTGTGAACTTCTGAAGTGTGAACACACTATTGGAGTATTATCAAAGCTGCGAGTATTTTCTCTTCGTTTAAAAATCAAAGCGCTGAAATCACTGGAGGTGGACGTTTCTGGTGGCACTGTGGTGAAAATGAAACGAGACGAAAAAGAAACTATCCATGTTAACATATGATAAATGTAAAATATTTCGACCCAAGCACGGCAAGTTTCAATGTAAATGCAAACTTTAAAGGCATTAGACTTGGGTTTTTTTTAAGCCTACATTAAAATACGAATGGAGTATAGCATTAACCCCTTAGTTTGTGTTATGTTTATTTGTTTCAGAGATATCTGTGACCTGTCACGCAAATAAGGGAGCACTCGAAAAAGAATTCGGAAAAAATAGCTCGGTTCTATTACCGGTCAACCAGATGTCGCATTTTATTTTTTTTTAACGCAATACCCAGATCGTCCCTTTTCGAATGGCGGGTCGCACCGTAATAAGGGGCATGAAACCCTCTTTTTCTCACATGAGCTGTTTATGTAATCTAAAATGGCTCTAAGTTTGAAAGTACTTAAATATGAGATATATAACTAGAAATAGCACCAAAAACCTTCAGTGGAATATCTATATGTCGAACTTCGGGGGACTCATCAAAAAACTTCGACATATAGAAAGTTCGACGAAGAGATAAAAGGCGATCTTCGGGACGAACACATATGCGGCCATCATCACACTTAGGTACGACCGAAACTGGTGGCCAAATAACGGACGTATTTGATCATCGTAGCGAATAAATCGAATATAAAAGATGATACTTATTTTTATTTACATATTTATTTGTTTGTAAACTTCATATAAAACATACATTTAAATCACAAAGCAAAAACATTTTCAAACAAGCCATTTATTTACAAATTTACACGTGCCTTACATGTACTATTAGATCTATGAGACGATTAGTTTTGTGTTAGAGGTTTACATTTCGCGTTTTCCCAAGCAAAAGCATATCTGATAATAATTTCTGCATATACAATTTTCTGGACAAATTATTCTCGGATTGGTTACCCAGTCCTTCCTTGGGTACGTCATGTTGGTCGATGTTGATGGCTATCCTCCCCGTGTCTACAAGGTACTTCACCAATCAAGTCCCTCGAACCATTGGCTTAAGATGCTTCCCGGTTGTGAATGAGAATTACAAATTTACAGTCGTAGGTCACATGCATTTTGCCGACCCTTTTCATTTCAAAACAATAAATCACTTAACCTTTCATATTCTCTATTTGTAACAAACAATGAAACTCAATCAGGTAAACAATCATTATCCAATATTGAGATCGCGCTTATCAATTACTGTTGTTGACAGGTAGAATGTGTGAAAAACTACCTCGATTGCAAGTTTCATCGATCAAGGTTGGGGTTCGTCGTAAAGAGGTGTGAATGCACACAAACAATAGTGATGGGACCGTGAAATTGGTTCGACGTACGGAAAAATTTCGAGCAATGGATAACGACGTATGGAGGTTGAAATACATAGAAATAAGGAATAAATAGATCGGGACTTGAAAAATACTTCGACGTAGAGATAACTTCGTCTTATGGACATTCGTCGTAAAGATATTTGACTGTATATTGATTTGGAACAAATTGAATCTCGCAAGTATAGCTGCAGTTTAAACGTTATTGATATCATTGAACTACTATATCTCAAAATGTGGGCCTGTAAGTTCGCATTCGCGGTAACTTGTCTTGGGTGAGTGACAGAAAGAGAGATGTCAGCGTTCGGTCAGTAAATTGTCGCAACAACAACTAGTTTATTGAGCGGTATTAGACTATTCTCAATCTAAATATAGTGTATTGGATAAAATTTGAATAGCAAGACACTGTTTTGCTAGTGTTGATTCTTCTCATATTTTCAGAGAAGCTTGATATAGATATCATAAATCCTTAATATGATTCGAATCTTCACTCAAAAATCGAATTTTCCTTTTAACGTTTAAAATATATTTTAGCGTGATTTTTCATCTTCTCTAACGAACACACCCCTCACTGATTCTTTCCTACTTTTTGTCTTTCTCCAATGGGTCGATAAATCGTCGACCTATGTGGGATAGCAGCTGGAGGCTAGGAAAGGATGTAATGGTAGCACCGGTGTGAGAAATACCAGGAATCCATTGTTAGGTGCTTAAGCCGCCGCGATATAGTTGAAAGATTGTTGAAAGCGGGTTAAAACCCCTTTCAAACATCAAACCAAATTCAAATTCAAATTCAAATCTTTTATTGTACATATAGGCCACTGGCCCAAAATACTTTACAATACAAAAAAAGCAATACAGTTATCGGGTTAATTATTCAGTTAAGTTAATTAGTTATTGGATCTTTCAATATTTCAGAAGCTTTTACCTTCATAATAGCATTTATGTAGATGGCCAATTTACGGATTGTTGATTCTTTTTGAGTTCTCATCAGACTATAGAAACATTCAACATTTGTTTTACCTTCATACCAGTTAAACAAATATTGTTTTCTTTCTGAATTATATTGGAAACAATGAAAAAATACATGATATTCATCTTCTATATATAACAGTTTATGATTTTGATTACAAAAGTTACATATTCTATTATTTCTCTCCACACCTGTATGTCTGCCAAGTTCAATATTAAATTTATGATTTGAGCACCTAAATTTTGCAAGTGATATTTTCAAGGATGTGGATAAATCAATACTTAAATATTTTTCCGGAGTAAGCATGGATTTAAAGAACTTATATGTTGAACACCGAGATTCCATATTAATTGCGCTATTCCAGTTCTGTTTCATACAATCCTCAATACGTTGTTTAAAGAGTTTTACAAATAAATCAGGATTACCAACTGTTTTAGACAGCCAGATATGTCCAAAACCATATAAATATAATAAATGTTTAATGTTCGATGTCCAATTCCGCCTACCAATTTCATCCAATTTCGTTAACATAGTTAGACAATTTTTAGGAAAGCGATTTTCAGCCATATGCAATAGCTTTATCCAATATTTAATACATTTTGTAAAGTAGTCGACACATAATGGTGTTCTCCCACACTCTCCTAAAGCCATACTATTATTTGTAGATACGCTTACCCCGAGGAAATCCTTGCAAAATTTATAATGTACCCGCTCAATATCCTCTGCTAATTCAAACCCCCAAATCTCAGCCCCATGTAGGAGAATTGGCTTTACCATGGAATCAAAAAGTTTAAAGTATTCATGATGTGTAAAACGACCAAATTTACGCTGGTACGATTTAATACAAAATATTGACTTTCTAGCTTGAATAATAAGCCTTTGCTTCGCCGATTTCCATGATAGCGACGGGGTATACAGTAGGCCCATATATTTATAAAGCGCAGTAACATTAACTGGATTGCCATTGTATGTCCAACGTTCATATCCTCTTAAAGGTCCACCATTTCGAAATACAATTATTTCTGTTTTAGATTGATTGATATTCATGCCAGTATTTCTACAGAATTCGTAAATTGTATCTAGCTGATGTTGTAAATTTATAGCGGTTTCTGAGCAGTTTGCAACATCATCCGCAAAAAGAAGACAAATAATTTCAGGAATGGTTTCGGTGACAAATATACCTCTGTGATTTTTTTGTCTCAATAGGGTAGATAACCCATTGATAAATAAATTAAATAAGATCGTACTTGTTACGTCCCCTTGTCTGGTTCCAATATTACACGCAACGGGGCTTGAAATTGCATTGTTTACGCGCACATAACCTCGAATATCAGAGTACATAGAAATTAATATGTTAAGAATATTCCCACCGATACCAATATCTTTAAGGCATTGAAAAAGGTTAGCATGAATAATTGAATCAAAAGCCTGTTTAAAATACACATACAGAACGTAAAACCTACCACCGGGTTTGCTGATATATTTCTGAATCAAACTTTGAAGAGTAAACATATTATCTATGGTAGAATACCCGGCTCGAAATCCAGCCTGGGCTTCGTCTATTTTATTGAAAGTATCTGACCATTTTACTAATCTGTCATGTAAAATATTTGAAAAAATCTTATACATAACATTTACAAGCGATATGCCTCGGTAATTGGCCGGGTCATCCCTAGACCCCGATTTATACACTGGAACGATAATACTATCACGCCAGATATCTGGGAATACACCTGTAAATAATATTCTATTAAAAAGGGAACAGAGAATAGGTGAAATATCGTTGCACGTATTCTTATAAAACTGATCCTATGCCATCAGAGCCTTGAGATTTTCCAATTTTAAGTTTCTTTATACTTTTCCTTACGTCATTTATATCAATTGGGTCATTCAAAATTGTACAATCGTAGCGTGACGTCATATTTGGGTCGAAGTTTACCAAGGGAGGTTGATCGCTTTTCGATAATAAGTTTTCAAAGTGCAATTTCCAAATGTCTGTACTCACTACGGAATTACTACTTATTATTGGATTACGGTTATTTTGTTTCAGCAACGCCCAAAAACTTTTGGGGTCATTTTTGACAGAAAAAAGTTTTTGTCGATTTTCAAACTGATATATATTCTTTTTCTGTAAACACACGGATTTGTACTTATTACGCATTTTTCTATACGTATCATAATCTTGTTGATTATTTGTGCGTCGATAAGTCCGCAACGCAGAGTACTTTAAGTACTTTGATTTGTCGCAATCGGAATCCCACCATGGTTGGTTTTTATCGATCGATGTTTGGCTGTTCTTTTTAACGAGCATATTCGCACTTGACGCCTGGTAAATATCAATAATTAAGGAAACGGCTTGATTAACATTATTTTCTATAAAATTTGTCAATTTTAACAAGTTTTCATTGAATGTATTTGTAAATGACTGTATAAATGATTCTTTATATGATTCATTCCACCTGTATGTAGGGAATGTGCAGAAGCTTTTTTCGTTACCAGAAAAATTCCTTTGCACTCCTACATTATTTCGAAAGGTTAACCGCAAGTGCAGTGGCAAATGATCAGATTCGTCTTTGACTAAAACGTTAAAATATGTTATATACTGAAAGAGTGGGGAGGACACAATATGGTAATCGACTACACTAGCGCCATTTTCTGTCAGGCAAGTAAATTCTCCGAGTTTATCCTCGTGTACCCTACCATTCACAATGTGCACATTATTCAAACAACATAATTCGACCAGCGATTTACCAAACGTATTGTATCGCTCTGAATCTTTATTGCATCTTGGCATGGAGAAGTTATCAGAATCATATTCAACACTAGTATTAAATACATAGTCTATTGTGTCATCTATAATAAAGTCATTTAAATCCTTTGTACGAACGTTAAAATCTCCAGCAATATAAAGACAGCACGAAGGATACATTTGCTTATAATATGCAACATTGTTTTCAAGAGTAGAAATACCATTTTTTATTTCTTTATTGTCATAAATCGTAGATCCTTCCGGAGAAATGTATGTAATATACAGTATAATATCCTGCATCAAATCGAAGATACTCGATTTAATGTACAATACAACACTGTCATCAAATTTTGAATTCAAGTTTTTAATAATGCCGTTCAATATCAGGGATCGTTTTACAAAAACCCCTACACCTCCGCTATTCCTAAAAGCTCTTTTTTGCTTGTGCCTTACTGAGTCAAAATACATAAAATCGTGTAAAACATTTGAAAATTCTCCAACCGAGTCACTCCACGTTTCTAATAAGCCAATAATGTCAAAATTACTTAGAAACGACAACAAATTATTATCATTTGAATATTTCTTGAAGCCTTGGATATTCCACGTGACAATGTTTATGTTTTGAAATGGGCCACGGCCAACCTGCTAAATGTCCCCGCCTACCGCACCAGATGGCGTCACACTGTCATTATCTGATTGGTCACCAGCCTCTACGTCAGATCGTGAATCCTCACTAAATTCGTGCTGACCTCCTTGACCCTTACGTTGTCCGCCCACACAAATTATCTGATTGGTTAGTTCGTCATACCTGTGCACCTGATGTCCAATTACAAGTTTATCATACTTTAATTGTGGTTTTTTACCCTTTGCCCTTTCCTCCATAAGAAATTTACCTCTGTTTATAAGTTTATAGACGGTGAAATGGCTAAGGGTATACAGTCAAGCTGTCTTAAGCAAGCACCCAAGGGACATTCAAAAAGTGCCTGCTTAAGACAAGCGCTTGCTTAATATAGGTCATTTTCAGTGCAATTGGTTCATTTGGGAACTCAGTAACCACCTTCTTAATACAGTTTGCTTGATGAATACAGGTGGCCGCTAACGCAGGTTTGACTGTATAGCGAGGTAATGCAAATATGTCATCTGCTTCTATTTGTTTCACTTTACCCGCAAATTACATTCCCAATTTAGTTTGCAGGAATGCTTATACACTACCTGTCGTCTCCCAGACAGTGGGCTACAAGTTCAGCCAACTAGATTTTACCACTCTTACACCACGGAAAAAAACAATAGGCGAATCACCACTCGTCTATAAAAAAAAAACATTCAAGCGCGAAAGAAAACAAACGCGTGGTTTAGGATTGTCATCTGATTTCGTATTTAAGAGTAGCCTTTGAATAATCTATAAATTGTATAGCATTCTTTTATAATGCCATTTGCAAATTGAACAGTTTTCGTACGGAGGTAAGTCTTGTAAAAAAGAAAATTGAACCCAAGTTGGCACTTCTTTTTTGAAAAGCTATTAACAGCCTACAGGATTATTCTCAGGTACTAACACTTGTGAACGTAGAAACGTCGCCAAAAACCCGCTTGAACAGGTGTTAATAAAAGTCAACTTTAACTGTTCGCGATGTGCCCCATATTCCCCGTATTCAAAATCCATGATATTTTAGTTTGAAATAACATGGCTGTCGATATGCTAATAAACATGTCCAAATAAGGTTTAAAAGGCACTCAAGATTGCCAAACTATAAAAAAAAAAACATAGCTGTATTTTTACTTTATGTTTCCATTTTCTTACTACTAAACAGTCCTTACCACATATCGTGTTTATGATCAGAAAATGCGAAGAGACTATCATTACCAAGATCAGCAAAACTTTCTTTTCAATCATAGTTTTTCGATTTGGTGCTCTCCAACTTAAAGTTAGTAATCTAAGCTTCTAAATGATTGCACCGGCCCTAATATCGACAATCGAGTAATTATATTTGAGCATGTGCGTAACATTTCCAACAATTTTACATTTGTACAGCATTAAGACTCAAATCACCATATGCATCCACACCTGTCTGATCTGGGTCTTCCCTATGCGCTCATTATGTAGCTACAGTCTCATAGCCTCTGTTCACTACCAGAGAAAATATCAAATGCACTGTATGGCAGGTTAGGGAGCTCAATGTATCTCCACCACGCACACATGAAATCGCTAGAAAAGTCACGAGCAGGTTCATTTTTCTAATGGACTTGGACCTATGGAAACACTAAATGAGACGTGGAATAGAGAAAGTTTCTGCAGAAATTTCTGACACTTGGAAAAGCGGAAAACGTGCCCTCAGCTCTAGGTCTATAGCTACTACGGACTCAAATCACTACAGGATCTTAATCACAAGACTTTCACTACAATATTTGTGTGTGTGTGTGTGTGTGTTTTTTTTTTTTTTTTTTTTTTTTTTTTTTTGTTTGTTTGTTTGTTTGTTTTGTTCAAGCTCGGCTGTTTTCGGAGAAAACCCGCGGTATTGCTACGGCCCATTCGGAACATCGCTCGGACATTTCCGTAATCTGGAAAGTACCTCGGACGTAGGTGTAGTAATTTTTGGTCCATTTTTAGGTAATTCGGCTCCTCGTGGTACTTTGGTTAATACGCTTGAAGAAAATCAACTTCTTTTAATGCTTTCAGATCGTCTATAGAGATTATTTTGGCATATTATGATTTGAAAGCAAAACGCAGTAAAACACTGCGTTTTGTTTTCAAATCATGGTATGCCCGGTTTTTACCTTACGTCGATATTGTTTTTCGCAGCGTCATTCTCAGTTACATTTGTGACGTCATATAAACCCACGTGCGAAATGATGCGCTTTCATGGATGCGCCCGTATTATTCCCGAGGTCTATTCCGTAGAATCGCCGAGGGTTCCCGATTGGCTACGGCCTTGGTATCGTCGTTGTAGTCGTCCTCGCCGTGGTGTGGAAACTTGGACATTTTGTGACATCTCTATTTCTATCGACGACATTCACTTGAAACTTGGTACACATGTTCACCAACAAAAGAGTAACTTATACTGCCAAGAGGGATAACTCTATATGCATTTTGTGCAAATTATGCCCTGTCTCGACTTAGATTTTTAAATACCGTCCAGCACTCAACAGCCGAGCGTAAGCACCCAAAGGCGGTGCTCTTGTTCAAACGGATTGGTAGCAAACTAGTACTTGAAGAAGCGATACAGAAATTGTGTTGATTGTCAAGCTGAGTATTTTAAAAGTTCTGGCTTGCCACGGAAGGTGTCAATATCAGAGTGTCATATTAAGTCGTTTTACCTTGCATCGGTACCAAATGACTACATGTTTTAGAATGGTTGCAATAAGTGACCATACTGACCAAGACAGCAACAAGGTGGGTGGCATGCAAATTTACTTGATAAGCAGAAAAAAACATTACCCACTGTTATGACTCGGTTGTTTTTCAAATAAAAAAAAATATGTTACGTAAGTCTCAGTGACTTTTTTTCAACCTTATACTATTGATATCTAAAACCCAGATATTAATTTTGCTGTTAGTTCATATAGCTTACTGTTTGAAAATAATTTTATCTGAAAATATCCACAATTTTGTTTGTTTAAAAGGGTTTTGGCTCCGCTTTTGGCAATCTTTTAGGAATTTCTCGAGGGCTGGAGTAACTCATAATGGATTCCTGGTATTTATTTAACAAGTGCTACCATTAAAAAATTGAAGCTTTAAAATCTGGTTCTACGCCTTTACACATGTTGCTACGCACCGAAATACATAGATTTTCATGTTGAATTCTAAATATAAAAAAAGATTAAGAGAGTACTTGTTGATTTCATGGGGATATGAATCTGAAAACTTTAATATGATTCATATACAAGCGTAATTCGGTTTTCTTTATATCAAATAATTTCATTACAATGAAGCAAATATGAAAAGATTATTCAAAAATGAAAAAATATATCATGGGGCTGCTTTCTAGCGGAAGCTTACAAATTAGCTACGTACTCAAAAATGTTTTATTGTTACTATAAAGCCAAATGTTCAGCCATTCAAAATGCACGTATCTTGATGGAAATGTAAAAAATTTGATCTTACACAAATTTGGAATTCAATTTATAGATGAAGTCGAAAAACTTGATATTGTATCTTTACCGTCCGTCAATACATCATTCCGAGGTTCCGTCACTAAACTTGTCCGGAGCATATCTCCTAAAGTATAAAAGCTATTAACTTGAACATATAACTATGGCTCTTGCTTGCATAATTTTTCAGTTTTTGCCCTTTGTTATTTTAAAGACTTAGAATTAGTGAGGGATCAATGTCTTAAAGAACAAAAGAATCCTTAATCAATTAGACTTCAGTTTACTATCAAGCTTTCACGGCGGAGGATGGCCATGTCCGACAAAGCTCTTGTATTCTTGGAATTGATTTATTTTGTTTCTAAATGTTCGAATAATAACCATTGACTTGGGTTCGATTATTTAAACTTTAATATTTGACCTTAAAATACCTTGTATAGGGTCTGATATACATTTGAAACAAGTTCTTAGCCGGTCACGTGACGTTCTCGTCATATTTCTGCTTAACGCCGACAATTGGTGTAAGATCAGTCCAATCGGGAACCTTCGGCGATTCTACGGGTTAGACCTCGGGTCGGAAATAATACAGGCGCAGCCATGAAAGCGCGTCATTTCGCACGTGGGTTGATATGACGTCACAAACATAAACGATCCCGCCAACGATGACGTTGCATAAAACAAAATCAACGAAAGAATAAAAATGGGCATATCATAATTTGATAACAAAACGCAGTGTCTTACTGCGTTTTGTCATCAAATTAAAATATGCGTAAGAGATCTCGAAAGACGATCGGAAAGAATTAACAAAATGTGATTTTCTTCAAGCGTATTAACCGAAGTACCATCAGGGGCCGAATTACCTAAAAAATGACCCAAAATTACTACACTTACGCCCGAGGTATAAACTTTTCAAGTTACGGAAAAGTCCGAGCGATGTTCCGAATGAGTTCAGTCTACACAGATATGCACACGGATCTCAACCTATACAGTTTGCTTTCCATTTAATAATTGTCGGGAAAACTTGAGACAAACTGGTTGAAATCTTTCGAAAAGTTGATCCAAACAAATCTTTAAAAAATACACCTGAAGGGGAATAAACTCGCAAGAGATTCTATAATTGCTAGAAGGGTACCTAAGTTTCCTGAGAAAGTTTAGTAGGTTTGATTTGTGACCCGTCACGCAAGCTGTCTTGTAGATCTGTTAAATAAATAATTGAAGGGAGTTGGTTCCAGTAAAGGTCAACCAAATGACGCATTTCAAAGAAATATTTTAAAGGGAAGGTAGAATGAAAATTCGAGTTGGGAAATCAGTCAAGTGCGAAAAGTTCAGACCCTAGTCAGCCCATGAAATCTTAGCAGGTTGACTAGGATCAACACTTTGCGCTATACCCACATAATCCCTTTCAGTCTGAAGCTGAAATGTCGAATTCCCATGCCCGAATTGTCCGACAAGGGCTTTTCTACCCACGGACAAGTACATTTTTTACGGCTACTTGTCCGTTGATAAGCAAATACAGGGATAGAAGAGATTTATAAGCACAATGTTTATATAAAGGGGAAGAAAACATTGTTTTTAATCAAGAAAATGAGTTCAAGCATTTTCTTCTTTAAAAAACATCGTTTCCCAAAATTGTATGTAATCATTTTTTTCACGGACAAGTCCATTTTGTTCCTGAACAAGTAGAAATCCACATTTTACTTGTCCTGGGACAAGTGGATAAAATCCGTATTTCCACACCCTTTGTCTGAAATATTCCATTTTCAAATTGCAGGATAACTCGGAGACTCAATCTACGTGTAATGGTCTTATTCTTGATACTAAGCTCCGGTCTGGTCATCAGCCTGATGTCACCAAGAAAAGCTACGAAAAGATGGAAACTAAAAGCCAGACGATTGGACGAATCAATTAGAAATTCATCGCTGTTTGAAAATATTACTATTGCTTATACGCTACCAAAAACAGTAGATAGCTCTTCGATTCAAAGAAACCCAACGAAGATTAACTGTACACGTGATCTGAAACGAAGCCATTACATCACCATTGATTTTAGATATGGAAGAACCGGAAATGCATTGTTTCAAATATTTTGTTTATTGTCGCTGTCGTCTAAATATTGCTACACGGCAATAATTGAACATGATAACAAAATATATGGGAAAAGGTTAGGTCCCATGTTTGATATAGATAACATTAAGAGAGTGGAACGACTTAATAAAAGCGAATTCCATATCCTATCAAAGGTCGCAACTCAACAAGTACAAGAAGGTTTAGAGACAACGAGACAAAATTGGACGCTACAAGATCGCTGTTTGGGGTATAATTATTTTCAGGGACAGGAAAAATATATCAAATCATCAGTACATTTTCAACTTAAAATACAAGTGGCCGTGAATTCCTTTTTGAATTACAAAGTAAGACAACGTCGAACCGTCGCTATACACGTTAGGAGAACTGACAAACTGACCGTGGATGAACGAAATTACAAGTATCCTGATCTTGAGTGATACAAACCTTTCATTAATAAATCTATCCACGAACTCAAGGCGAATTATTCTAATCTGGCTTTCATATTTGTAAGTGATGACCCTGAATGGTGTAAAGATAATTTTCGTGGTAAAGATATATATTTTTCACCGTTTAAAGAGCCTGGGTATGACCTCGCCTTGATGGCAAGTTGTGATCACGTGATCCTTACAATTGGAACCTTTGGGTGGATGGGGGCGTGGCTTGGTGATCATAAAACGGTTATTTATAGCAAAAAGTATGTCGCACCTAGATTTTACAGACTAAAATTCTTTTTGCCGTCTTGGATAGGACTTGACGAATAGGTATACTGTCCAAACATCTTACGAATGCCCTCTCGTGGATTATCGAGAGTATAGTTACCTTAATTGGGTCCAATCAGGACGGGTGAAATTACTTTTGAATGATTTCCCCCTCTCCAAAAATGATAAAATTATTGATCACCTACCATACTAAACCTGTTTTAGGACAAAAAACATGCAGCGTTTTTGTCATGATGTTCATCAGTTGTTTTTTGTTTTTTTTTTAAATCGCATTTTAAAGTTAGTATCATCGTGATGTCGCTCACACAGCGCTCCGTGCATTCATTCTAAACACGCACTCTTACAATTCAAAAGCGCTAAAAATCACATATAAAGATACGGTCAACAACCACATTCAAAATAAGTTATAGCTAAAAAAAAATCGTGATTTCACTGATATAATTGAAATTATAAGCGTCTGATTAATTCTAAGATAAATAGGACGCTCTTTATGAAATCTGTATGCATTATTTCATTAAAGGGAGGAAATAAATATCGCTTATTTTGTTCATTCTGAACAAAATTAGCGATATTGGATTACGGACCTTTAATTTCACTCAAGACTCACCCATTTAATTCCGAGATCATTCCAAAATTATTCCCTTTGTCAGTTTCATGATGTTGTTAACTGTGTGGAAATGAAACCCTCAGTCCTTTATTTATTCTATAAACAAGCTTTTTGTTTCCGACCATGTGCTACAAACGCATGACTTAAGGACATAATTTTCCGCCATTAAAAAAACATTTGTATTTCTGTATTCGTTATAAAACTATGAATCGAAATTCAACCTATCTTTTAGGATAGAGCTGTATATAAGGTTAGCAAAACATGTTAAATGTGAATAAATTCAAAAAATTATTTTTTTCTCCATATTTCGGGGCATTTTTCCCGATTTTAGAGTATTCAGAGAAAACGACAAGCCAGTATTTAATGTTACTCCTTGCCTTTTTTCGGATAGAAAAGAAATTAAAGCTTATGAATATGGTAAAAAGAACCCCTACCTCATATCCCTGAACTAAAATACCAACAAATTTGTTATTTCCAATATCAAAAAATTGTGTTTTAAAATTCAATTATTTTTTGTGAATTACCTCCCTTTATTTTAACAAATGAGTCGAAATATCTAAAAAGGCAAGACTGTGACCCCATCTTTTTTTCATGTCAAAATATTCCTCATTATGTCACAAATTTATATTGAGAGTATAAGAAAAAGTTTAATAGTAGAACTATATTTTTTTTAAAGTGAAGCATGCATTTGAAGCCCTAAATTTCAAAGGAAAAATACTTCTATTAAGGACCGAATGAAGATGTCATAATTTTCTTTTGCTTTATTAAAACTTTTATTTTTCTTTCATAAATTAGTGGAATGGAATGTCGTTTTTAAATAAAACACAAATCACTTGCTTTCAGAAAATATTTTTGCCCACAAGTGATAACTTTAAATCAAGGGTGTATCTTTCAAAGAAGTTCAAGGGCAAGAACTAAAGTTCACTATGTGTTTTTGGTTCATATTTTCAAACGGCCCTGACAAAAAATAAGCCCGGTGACCCCTTTTTTCTTTTCAAAAATTGAAATAAAAATTTAGATCTTTCTAAAAATCAGGTTTAAAGAAAAGTTTATTAGTAGGAAAAAGCCTAGCAAACTGCCTTAAGTGACTATTGAAGCGTATATTTAACCAATCGCCAAACGACAGATTTTCTTTTCTTGTTCAAATTCAAATAGTACACAGACAACACTTTTATTGTTGATGAAATTATAAAAAAGATATGATTTTTGGTGGTAAAGAAGTTGTTTGCAATAAGAAATTTTGTCACTTATTTTTTTTTTTTAAAAAAATCTAAGGGGGGGGGGGGGGCGTCCAGACGTGCGATTGTGGGAAAGGAGTTCAAAAAAAGGCTGGGGCTATCGGTTAACACTGAGTGGCTGATATATCTTCTAGTAAAAAAAATAACACTATGGGTTTGTGAAATACGAATGCCCCCGAAACGGCATTTTTTAAAACTTTGCCCTTGAAAAAATACATTGACCTTGTCACACGACCTTGTCCTTAAAATCTGTAGATGTGCATTATGAAGATCTTTCATCATTCCAAATATGAACATTGTATCTTGACTAACCTAGAGGTATTTCGCGATGTAAAGTTTTTAGTTTAGTTTTGCAGACAGAAAGGTAGACCGATCGACAGACAGACAGACGGACAACAGAAGAACATTATGCCCTCGACCTTTCGATGCGGGGGAAAAATCAAACAAGGGAGCTGTTTTTTGTATTTTTCCCCTCACACAGGAAGATTGCTTTATTTGCAAGTGATTTCTTTCTTTTTGATATGCCTTTTGATGCCTTCATGATAAAATCCGGTTTGATAAATCTTTTTTTAAATAACTTGAAAAAATATATAAACCCTGCAAGAAAGTCCATTTGTTGTACAAAGCAAAGTTGTTACTCGGATTTTGAAAGGACGGGTCTCCATAAGGGCCTTTTCGTGGCTAGAATAGATTTCTTTTAAACTTTTGCCATACATACTATGATATAATCTGTGTGTACTGACAAAATATTGGCATCTCAAACTTATTGGTTCTAGCTGTGCATTGTGTTAAAAATGGGTGGGGTAATTTACTACGAACTTGAGTTTCATTTTAAAACTTTTATATCACCCAAATTATTTACTTTTGAGATTGAGGCTACCACACAATACAACAATGAACTTTACCTTAGTTGATATACGGAATTTATTTTGACATATCATATTTTTCATTGCGATTATCTCCCCTTTTTGTCTTGAGGGAATTTCTTTGTTTTATTTCCTACCGACTTTGCGGGTTTGCACAACACGTTTACAAATCGCCTTGAATATCAAATTCTTTTATTGATTGCAAAGAAAATACAAAACAATTGCCCCAAGTTTTTTTCAGCGAAAATCAATTCATTAATTTTGGAGTTATCTGCCCCTGAATATGAGAAATGAGCAAAGTTTAACTTTTAACTGGCATTATCAAGCCAAAGTAAGATAGATTTCAATGATATTTGGTATACTTGTTCCAACACATGAACTCATTTGTGATTTAAACTAATGTTTGTAAAAGGTCAACTTTCAAGGTCACACACCAAGGCCAAAGGTCAAAATTAGCTCAAATTCAGCTTGTCAAGTGCATAACTAATTTATTAACCATCATATTTTAAAGATAATTAGCACAGTTGTTACCCTTGATCAGATATTACATATTTTGAAATGAACTTTTTGATAAGTTCGAGTTCAAGGTCAAATTTCAAGGTCAAATGTCAATATAAGAGTAGTACATGCTAATAGCTATATATCTACCTTATGTTTTTGTAGATCCTAAAATGATTTGACAAAAGTGCCTTCTTACATCAGCAAAAATTTAATACAATAAAAAATATATATTTTATTATATACTTTGATATTGTCTCTATGTATTTGAACGGGAGGAAAGTGTGCAATATTTTTTGATATTGCATACTTTGATATTGCACTGAGATTATTTTCACGTGCACAAATGGACTGAACTACTTTATGGTTGCTACCTCGCCAAAAGTCAACAGGGAATCACATTATCAACGGCTTTCTTTTTGCGTTCAATATTCGAGAAATAGTTTTGTGAGAGTTAAGAAATACGTTTCAAGTTCTTTGAATGCCTAAAGGGCAATGCACTATTGTTTGTTTTCATCTATTTGAAACATTTTCCGAGAAATCAACTACTTCATTCCCCCCCCCCCCTCCCCCTCCAATTTGGCTTGAAAAGTGCATTACTCATTCATTTATTGATATATTTCCACACTTTTTGACAAAGCTGACACCCACCGCAACTTCAAGTTATCACTAAATTCATTGTAAAATATTTTTTTGCTTAAGGTGGGTATCCACTGTCAAATATTGTGATTGTATGTCAATAAATGAATGATTAATGCACTTGTGAAGCCAGATTTATGCTTATTTTGAAATTTGAACTTCATATGTGACCTTGAATATCAACATATCACAAAATTCATTTCAAAATATTTGTGTACATGTGATTGGTAATACCTGTGCCAAATTTTGTTAAAGTCTATCAACAAATTAAGGAAAAATGCACTTGTAAAGATGAATTTCTGCTTATTTTGACCTTTGACCTTCATTTGTGACCTTGAGCCTAGACATATCATATAATTCTTTTTTTGGAATTACATTTTTGCTGGTGAAAGGAGGAACTTTTGTATAATCATTTTAGGATCTACAATAACATAAGGTAGATATATAGCTATTAGCATATACTACTCTTATGTTGACATTTGACCTTGAAATTTGACCTTGAACTCGAACTTATCAAAAAGTTCATTTCAAAATATGTTTTAGTTTATCAAGGGTAACAAATGTGCTAAATATATTTAAAATCTAGGGATAAATAAATTAGTTATGCACTTGACAAGCTGAATTTGAGCTGATTTTGACCTTTGACCTTGGTGCGTGACCTTGAAAGTTGACCTTTTAAAATTATCAGTTTAAATTACAAATGAGTTCATGTGTTGGAACAAATATGCCAAATATCATTGAAATCGATCTTACTTTGGCTTGATAATACCAGTTTAAAGCTATATTTTGCTAATTTCTCATATTCAGGGGCAGATAACTCCAAAATTAATGAATTGAATTCCGTGGAAAAAAACTTGGGGCAATTGTTTTGTGTTTTCTTTGCAAACAATAAAAGAAATTTGATATTCAAGGCTTTTTGTAAACGTGTTGTACAAACCCACAAAGTCGGTAGGAAATAAAACAAAGAAATTCCCTTAAGACAAAAAAGGGGAGATAATCGCAATGAAAAATATGATATGTCAAAATATATTCCGTATATCAATTAAGGAATAGTTCATTGTTGTATTGTGTGGCAGCCTCAAACTCAAAAGTAAATAATTTGGGTGATATAAAAGTTTCAAAATGAAACTCAAGTTCGTAGTAAATTACCCCACCCACTTTTAACACAGCGCACAGCTAGAACCAATAAGTTTGAGATGCCAATATTTTGTCAGGAGACGCAGGTTATATCAAAGTATGTATGACAAAAGTTTGAAAGAAATCTATTCTAGCCACGAAAAGGCCCTTATCACGGGGGGTGATGTCCATAATCGGAGCCACCGGCTCCGCTTTCAAAATCATGTGTGGAACTTCCGCTCCACGTGGGGCTCCGATTATGTAGATGTAAACATTTCATATTTTGAATGAAAATCGGGGTAGGAGGTCGGGATTTCCTCATTTATATAATATTTAATTCATTAATCATTAAAAAGTCGAATGCTATTCGACCAGTTATACATTTTGCAACGTAAACGTACTAAAAAAATGTAAGAACGCTCGTTGGTTTTTGTTAAAAATGATTTCTTCTGGGAGAAGTCTTGAGTCAGGAATGTGAAAACACGTGGTTTTTACCTCCAAAATGCAATATTCTGAACAGAATTAATAACGCAGACCATTGTTTTCAGTGTACACGAGTTTAACAAAACAACCACAATACTCTAACCCAATGTACCTTTCTTCAATATGATATAGATCAAAGAAAATAGTTTGGTTCCGATTATGTGGATTGGCTCCGATTATGTACTCTGGCTCTGAAGTTGTGGAGTGTCTTCTTCTTCTTCTATATAACATCTTCAATATGAAATTTCTATTAGTTTCATGGGGCGTTTTTTCATCATCATTCTACAATGCAAGTTACGTTTGTTACGTTTCACTTCTACATGTTTACTTTTATTATAACATTCCGGTTACAAGACAGTCAGCTTCATTGATATTACTCAGTACATGTACGTGCAAGAGAATTGTCGGACTTTTATCCAGAATTAAATGTGAAGAGATATAAAGATTTCTTCGGAGCCTGTCAATGATTTTTCTTGCTTATTATACTTCGCACGCTAAGCGTTCCAATTTTAACAACGTCACTACTAACGCTCTTTCAAAGTCGATAATTCCATGAAATTTTATCATATATTTTCCGAGTGGTATCAAAAAAAGATGTTACGAAATTCGCGTTCATTTGATACATATTTCAAGAAATACGATTAATATATCTTACTAAAAAAGGACTCAATGAATCATAATACTCCCTTTTTGTTCGATTTTTAGCGCATCTGAGCTGGAAGTGCTCATGGTGAGCTATTGTGATCAAGCTGTGTCCGGCGTCCTTCGTCCGTCATCCGTCACCAATTTGTGTGCACTCTAGCGGCCACCTTTTTGGTCCAATGTCTTAAATTTGGTCAGGATGTCTGTCTCCATCAAATCTTGGTCCAGTTCGAGATTTGGTCAAGTGGGGTCAAAATGGGATCTTGTTAATGAAAGGGGTCAAATTTTAGCAAAAGTCTTGTGTGCACTTTAGAGGCCACATTTTTTGCAAAAATGTCTTTAAACGTCATCAGAATGTTTGTCTCCATCAAATCTCGGACAAATTCGAAATTGGACCAAGTGGGGTCAAAATTGAGGTCAAGGGATCATTAGAAAACCCTCTGTTCACTTTAGAGTTCACATTTTTGGTCCTAATATCATGAAACTTAGTCAGAATGTTGCTCTTCATCAAATCTTGGTCATGTTGTAAACTGGGTCAAGTGAGGTCAAAAATGAGGTTAAGGGGTCATATCTCGGAAAAACCTTCTGTTCACTTTAGAAGCCACATAATTTACCCTTATGTCCTGAAACTTTGCCAGAATGTTTGTCTGCATCAAATCTCGATCAAGTTTGAAATTGGGTCAACCGGGGTCAAAAATGAGGTGAAGGGGTCATATCTTAAAAGAACCTTCTGTTCACTTTAGAAGCCTCATTCTTGACCCAAAATGTCCTGAAACTTGGTCAGAATGTTGGACCCCATCAAATCTAATCTTAGTCAAGTCCTAAACTGGTTCAAGTTAAGTCAAAAATTAGGTTAATGGGTCAAATCTTGGAAAAACCTTGTGTAAACTCTAGAGACCACTCCCTTTACTCAAATGTCTTGAAACTTGGTCAGAATATGTGCCTCCGTGAAATCTCATTAAGTTCAAAAATTGGTTAAGTGGGACCAAAAATGAGGTCGATAGGTCAAATTAAGTAAAATCTAGAGGACATTTATTTGTTTTAACATATTGTCAGGATCTTTGTCCTGAAATCTTAGACGAGTTGGAAAGAGGATCAAAAACCTGGACACCTCTTCAAATCTTTGAAAATCCTTCAGTACTTTAGAGGCAGCATGTTTGACTCAACTGTTTTTAAATGTAATCGGAATGCTTGTGTTTTTGATATCTTGGACTTTTGTTGAGCTAGTCATGAATTTCAAATAAGTAGCTTTTGGCACTTTGCCACATTTGTCAAATACTTGTAAATGCCTCAGGTTAGCACTTAAGGGCCAATGGTCCCTTGTTTTTAAGCCCCGCATAACATTTAGTTCCGAATTTTCGCAAAGATTTGAACATATTTATATAAATTCCGATTAATATCAGAATTTACTTCTTCATCTCCGGATTTGTTAACTTTTCAATCGGAAAGTAATTAAACCAGTTTTAATAAAATTAAAACTTATTTAAGACTATGATAATCAAATACTGAATATGTCCCGAGCGCTTTTTCGGTATAGGGGTACCGTTTTATAAAAGCGATGTTGAAAATTAAACAGAAGTATAAAAATTTGACATTTAGCAAAACGGATCAATATACAAGGGCGAAAACACATCTTATATATACTGAACAACAAAAATAACACACCATTTTTTAGATACAACTTTTTCCATAATCTAGAGTTTGGAAAATTGGATATACCAAAATAAACGTAAACTAATTATTGATCTGTCACAAAATGGATTACACCGAAAACACACACATTGGAGAGTTATTTGTGACTACCCCCAAAATCAAAATTTTAAAATCAAAGTCAGTTTTCACTGCTCTGTAAAATTCAATAGTCCGTGTGTTCATGTGCAATATTGCTCTCAAATAATGTTCGACGTGGATTTCTGAATTTTGCCTAGATTAAATCCTACATGGCTATCCAATTGCTCTTCATTCTTCCTTAATTTGACTCAACACCTTGCGATTTTTTGTTCTTTTGCGAACTCTCATTGAAAGCTCGTTTCTGATATGCTTGAGTTTGAGATAAGTCTGATCGGTGAAAGAGAAGGCATCGGTATAACTTAAAGAAGGTTTTCGTTATAAACAATGTTTTCTCACGCAGCAGATCGAATGCATCGTACGAAACTCAATTTTGTCGAGTAATACAGCTTAAAAAGGTGGAAATGACAAACCGTGAAAACATTTATCAGACAAAGCCAAGTTTTCGAGTTTGGTGGTAGTGAAAAAAATGAATTTCGGAACGTCATTGCGCATAGACATATTAAACTGATTCATTTACGCGATTAAAATCAAGGACACTGAGGGGTCATAACTCGGCCATTGCCAGGTTAAAACGCCGACAATAACAACTACCGATGCCGAACTTCGGTGCTGACCGGGTGGGGAGGACGGATTGTACTACAAATTGTGTTATGACCGGAAACTTTTTACTCTCCAGGTCACAGTTTTTTTTAGGTTATCGTGGACTCATGGTGACAGTGAACCACAAAGATGAGGTATCTGGGCCGTTTGTCGACTGCTTTAAAAGCAATAGCCCTAGGGTGAATCCCTGTAAATAAGTCAATGTTATGGTCTATCATCTCATACCATTGTGGATTCAATTCGTGAATACCTCCTTAAAGTGAGACCAATGCCTATTTTTTCATCGACCGGACTCATTTCAAACTCGAGCTAATCGAAAACGAGTTTACAATGAGAGTCAAAAGAAAAAGTTGCGAAAACCCAAGATTTTGGGATTTGCTCCTAGTGATAGTCGCCTTCACGCGCTTACAACTCTTCAATGCGTATGACTACTGTGTCATTCCTTTTCTCACTAACTAACTAAATAAATAAATAAATAAATAAATAAATAAATAGATAGATAAATAAATAACTAAACAAATAAATAAATTTAGTTTTTAGGCAAGTGTTTATGAGTTTCGGTCCTTAAAGCTAGGCACTCCAAGACTTTGTAGCATTGGTACATAATTAGAGACAAATAATTTTCTTTCAACTATCTAAAATTTCAGTAAAGAACAATTTTCTAGAATATTGTCGTTATCTTCTTGAATTCGAACACACTGAAAACAAGGGTCTACATCAGACATTCTGTTCAGAATATTGCATTTTGGAGTTAATAAAGTTAAACGAGAAAGGTGAGACGTAAAATAGACAACGTGTGCCATGGAATGACGAGAAAACAGCACCCCATGGAGCAAACAGAAACTTCATATTTAAGGCTGTGGGGGCATATGAAAGAAGAAGAAGACACTCCACAACTTCAGAGCCAGGGAACATAATCGGAGCCAATCAACATAATCGGAACCAAACAATTTTCTTTGATATATATCATATTGCAGAAAAGTACATTTGATAAGATTATTGTGGTTGTTTTGTTAAACTCGTATACACTGAAAACAATGGTCTGCGTTATTAATTCTATTCAGAATATTGCATTTTGGAGGTAAAAACCACGTGTTTTCACATTCCTGGCTCAAGACTGCTCCCAGAAGAAATCATTTTTAACAAAAACCAACGAGCGTTCTTACATTTTTTTAGTACGTTTACGTTGCAAAATGTATAACTGGTCGAATAGCATTCGACTTTTTAATGATTAATGAATTAAATATTATATAAATGAGGAAATCCCGACCTCCTACACCATTTTTCATTCAAAATATGAAATGTTTACATCTACATAATCGGAGCCCCACGTGGAGCGGAAGTTCCACACATGATTTTGAAAGCGGAGCCGGTGGCTCCGATTATGGACATCACCCCCCGTGCTTATGGAGACCCTTCCTTTATAAATACGCACTCAGAAGGCGATCGCCAGAGAATACATTGGATCAAAGGGTAATTTGTGGACTGTGACAGAAAATAATTGTCCTTCACCCGCTCCTCTTTTCTATGTTTTGAGAGTGGGTGAATGATTAAAACATTGTAACTACAACTTGAATAAGCTGTATTTACAATGTTTTGATCATTCATCAACGATATTTTCCGAAGGCGGTTTTTATTCTATTACGCACGTGCGTAATGTGCGTTATGATAGTTCCGCCCTTGAAAAGTCCAGTATCTTCTATGTGCTGCTTGCAAAGACTAAGTTTTTCCCTTCACTGTCCAACATATATCATATCCAAATAATATAATATCAGTTTTCGGTTAAAGAAACTTTTTTGTCGTCATGGGAGACAACTCAAAAGTTTCAAAGACTTGTAGGATTGTTTCCCTTTTGAAAATACCAAATGATTTTATAGGGCAAAAGCACTGGGAGGCAGACCCAAAAGGAGCGGAGTAATGTCGAGGATTTTTTTTATTTCTTTATTAAAACATTTTCGAAAGTTTCATATAAACAGATAACTCTTAGAGTCATCGGCTAACAACAAAAAATACAGCAAACATTCGAAAACAAAACGAAACATGTTTTTATTTTCGCCGGAGATTATCGAGATGGTTCTTTATATAAATACATATATGGACGATGATCTAAAACCAAATTATCTTATTGGTGAGAGACCTAAACATCTTCACTAGAGTTTGAACAAAGTGTGCTTGTGAAGCACTTATACGCTCCGCCACTGCCATTCTTCAGATTCAATACCGTAATCAAAAGAATGAATAACTTCATGTTGTTAATTGACACAGTCAGTATGCCTTACATATTATTATTTTTTTTTTTTTTAGTTTTATTCAGCCTATTTAGGATGTGAATAAGACGTTGGTGTTTGTCGTATGGCGCTCCAATGGTTTTATAAACAATCCGTAAAAAATCCCAAATTGTTTCCAAAGCAACACACATAAAAATATGACCCGTCGGCGAAAAAGAAACATCTGGCTAGTGTATAAACTGTCGACATCAGTCTGCCTGCACAGGTTGTAGAGGTTAACTACAGTCGAAATGTTCATCATTTGTCAGATTTTGTGAGTCTGGAATGACATCTCTTCCTTCTTGTATAAGAAGTTGTGTTATGCGACGTTCGGTTTACCTCTTCTGGGGCCCGTTTTACTAAACTTCTTACGATGTTTTCATTCATTCTTTGTTTGTTTGTTTGAATGGAGTTTTACGCCGCTTTTAAACATTTTTTTCGGTTAAATCGTTCCGGCTGGAGCACCTGGTATAATTTACAATAGTACTACCATAACATCCTTTACTAGCCTCCAGCTACTATCCCACATAGGTCTACGATTATCGACCCATTGGTGGGAGACCTATAGTCGGAAAGAATGAGTGCCGCCGTCGGGGTTCGAACCGGGACCTCTAGATTGTCAGTCCGACGCGCTACCAACTGCGCTTTGACGGCGGCTTTATTCATTGTTAGATTTTGCCGTGCAATATCTCAAAGGAATCGTCTTTAGAAGACGATTCCAATGAGATAACGCATGGCAGAATTCCGCATTTAGTAATAACTTTAATTTCTTAAAAAGCTTTAATTTTTTACTTACGAAAAAATTATCGTAAGATGTTTAGAAAAACGGGCCCAAGAGCCTATCTCTTATTCAATTTTTTTCCCAGATATTACAGATGGTTCTTTTTTGCATGACGGTTCACAAAGGTCTAAAAGATTCTGCCACATCTACTACACCGTTTTTCCATCATTAAGAAACAACACAAAATCCCGAGCGGAAAGAAACAAATGGCCAGCAATATTCCACAAACTGTGAAGTTTTCTGATATCACACACGCTCCCTGAAAATATATAGAGGATACGATTTTAGTGACAAATCGAATACTCTTTCAAAAGTGAAAAACTGAATCAAAGTAAAAGGAAGATCCGATATTTTGACTCCTCGATTATGAATAGGATAGAAAACGAGTGCCGTGGTATATGGGAAAAAGACACGAGCGTAAGCGAGTGTCTGTTTCCCATATACCGCGGCACGGGATTTTCTATCTGACTTAGACCACGCTTTTCTAACATTGTCCCGAACCTCTGAACAATAAATGAAGAGTAAAATTCGCTGTGATATTACTGTAAATATGTGTTGTCATGCTGAAATCACTTATGAATCTATTTTCGTTACTTGTTTTAGATCTTTTGCATTTTTGCGATTGTAGAAAGTCTTTTGGAAAAAGAAGCTCGTCATATTTTAAAATGACGCGCCACACAAAACCTGTCGAATTCACGTGCAAGACGTCCTACCATCGTATATCTGTAAATACAAGGCTCGGAGTTGTATCTGTGTTTTATACTTTTGAAATACTGTTCTCTGATTGGACAATTCGCTTCAAGCGTGGTCTAAATTATTGTTCTACAATGACCTGGCACTCATTAAATATTCCTTTCGACCCCTATTGATATTCGGAAATTCTGTTTCTTAATATAGATTTAACCCACGAAGTTTAGATCAAATAAAATGTATACCAATGCATTGTGCATACGGAAAATTAGCGGTAGTGGTAAGGTTTTTGTCCCTTAACAGTGAGGTCATGAGTTCAATCCGGATCATGACCAGATACTTTTTCATTTGCTTTTTTTTTGTTTTGTTTTGGCAAAACTGTTTTAAGTACCTATTTGGTACAACAGTATTGCATATTGCTATTGGGACTCTGCACAGAAATCTTTAGCCAGGCATTAAATTGATTAAAAATTTGATCATTGCAAAGTCGTGTCCATTCATCACTGTAAATCAAAACTGTGTATTGCGATGTCGTCCTGTAAACGCAATTAATTGTGAATCTCGTGTTCGTAGTTCAAAATAGTTCTCAAGCGAAACTTTATAATTGAAATTTTGAAAATGTTTCTATATTTTAAAAATGAACATAAACATACGTTTTTTTTTTTTTTTTTTTTTTTTTTTTTTTTTTTTTTGTTATTTATGACAGTATGAAATTAAAAACTTTATACAGGGTTTGAATACGTTGATCAAATTCCTGATTAAGGCTCATAAGGTTATATATGTTAAAATTGATTCTCTTATCATCTTATTATTCAATATCATGAAGCAAATGAGATTTCTATCGGGGACTACCTTTTAGCACAAGCTTACTAAATACTTAATGTCGTTTTAATTGAGGTATGAATGTGTCGATCAGAAAATTATATTCTTGGTACTAACCAACCGAAAAATAGAATGATATGAGAATGAAAAATATTAAAAAACAAAAAACCTAAGAATATTAATTAAAAGAACTTAATTCAATAAATAAATGAAAAAAAAGATCAAAATATTCATGATTGTTACAAGGATTGAAATATGTTTCCGTGTCCGGTATTGAACTCGATTCGACAACGTATCGCATAACGAGAAGGCGTCTGTAACCAATGTTCTACAGCGACTAGTGTTGATCAATGGAAAATATATGAGTAAAACGGTGAAATAAAAGTGAGTAACGCTGCGGAAATACTCGAGCACTGACGGATGTTAATGAGTGCCAGCTCATTTTAGATAAATAATATCCAAATATATTATATACTGTAATGACAAGTCACAATAGCGTATTCGAGGTATAATACATTGAATATAGCTTTTATTATTTACGAAATTAAACATTTATCTATCTTACACGTAAAACAAACGACTACTCCATTTCTTCTTAAAGTGCGCCATTTCGCACGTGATTTCCTGGGCAACGCCATGACGTCATTAGTTAATAGGCCCCGCTTTGATAACGTCAAATAGGATGTAATGATAGAAAGCAGGGTTAAATCATTTGCATAATTCACTGGTTTGGCGTTGAGATTTCCAAGTGATTATCTATGAATATTTCTCAAAAAGTAACCTGCCTTAAAGGAAAGCAAAATGAAATGAAACTAAGTATTCTTCGTTATTATTTAACTGGGCGTGGTGTTTCCGTGACGTAGTTTGGCGAGCTTACTTTTCAATTTTTGTGTTCTTTAAAAAGTTTGCGTGCTTAGCGAAAGTGAACAAATTTAGACAAGCTAACGTTACGAGGGTTTGGTTACCAATTACGATTAAAGGTCTCAGGTTATTTATGTCTTTCTCTGAAGAAGTAAATAAATCTAAAAAAAAATACTGATTTACCTTAACCTTATGTGCAACTACTCGTTACTTAGGCTCCTCCCTACCAAGGAAATAATCATGGATTATACAAGTAGTGCTGTTTTTTAAGTTTAGGTTAGACAGACTGTCGCTGGATGCCAGTCATTGATCGATCTTAAAAGCTCACATTGCGCACTTCTATCCTGCGTTCAGGATGACAGAACGATGCAATTAGTTTTCCAATTATACCCTGATGTGTACGTGCAATTGCGTTGGTTGCATCGTTCTGTCATCCTGAGCGCAGGGCATATGTGAACCAACAATAAGTCCGTATTTTGATCGAAGGTAGGTAATAATCCTGAAATTTCGTCAATTTATATGGCCTTCTCATAGGGATTTGGAATCAGGATTTCGTAAGAATTTGCATATATCACTATAATAAATATACACAAGGCAGTGCATTCGCCATTTGCTAGGGGAACGGGTCTTTTTTACAAACACTTTTGTACTCGATTTTCGCGAATAAACATATTCTGTGACGGAAGGCAAATAATCTTGTAAAACATCCAGTCTCTAAAACATGGCGGCTGCACTACCTTGTATAAGAATTATTACAGACTAGTGATATTGCTAAGTTGCTATAAAATCCCTTAATAAAGGCCTACTTACCCCAAGGGCACAACCTCCCGGTACAACCATGCCTGGCTGTGTAGTTATAATTGTTGTTGTATTTTGTTGTTGTTGTTGCTGCTGCGGTGTCGGGGCCATATATCCACCCTGATACGGCTGATTGGGATACGATGCCGGGGGTGGGGGCTGTGAATAGGCTGAAATAGATGGGATAATTCGTAATTTGAAGATCAAAAAGAATATGCACATTTTTCAGATTCAACTCCAGTATCTGATTTTTTTTTAAAGCGATGGTTGAGAAAGACATAGAAAATACGCTCATTCGTTATTTTCATAACAAGCATTTCCTTTTCTCCATGATATGTTCTACAATACCGTGTTATCATATTGTTTTACTTTACCGGTACATATGCATATTTTCATGGTATTTTGTTATGATTTCATTATTTTTTTAATTATTTGAGTTAAATGCTTGAGTGACTTAAATTGCCTTATGTGAATATTTGATAGATAAAATCTACTTCCGCCTTACAAATCTTTCATTGAACAAGAGGTCCAAGAGAGCCTGTATCACTCCACCGGCACCTCCGCTCAGAAAAATCTACGATCACAAGATTGAATTGCTGTAGAAAGCTATACGCTATGATCTAGTTAATTTTTGTTTGTTTGGAGATTATCATTTCGGAACTTAGTGAAAAAATGCATATCTATCATAAAGACAAGATAATTTGGAAAGAGGTAAAAAAATTATGGTATTTGATTCTGTCAAAGTTTAATTAAAATCTGTATACCAGAAATTGCGATAACATATACCTTTCCATTATAAAGGCTCCTTTATCTTTGACATGACATCATACCAACATTGAGCTTTTAAACAAGCATTGTCAAATAATGAGGAAACTCTTGAGTTTTAGGAAAATATATTGATAAATATAGGAAGAAGTTCATAAACAAGGCATTCTACACGACTGTTCCTTTTTCAACAACAAATAATCATAGGGTAAAATTTAATAGCCAAAACCATTGACCATATGAAAAAGAACATCCGGTGGAAATTTTGAGTAAAACCACCCTTAACCCTTGTCATGCTGAACCCGGAATATTCCTGCTTTGGCAGGAGCTATAGACAAACATCAGCCTGCACATGTGTGCAGTCTGATGTCAGTCTATACCACCTGTTTCTGACTTTCAAACCAGAATTATGAATAGATTCAATTTAAAAAAAATTCACACACAGTAGGTACTTTCGGTGCTTTGATTTTGATGAAAATTTTTAGCCAAAATTTATTCAGCAAGACAAGGGTTAAGATATGAAGGAAATTCAGGTTTACAAGAAATTCAACATGAATGTCCCTTTTTCCATGATGCAGGATAATATTGCCACACAACTACAATGCGTGCATGGTCAAATGATAAGGAACATTTAAAGAAATTCAAGAAAATCCATCCAGAAATGTTTGAGTTGTGTTAATGAGAATTTTTGTACCCTGACGGCCCCTTTTTCCATAATACAGCATCAAAATGCCCCCTTAAAAATATGAAAGAGATCATGAGGACCATGCCCTACAAAAATTATACATTATAGATAAAAACTTTTAAGATAAGTAATTACTTTATGTTTCACTGCATGGAACCTTTTTGTGTAACTATAGTGCCTATAGAGCCCATGGTGAGGGCAGAATCAGAACTTAATGAAGAAATTTGAGAGAGAATGTCCCAATGAGCATTGATGTAAAGTTTCGTTGAGTTCTCAACAGTAGTTTCAGAAAAGAAGATTTTTTGTATTCATCATACGGGACTACGTCCAGTGGAGCTAAAAATATTGTTCGTGGACGTTTGCAGTGTCGCTTCGAACAATCTGTCTGTTATTGTCCTGTTAATAGTGAAGCAAAGATGTGTTTGTTACAGAAAGATGAAAAATCCCATTCAGATGTCATAATGAATGTTTTTTTTTTATAACTTGAGTGAAAACACGCGATGTCATCAAGGCTACTCAGTTAAGTCAGTACCAAGCAAGCTTTGTTTACTCGTTTAAAATTCGTTGGATCCTTATTTAGCGGCCTAAAAATCTAACTCTTACGAACCCTTTCCCTTAAAAATCAAAATTAGAATCTTAAGATTCTCGCATTAATGAACGCACCTCTCCCTTTAATATTTTTTCTTGGTTCGTAGAATTTTCTGTTGCCAGTTGAGAGACAATTTCTCGGTGTCTGTGTGTGTTTAGGTGGGGGGGGGGGGGGGGGGGGCCAACTGTTTTGAAAATTGCAACCAGACTACAAATAGTTTACATATTGTGGATAATTCTGCCCCTTTTTAATTGTCGTCTGTAACAACTTCCTATTTGAAAGAGTCTAAAAATTCGAAATAAACGTGTAAATGTTAGTAATTGCATACCTGGTGGGGGTCCCTGTTGTTGAGACATCGTAAAGTTGTTAGTTTACCCGAGTGTCTGCCTGAAAGAAGAACGGATTAAAGGTTATCATGAGAAATCTAAAGAGACATTCATTTTGCTTTGAAAAATGCCGTTATTCGAGCTCTTTTTTTTGTCTTGTCATAAGGACGGGTACACCGTGAATACTTCAGGGTATATTCTGTAGTCAGTGAGATAAGATTCGATAGCTATTGAAAAGGGGACATTTGCGAAATTGACTCCAAAACGTACATCGTTTGGTGCCTTGGTAATGCCATTTTGAAATAATATTAAATGCGCTCCTAAAGGGCCATTTAAGTCAAATGATAAAAGATTGATTATGTCCCCTGACCAAATTTACTATCTTGTCCTATTTCGGACAAAACGCACGGGATAGATTGGGGCAAAAGGCCCATCCTAGGATTCTTGTGCCTGTTTTTTTTTTTTTTTTGTTTTTTTTTTACGCTTGTCTTAACGGGAATATGCTTATGGATCATTATGAAACGATCAATTACCGTCTAAACTTGAATGTAAAAAAATAAAATAAAAGTAGCTGTGAACGTTTTTAAATCCAGCAATCTACATTTATCAAAAGGAAATCAGGTCATCAAACTGCACGGGTACATTTGTAAGTCGACACAAACTAGGCGATGATAGGTGTTTTGCCTCATCCAGTAAGACGTAAAGACCAGCATGAAAATATTTTTCAATCTATTTTTTTTTTCGGGAAGCTTCCTTGTATATTCCAGATATACTTCCAATTTAAAACAAAGTGCATTCCACAAACTTATCAAAACTTTTAAATTGATTACGGTATGTTGTATGCATTTGGGGTACCCTATCTTGATCTTAACTTGGTGAGTTTAATTCTCTTCTAGGTCACATTTGCCGACCATTATAGGGATGAAAAAGAATATTCAATGGATACTAGGTCATTATAGATAAAAACATCTCGATATTCACATTTATTAAGACACAACGTTTGGGTCGAAATGTCCAAATGTAACCAGGAAGATCGAAGATAACGACAGGGTCTATTGAAAAGATATATCTTGACTGATAAATTTCCTCTTGACCTTTGAAATTTAAGATATCAAAAGCAGTCTCAGTTTTTTAAAGGCGAAAAATGCTTTACCAAATAGATTTACATTTAAGGTAGTAGACCGGTAATAGTTTCGCAACAATTAGGACCACATATTCTTTCACAATGCTAATCGAGGTTTCCTAATGAAAATCATCAGGAAACCTCGGTTAACACTGTTAAAGTTCATTTTAACCGAACCATTGCAGAACTATTACAGGTCCACTACCTTACCTGCACGTTTTGATACTTATAGTTGCTTAAGACTTACCAAACATTTAGGAAATCGTATATTTTATAAAATCTTGTAACTACACCTGAAGTTACGATAATTTACGAGTCCGATGTCCGCTGTAAAAAAATGCATTTTATTCTGGACTCAATTCCAGAGAAAACATCTTGATCAGCACACGAAACGCTAAGGATTCGAAGATTCAAGATCAGATCATTTGAATATCTTAATCAATATTCTAATGCCAAATTGATCTTTTTCAAAGGAATCAACATGTCGCTGGCTCAGCGCAAGACAGTTATACCTGCCTATAAATATATATGTAGTTACAACTGTCTTGCGCTCAGCCATCGTTTTGGTAAAACGGATCTTGAAACATATTTCTTCAGTTCCATATCAGCCCGTCCATGATCAACAAGCCCCTTGTTTAATATGGAAACGTTCACGAAACAATTAAGAAATAGTACTCCGCTCTGCAGGTTTACTCACGTGCAAAGCGGGGTTCACTTTTCTTAACTTTTGCAAACATTTTTTTTTTTATCCTGAAGTTACGCGATGCAACATTTGGCGATCGGAAATAGGCTGTTTGCAATCTAGATTGTGTACAAATACACTTAGGTCATTTGATAAGTCGTTAACCTTTGTTTCGATTTAATAAAATGAGTAGATTGATTTATTACACTACACGGTCAGATTTTATATACTCAAATCCAATCGATAGCAGGCTTGGCCTGTGAATATACATGCAATTATAGCATGATTTACTTGACCCGAGTTTGATGTAAAATGCTTAAAAATATCAATTACTTACATGTTCTATCAATTTACACAATATATTGGTTTAAACATTTATTTTACATCGATTGGGGCACAACTTTTTCAAATAAGATCAAGTCCCCTCGATTTTGCTCCCTCCCGCCGACTGTGTGAACCAATAAAAGAACAAAGATCGATTGCCGCTTTCGGGAATCGAACTCGGGACATCTGCGTCAAGAGGCCGACATTCAACCCCTTGATCACGGGCACCATACTATACAAAATATATTACAATTCATAAATCGTACATTCAATCGTAAGTTAATCCTATGAAAGAACGTGCAAAGCATAGTATGAAATTTCATATTTTATTTAGTCTAAATGAGAGGGGTCAATTCGAGGTCACAGATCTGACAAAAAAATCAAAATTAAGTTAACACTATCGTTTTAGTGACAAAATTTATAATTTTGGAATGATTTTGAAATGATATTTAATTAGTGTGTAAAGCGATTTTTGAATTAAATTTAATTGAGATAATCAAATAGCGCAAACTTTGGCGAAATTAGCAATATTTATTACCTCCCTTTGAAAAGATTTACTTTCTTTCAAATTTGTTTGTCGAAACGAACCAATAAGACGCTTTGAAATCCACACCAGCAAAAAAAATCTTAGAATAATATGATAAAAATCTATAAATGTTTATCGTTTGAACGATTTCGAAATGTGTTCGAAGTTTGCTTGTTTTTTTAATACAGTAAACCTTGTGTTAAGCGACCACTTAAGGGACTACCAAAAAGCGGCCGTTTATGGGAATGGTCGCTTAATACGAAATACCATGATAAATGTGACAGTTAACTTGGATAGCATTTATAGATTGTCGGTCAAGTCATACTGAATCCTATGATGCTTAAACCCATTAGAATCGTCTTATTGAGACGATTCTAATGGGTTCCAACAACATAAGATTCAACAATAACCAATTTTTCGTTAAGAATGTCTTCTTTTTCAGAGATTATGCTTTCGGTGAAGGGACTTTTTATGGTGGTCGCTTAACAAAATTGGTCGCTTAATAGACGTGGTCGCTCGAACAATATCTACTGTATCAATTTTACGATGTAACAAAATGTACCTACCCTGCATTCAGGATGAACTTTAACGGTGTTAACCGAGGTTTTCTAATGATCTTGATAAGGAAACCTCGGTAAACATTGTTCATTACTGCCGAAACTAATATTAAGGGTCCACTTCCTTTAACCCTTTGCTGTTTAATCCCTGCTTTTTACGTGTCTGTGATTTTATTATTGAGAAAACATTGTGAAAAAAGATGAAATTGCTTCTAACAAGCAATTTCTTCTTTTTCCACACTTTTTTCTACCCTACTGAATGAATATTTTTCAAATTAAATACACTTTAAATTTTCGTCTGCAAAACCTTTGAATTTGGACAGGTCCAAAATTTTGTAAAACAGGAAAAGGTTAAAAAAGTCAATCAGGGTCGATTTCGTGTTACTATGACTCACATAATGTGTAATAGAACTTCCGCCAACAGCAGTAGAAGTCTACTTTGGGGTCACAAAAATCGCAGTTTTTTGCGTTACACAGTTGTAACTGCATAAAAGCATAATTTATGCATAATGGTAAAGTTACAATTGTTTCGAAATGATCCATCGATATCATTTGAGGTTTTCGATTTTAACAATTTGTCGCTTTACTCGATTGTAATGAAAGTGAAATCTTAATTTGTTTAGGTATTCAACTAAAAAAAATACACTTTGGATGAATCCACTTCACGTATTCATACATTGTGATAAAATTTTTTGTTTCATACCTCCGTGAACTGAAGAAATAATTCAATCATCGCTTATTGGATGAAAACGCAATTATAGAAAGAAAGTTCCGTCGTCACATCTAATATACGCCGCCATTTGGAAATTCATCATTATAGTCCCTTTTACAATGACGCGACAGAATACCGCCTTCCCCGTCAACAATGCGCACTTTCAGATGACAAGGAACATTATGTGAAAATTCCACCCAAACCTGTTCATAAATGGAGGAGTTGCGTTCACAAGACATTGTCGCATATACGCACGAACGGACAGCAGGCGGATAAGATAATACTAATAAACATGTACCTTATGGGGCAAGCAATTATTACAGAAATGATTAAGTATACTCACAAGTAATTTTCTTGTTCCGAATAGAAATTTGAACACCTTCCGTACGTGGTTTAAATCAGTCCGAATTTCCCCTTTATTTTCCCCGTGACGAAATAAATTCGTAATGCAGACGTGCCGTGTGCAAACTATTTCATCCTTATTTGGTAGTTTCAGTTTTTATCTTTCCACAAATTTCGCAATACAATCATTGAAAGGTAAAACACATGGTTGTCATGCATTGTAAGTTCTCCTCTATTATTTCAAGCTGGGATTATAAAACGCTGTCATAAAATAGCAAGGGCCTCAAGGGAGGATAACCCGAGTGATGGGCGAGGGGTTTAGCCTTTGGTTTCGCTTGTGCTACACCAGATTTCTAGGAACGGAACAGTATTCTTTGTGAAAATACTAAATCACTAGCTGATAAGAATGGATTGAAAAAGCAAACGAATCCTTTCTTGTTTTGAATAGCTCAGCAAGCTTATCAGGGATTTTCAGTGCAGACAAACATTTTATTTATATCAATTGTTTAGTCTTTATCCTTATTTATCTTCATTCAAATCACATGCGCAACAAGGATTTTGAAATTTATACGCACTCAGAAGGCGACCAACATTGATTATATGAGATATTGGCGATGTGTTGACTGTGACAAATGTCCTCCGCCCGCACCCCTTTTCTATGATATGAGCGTGATTAAACAAAACATAGTACTTACAGCTTGAATAATCTGTAGTTTCGATGTTATGATCAATCACTAATGTCATTTTTGAAAGGGGACTTATTTTCATAACACACATGCGTAATGTGCGTAATTTAAGTAACGCCCTTGCAAATTATCTTCTTAACGGCCACCTGGCATTTATCTTTTTTAGCTACGAACTGGCTATTGCCATGGTTTGCAATCTGGCGTGCGTGTATGTGTCCGTGAGTCCTAAGGTAGAATATATAATACTTCTCTGAAACCACTACCCAGCATTCACCCAAACTCACAGATGTGATGCTTGGGTAAGGCTCTTCCAAATTTTCCGTTGATTCTTGTCAAAAATCATAAAAGTCGAACATTTAACAGGAATCTCAAAATTTCAATTACTCGGGATATACCAGCTTCAGTAATCAATTCTCAGTCCATTTTTGTAGACTACATTTATCGTAATTAATGAAGCGCAACGGAATGTTTTACGCCTGGATTCTAACGAGGGGGGATTTACCAAAAACAACTGAAAAAAATCGGCGAAGTTTCCTTGCCTGGTATATTTGTCTCTCACCAATGGATTGATAATCGTAGACCTATGTGAGATAGCAGCTGGAGGCTAGGAAAGGATGTGGTGGTTGTACTGATGAGAGAAATACCAGGAAACCATTGTTAGGTGCTCCAGCATCCGCGATATAACTGAAAAAATGTTTATAGCGGTGTTAAACTCCATTCAATCAATCAATCCTTGCCGGTTACCAAATGGTTGAAGAAAATGACATTGTGTTAAAGAGTCTGTTCGTGACATTTCCATTTAAATTTCGCAAGGTGCAAAACATTGAGTAGAGTTGACAGCCATATACTGTAAACATAAAGTTACCTGGTTGTCTACAGATGCTTTGAGACTTTATCTATCTCCTAAATGCATAGTGAAGACTCGGGTAATACTGTGTTGATACACAGACTGGTCAGAGTCTTTACTTTGCGCATATTTAAAATTGTTGGAAATCCCACGCACAGGCTGAATGTGTTGTTTCTCACACTTGCACAAAATGTTAGAATTACCCCCCCCCCCCGCCCGCTCATGTAAATTTTGAATTGGAGGGTTCCCCGAAATTTCGTCATGATTTATGTTTTACTTAATCCTTTTGTGGTTCGAGGCTGATTAAATTTTCTCCCTTAATGCATTTCCTATCACATTTCAACTAATACATATAAGATATTTCAAATATCAAATGAAATGTTATTTTTTTTAGAAAAAAAAAAAACACCTGGCCATTTAGAATTTTCACCATTCCTTTCTACTGACCTCTTTTTCTTGTGTTTTAGTCAGTCATTTGCGCATTCAGCAACTGTTCAGATATAAATTTAGTTAATAACATCGTAAAATTGACTAGATGAATGGCTTTGGCATGAAATTGATTGAGTGGTAGGAGCGAGTTTTTAGTTAAAACGGGAGGTAATACATTATCGCTTGTTTGGTCCAATTGGACGAAATAACCGATAAATTATTACCTCCCTTTAGAAAAAATATACGTACGTTTCTATAAAAAAAATTACTGCGTCTTCGCGGACGATTCAAAATCAACACCTGCTGATAAAAACGAGGAACGGTTTGTTCAATAAGAATGAAGTTTTGAAGAAGAACGAATCTGTGAAATTTTCGAATGATTTTGGTGCGTTTCAGAAAAGTATGATTGAATGGTTGAAATGAATGAATGGAGCGTTGATTAAACGATTTGGAATAGTTAAAAATAGAGTGAGTGTCATTTTTATAGTGTTCAATGTTTGTAACTGTAGTTGGAGGAGGTGTCTTTTCCTGTGTCGCCAAAATTTTTGTCTTCTAAATAAGGAACTGGTTTCTAGCATGTGCTTGATTATGAATTTTGCGATGCTTAAAACTAGGATTATTGGACATTTTTTCTGATTATGAATTCTGTCCCAACTGCTTTCGAGCTCAAGAAATGTCGATCATGTTAAATCTGCGAAAGTCCCCGCGGTCAAGTTTGATCAGTTATCCCATGGTGAGTAACTATAAATTTGCAGCGTTGATTCATTAAAATCGTGGCATGTTGTGTCTCCAGGATCTTAAAGCGTTTGCAAACGCTATCAAATTGGTGATAATATTTCTTAAACGTTTCGGACGGGTTTTCACGATAAGACTAACCTCTGGGATAATTGTTTCTGCTCTACAACGCCCTGTTGTCCTTTCCCGTTTGTCAATGAAATAAGAAACGCCTTGTAATCAGCAAAAACACATTTATGAGCCGTCTCGCGAGGAGCGATCTAGAGATCGTAAAAATAAATATTTGGAAAATAAATTTGATCCAACAAATGTCAACAAGCTGTCGCGGTTTAAGAACGATTTAATAGGATTCATCTAGATTAAGAAAATACGCAGTTCCTGAAAGTAAATAAGTAGTACGCCTAAGTTGGAAGAGCAGTTGGTGGCTCGGATGAATGTTGTGGCTGTAGCGGTGGGAAAAGCGACAGGAAACCATGGTGAGGTGCACCGGCCGCTGAAATATAACTGCGATAATATATAAAGTGGGGTTTAACCTAAAATAAGCATTCAAACAAACGAACGAAATATCGCATATTAGTCTCCGACATCGATGTCAAACGAACATATTCGCAAACTAGTTTACGACTGGTTATTGTCGGATTCAGTGCATTAAAAACATAATACATGACGATTGCTTTTGTTATTATGAATGTTTTTTGACATGGCGGGGCGGGCCTTAGTGACGGATCTTGTATTTAAGGTTAAGACAGGGACTCTTTATATACAGGGTTTCCTAAAACATATTTGGAATGAGAGTTACTTTCTTAGAAATACAAGATATTTCAGCATTTTGTGGATCAAATATTCAAACAGAATATTTTCCAACCACATAGAATTTTCTTTGGATGGGCATTTTTTCAATGTGTCGACAATACGTGTTATGATGACGTAATGTTGCGTGTTTGGACATTCTTCATTTAACTTTGTGCAATTTTTGTAACCAAAATCGATTCATTTTTAGACATAACTTGTGCAATGATGTGTACACATAAATATTAATGGATTCTTAAAAAAAACAATCAATGTTTTCCGTTTAAAAATTCCATTACTTTGGCGCAACGTACTGGTAATTACACAAAAGTAACGTCCAAAAAAAGAAAAACGTTATTTTAATGTATGTTTAAATTGCTAAAATAACAGCTAGAAAGCATGTTTTAAACAAAATTGAATATTATATTAGTAGAATCCCTGTGTGTAAAAAAATAGAGGATAATCAACTGGTTATGTCTGATATGACAAATATTTCACTAGGATGCGTTGTTATGCGTTAAAAAAGGTATCCGCAAGACGAGATTTTGTAACAGCCCAATTACGTATTTTAAAATAATTTCTTCTTGGTTGATCATCGACAAAAAAAACTTAATATCTCCTTTTAAATTGTGTAACTCACGTAATCATGCATATTCTGCGCCACCATTCACCTGGCGGAGCGTGGCATAGCCATGAAGTAATTTGGCGAGTTTACTGTTAAACATTTAGGGTTCTTTCAAAAGAGAGTCGACACGTATCTGCAACTCGTGTAAATAACGGTATCCTAAAGCCAACCATGCGTTCAGGATGCAAACGTTAGCGAAGCGTTTTCGAAATGATACCTCGCTTTGCATGTGTGTGCACATTCAAAGCGAGGTATCATCTCAAAGCGCTCGCGAAACTTTTTTACATCCTGAACACAGGGCTGAACGATGAAAATGCTTAACAAAAGTGATTAAATTTTATTGATGGGTAACCAAAACCTCTTTAGCTTTAGTTAAGAGGGTATTGTTGGCCAATGACGTTTAACATTTCCAGTTTATATTGTAGACTATGTATAAAAGTTAGTAAATATTTAAAAAGAAAAAACGGAGCTGATTTATGCAATGACCCATTACTTTGGCTCCGCCCAGCCTGGGCAAAAATAATGGAATGAAATTAATTTAGATTTAAACGCGCATTAGATATTTTGGGATACCCTGTGATTGTAAAGTACTTAGTATACATGCATTTAGGATCCTTGGTTAATGTGTCGCAGTTTTTTTTTATATATATTAACTCGTTTTATAAACAGTCGACATATACGCATATCGTCTGTTGGCTGTCGAGTCCTCGTAACTACAGCTTGAGAAAATAGGAAGTTACGAGGTTTTGGTAAACTAATTATGAAATGTGTTCACTTTTTCAAGTGTGTTTATTAAGTATACATAATTAGTTTAGGCCCTAACTATCGATAAACTCTAGTTAGAAACCAATAAAGTTAAAAGTAATTGGTCAAGTTATATTCTACGTTATAAATGAACTGGCAGGGCGGGGCTTAGCAGTGACGTAATTTGGCGAGTTGACTTTTAAATATTTCGGGTTTCATTGAAAAGTAAGTCGGCAACAATCGTGAACGCGTGCAAATAACTGTATCCTAAAACCAAGAGGATTCACGTGCTAAGGGAAAGTGAACACATTTCATCGTTGGGTTACCAAAGCCTCGTAACTTCAGCTTGGACAAGCTGAAGTTACGAGGGTTTGGTTACCAACCTACGACTTAAGGTCGCGAGTTATTCATGCCCACCATCTGTAGAAGAAGGTAATTATGAATAAAAGCTGATCTACCTTAACCTTAAGTGCAACAACCCGTTACTTAGGCTCCGCCCTGCCAGGGCATTAATTATGGATAATATCACTGCTAGATCAATCACTGTCAGGTCAGTTATAACGTAGAATATTCCAGATTTGTTACGATAGCGTTTTCTCAATATGCCAAGGCCAAGACCAATTGAGGATGCACGTGAATTCTTACAATACAACACCCTTATAATTATTATGTTATACACTACGCGTAAAAGGCCGATATAACGAGTGGACGAATTCGCTGTAGGACTATTTTACTGTTTTATGAGATATCGGATAATAACACGCTGTAGAAGGTACTGTCATTGCGAATAATTTTCAAAGATATGTATATTGCATCCTTGCATTGGAAAGTAACGGAAAACAATGTAAAAATAATGACATTTTCACCAAACTGAATTAAGCTGTTAAGGCTTATGGCCATAGGCACTTGGTTTCAAAGTCTCTTTCCCGTATACAATAATCCCTACTTAGTTTCAAAGTCTCTTTCCCGTATACAATTATCCCTATCTATATAGGGATAATTGTATACGGGAAAGAGATTTTGAAACCAAGTGCCTATGATTATGCCAACACTGACTGGTGAGTAGCAAATTTCTCCTTCAAAACTAAATATAATTTTTAGCTCCACTGACCGAAGTACAGTTTGGGCTATAGCGACGGCGTGTTTCTCGTCTGGCTATCAGGCCGTTTCTGCGTCCGCAAACCTTTTCTTGTTATCCTGATAGAGTCAACAGTTTTCATCCGATTCGCTTCAAACTTTTACTAAACTGCTAAATGACGGTACCAACATAAGGGTTGTCTCTTTCGAAAATTGGTCAAATCCATCAAGCGTCACGGGGAAATGGGCCCTATGAAATTTGATGAAAATATCCTCGTTATCAAGATAGTGTCCCCAATTTTCACCCGATTTGCTTCAAACTTTCATTGAATGGTCATAAGAATGGTCTCAGACTCAATAAACCTATGTCCCTTAGAACCATGGGTAGGATCGAAATTCGAGAAAGAATCGGCATTCATCGATTTTAAGCCTCCATACGACGTGGTCTAGCGGGGCTATTGTCATGGCCTGGTGTCCGTCGTGAATCCGTGCGCCTGTCTGTCAGTTAATGTTTTCTTCAAACATCTTCTTCTTTAAAACTATTTGGCAGAATTCAAATTTACTTCACTGGAATGATCCTTAAGACATGCTCTTTCAGATTTGTTCATTAAATACTTCTCGGTCTAAAGACATGGCCTCTACGGGCTGTTTTGTCACTGAAAAAAAAAGAGTCTCGTATGATAAAAGATAATAAAAATCTTCTTACCTGAAACTACTATTAAAGCTACCCTTTCACAGATTGGGAAAATGTGTGTGTGTTTTTTTTTTATTTTTTATTATGTAAAATCAATCGGAAGTAATGATCTCATCATGTGGAAGCCTTTAAAATAATAAGATTCAATCTGATAATGCATGGAAAGAAAGACAGATATTCCTGAATTTAGCAAAATTCAATCTGAAAAAAAAGCATCTTCTAACGCCTAAAAAATTATTCCTCAATTTCGAGCAAACTATCTACGTATGTGCATTCCGAATGTTTCTCTTATTTAATGTATTTGACTGCTGGAAACTCCATATCAGTACAACCAAAAATGAAATATCATTCACATAAAGTAACGATTTTGTAATTTATAGACTCGAAATAAATAGATTGGAACCCTTACTGATCTTGCCGCTTCGAAAAAAAAGTTACAAAATTATTGAAATATGTTCTTTTTAGTACCAGTGCCTTTGGGTCATTCTTAATCGTTTAAAAATACACACATTTCCAAATACAAGAACAAGTTTTGTATTTTTCTATGAAAAACTATGAAAGGGCAGCTGTAAGGATTCAACTTAATTTCACGTGAATGATGCTTAGAACATATTCTTTCAGATTGTTCGTGATTTCTGATCATACTGATGACATGGGCTCAAGCTCATGGGATGTCGCGTTTATGAAAAAGTGTCCCATATGATGAAAAATAAAAAAAATCTTCTTCTCTGAAACTACTGTTTAGAACACATCCAAACCTCACATGAGTGGTGCTCAAAATATGCTCTTTCAAAATTCTTGTTAAATTTTGATCGGTTGATAATGTTGGCTCTATGGAAGGTCGCGTCATATATGATATGACACGTTATCATAAAAAATATACTTCTCTAAACTACTTCGTAGAATTCATAATAACTTCAAAGAAATGATTCTCAGTGCATATTTTTTTCAGATTTCTTTGTTTATGCCTGATCATGCCTGATCCTGTTGATTAAGTAGGCTCTACAGGCCGTCGAGTCGCCTAAATGGCCCCATATGATTAAATTTTAAAAAGCTACTTGGAAATGATATTCCATGTCATGGAAAAGGGAGGTTATTGTAAAATTGGTTGCTATCTGCTAACAAATAGATTACATATACGCTTAGTGGAAAAAATGTTCATATTTTCAAAATATGCGTTGAAAGCTATGTTGAATTTATAAGTGTGCAAGTGTATGGTCTTAAACATACATCTTTTTTGTGTATATTTTCATAACCCCTGAAACTGCAGCATCCCACCTTAAGTTATGCTTTTTATTGGTCTAAATATGTGAATATGGGGTTCGAAGCCCCAGTCTGCGTATAGAGTAGAAAAATCGCTTTTTCGTTAGTATTATTTGAATATTTTTTCTTGATTTAGTCTTATGAAAGTTGAGTTAAATAAAAATACAAATATATCGACAAATGGCGGCTTTTTCGTGAAACGCATAATATGACGTAATAAAAAATAATATGTAAATGAGATTTTGGTCACGCGAAATACGCCCAAGTGCAGGAGCGGTAATGGAGCTGTATTCAAATTGGAGCCCAAAATGTTGCGGGTCATAAACATTCATAAAGTTAGGCTTATATTTAGATCATTGCGTCATAATCATACGCATTACCGAATATTTGAATGACAAATTCAAGCTTATCTTTGAGAATAAAAGTCTAGCTTGTGTGTATATAGTCGTCTAAGATCATTGTCTTGCGTTTCGGAAATGGCCACGAACACAGCCGGGGGCTTTAAAACAATTATCATTTATCTGGTCAAAATGTTTTTGAACAAAGAGAAAATGCACTCATTGATTTGATATCATAAGGAAGTAAATATCTTCGCCAAAATTAATTTTATAGAAATACTCACTTTTTTACTAAAACGACTCACTTGTAATCATACACTGTTGAATCGACCCCTATGCGCAAGAACTATTTTGGATAGACAATTCGCTGTTCCGTTAATACAGAGATAAGAAGGTGTGAAAGGCCGAGAGTAAACATGTAGACGGACAGGCAAAATCATTATTTTACATTCAAAAAATCTGAAAAGCAAAACTATTCATGGTATTAGATAGAAAATATGATGTGACAAGAAAAATACGTTTCATTAGTTCGATTCTGATATTTTCGGCAAAATGTTGGTCCACGCAGAAGTCAAACGCACTATACCTTTATGCCGAATACATAATTAGGTTAATGAATAAGATTCCGAAGTAACCTCGGCACGTGGGGATCAAGCAAACACGTTCCATTATACTGTACAAATGTCGACTTATAGCCTAATAGCATATAATGGATTTTATTTCAAACAATTTAGACCAATGCCATCGTTTATTTTGTATCATGTGAAGTATCTAGATCCATATTGTACAACCAGAACGAGGCTGCTGTGCAATACGGATTTATTCCAAAACAAGTCAACCTATATTGTACGATGAAAGTGAGGCTGCAGTCCCGAGTATTGATATCACCACTTTTCGCGGCTATTTGAGTGTATCAAACCCTCTGTTTGGATGTATTGAAATAAGTTTGAGAAGATTCTTGTATCAACATTTAATACATTCATGCTTGAAAGTAAAGGAAGAATGCAAGCCACATTGAGAAATACAAATTGTTGTTGTTTAATCGTTTGTCAACATGAAAATGTATATTTCAAGTTACGTCGGGTAGTCAATCTGTTTTATGTTAATTACACATAACGATCAGTCAGGACTGAGATTGCATTTGACACTTTTTCCGGATTAGTTTGGATCTTTTCCTTTATCTCTCTCTCAAATGCCGCAAATCGTTAATTCTGGAACTTTAGAGTGTGAAATAAAGTTACATTTAAGGTTCATGTAAAGTGTTTGAGACCCAATATTTAGGGCACTTCATTAGCCAAGAAAAAGCAGTATGTCCAGGTATATCATATATCAAAATGAAGCTATTCGTGAGAACAAGCAGTTAGGCAACATAAGACCGCAATAACTATAGCGGTATAGCCAAAACATTGTGGAAAAGGGTCATTTTGTACAGAACAAGCAACTGCATGACGGTTGCATAAAATTGCCACGTATTTTAACAAAGTACAGTCTGAAGTACCATCCAGGTAGTGCTACAACCTTAGATATAAAACTCAGTCTTAAAAGGCTCTTTTGAAACAATCAATTTCCATTTATTTTGTCAACATACATGCCAAACCGGTTTGGTCTGTTTTCAAATAGACGTAAGGTATGGTGCAACATCACACCATAATATTGTGAAGTATTTTCTGCGATTTATTTCAAATTATAGTTTTTTTTAATTCAATGATCTACAATATTACTATATATTTATCATTCTGTGAAATAGAAATTGATATAATGCTAAACAACCTTACAGGTATATAAACAATTAATGTCTATTTATGTTGTGATAACACACCATACCCTAAAAAGATCTACACGTTTACAAAATTAGAATGACATATATGACAAATGTGTTTATAAAATAAGTCAAAATAAAATGCTTGCATAACTACGTTTTGGGGCTGAATTTTATACCAATGGTTGTAGCACTACCTTGATGGTACTTTAGGCTACACTTTGTTAAAATATGAGCCAATTTTATCCAACAGTCATGCAGTTGCTTGTTCTGTACAAAATGACCCTTTTCCACAATGTTTTGGCTATACCGCTATAGTTATAACAGTCTTATGTTTTTCAACTGCTTGTGCTCATAAATAGCTTAATTTTGATATATAATATTTCTGGACATACTGCTTTTTCTTGGCAAATAAATGCCCTTAAAATTGGGTCTCAAACACTTTACATGAACCTTAACACGATCGAGTACAATACTGAATTCATTTGATTCTTTGTAATTTTTGTAAATGGAGAAAGACATATTATGATATTGATATACTGTCGCCTCGTCAAATATAGACTGGTTCTACAGGGTACTCATCCAATAGATTTCAGTATTGTACTCGTTAATATTAGATAACCTTTTAATATTGGACACCTTGTCATGCAGCAGACAATTCAATTTACCAAACAATTGTTTCTGCTTGTGTGAGACTATCTCCAATAAAAATTAATAAATGAATTGAATTAAGCAAATTCCAAAAAAATGTTAATGTTGCACCCGTTTTCAAAGGCTGTAAAGTGGCGGTCTCAATAAACATGCGTGTATTAATGTAAAAATTCATGTGGGTGACAAAATATCACCAATGCATTAAAATTTTGAGCGGCAACGGCTTTTCAGAACTAAAACGTGCACTTGCACGTCACGATTGGATTCCGCAGATAAGTCTCGTTTTGCAGGAGGGAAACGTTCGATAATCAATTTATTTAAATCACTAAGGCAAGGTTCAGGTCAATATGCTTCCACTATACTGGTGGTGAGAGAAATACCAGGATTCAATTGTTAGGTGCCCCTGCCTCCGCAATATAACTGAAAAAAAATTGTTTTCAACGGCGCAAAATCCTATTCAAACAAACGAATTCGCCAATACAAGAACCAGCTTTTCTGTCCATTTTTACCTCTTCAAAAATTTATTTGCAAACTTCGATATCTGATTAAGTCTCTCATTTATAGATATTTGAAAGCCAGGTGAGAGATACATGCCCTCTTTGTCTGTTGTCCAATGTTCTTGTAACAAATTTCTAAAATGGGCACTTTTCGCATGACGGACCCTGTATTTTTTTAAGCTCGACTATTTTCAGAGAAAGCCCGATGTATTTTTACAACTTTGGCGTCGTCGTTGAGGAATTTTTTTTTAAGATTTACGATAAAAATACCCCCCCCCCCCGGTGGTCCATCAAAATTTCTTTAGCAGCTTAAATTCAAGCTCACCCAAGAGACATCCATGCCAAGTTTAATTGAAATCAGCCTTGTGGTTTTGGAGGAGAATTTTTTTTATAGATTTTAAAATGAAAATAAAGTGAAAACAGGCCCCGCCCTTCCACGCCCACATTTCGGGGTCATTTAAAACTACTTTGGTTACCTAAGGAAAACCCATGCCAAGTTTCGATTTAATTGACCCAGTATTCTGGGGAAGAAAATTTTTAAAGATATTTAAGTGAAAGTTTTAGGAAAATAAGCAACGCCCGGCACGCCTACATGTTCGTGTCAATCAGAATTTCTTTATTAATTAAGGTAAAGGGTATCCAAAGAAATATCCATGCTAAGAATCGGCGAAATAGTTTGGGAAGAGAGATTTTTAAAGATTTTTAAGTGAAAATAAGCCCCGCCCTGTCATGCCTATTTTAGGAGTCAATCAAAATTTCTTTAACAATTTAAGTAGAGGGTCGCCTAAGGAACATTTCTACGAAGTTTAGTTAAAATTTGTCCATTGGTTTAGGAGTAGAAGGTGTTTAGATCAAATGATTACCCATGCACGCACAGACGCACGCACGACGGCAACACCGTCATGACAATAGCTCGCTGGCCTTCGGCCATTTGAGCTAAAAAAAAACTCCTTTGAAACTACTGTTCATAATTTAACCAAAATTCACAGGAATGATGACAAAAATAAGCTCTTTCGGATTTGATCGTAAAATTCTGTTCGGGCTGATGATTATATATGATGAAATATAAAATAATCTTCTCTGAACCTAGTGTTCATATTTCAACAATGCTTCAAATGAATAATCCTTGGGACATTTTCTTTCAGATTTGTTCGTAAAATTCTGATCAGGCTAATAACAGGGGCTTTACGGGCTGCTGCGTCACTGAAAAATGGTGCCATATGATGAAATGTCTAAAAAATTCTTGTTCTTTGAAACTACTGTTCAGAATTCAACCAATTTTAACAGGAATGATGCTTAGCATGATCTTGCAGACTCGTTCGTAAAATTCTGATCGGGTGATGGCATGGGCTTTATATGCTGTCAGGTCACTGAAAAATGGTCCCACATGATGAAATGTATAAAAAATTCTTCTTCTTTGACACTTCTATTTAGAATTCAACCAAACTTCACAGGAATGAAGCTTAGAACATTCACTTTCAGATTTGTTCTTCAAATTCTTATCGGGATGATAACATGGGCTCTATCGGCTGTCGTGTCACTGAAAAATAGTGCCATGTGAGGAAATGTAAAAAATCTTCACTCACCCACCATTATGTTACACTTTCATAATTGTCTTGGTTTTATGATATACCTAAGCTTTTATTAAGACCTGTAAGGATAATCTCCTTACAATAAACTAGATCTTAGCTTATAACTTTCTTAAGCAACATAATATCACTGGTCATAGGTTTTTCTGAGTTCTTTTGTGAACTATTTCGATCACACTCCGTCCGGGGTCCGTCCGGCGCCCCTCGTCAGTTGTCCGGGGACTGTCATCAATTTTCAAACGGCATCTCCTCTCAATCTACTGGACCGATTTATACCAAATTTTACAGGAATGTTCCCTGGGGGGTCTTCTTCCATAATAGCTACAAGAATAAAATCGGTTGAAACTCTGGTTGACACGGCAACAAAAAGGATTTCTTTAGACAAAATCTTTAAAATTCTTCTTTCTCTGAACCAAAAGCCGTACAACCTTAAAATTTGGCGTGGATCATCAGCGAATAGACTTTTATCAAAAAAGCTAAATCATCACCGTTGGACCATAAGGGGAAGATCACCGGGGGCGGGTAAGGGGGGTGTTAGGACTTGGATCAAATTAGCTTATTTCAAAGTTCTTCTTCTTATGGACCAGAAGCCATACAGCCTCAATTTTTGTCATGGATTATCAGCTCATAAATCTTTCATAAACTAGCTTAAACTAGACAGGGTGGCGACCAGGGACAGAGCACCCGGGGAAGCGGAAGGACTCTGATCAAATTAGAGATCGTCAAACTCTTTTTCTATCTAAACCAGTCCTCCATCAGCCCGTATTTTTGGCACGAATCATTATTAGTACATTGACCTTGATGCTAAAAGCATGACCTTTGGGTAGTCCGGTGCAGAGCAACAGGTGGGGGCTACTTCACGGATGTCAATTTGGATATCTTTAAAATTTCTTCTTCATCTTACCTACAACTTTAACAGCCATAATATTTAGTACAGACTATGATATGATACATCTTCCAGTAAGATGCTAAAATCATCATTTGAGCAATCAGGGGCAGAGCATATGGGGAGGGTAAAGGATCAAGTGACTATTTATAAAAAGAATCTTTAGAACTCTTCTTCTTCTTCTGAACCAGGTTGCTAATAGCTTTTATATTTGGTTAAATCACCAGTTCATATACCTTTATGAAAATACATAAAATCAAGGCTGTTGGGCTTCCAGATGCAGAATACCAAAGGGAGGGTGTGGGTTTCGGGGTTATGTAAAAAAGCTTTTTTATCTGTCAGTGATCATCATTTCATATATACCTATGTGAAATACATTAAGCAATTAATGTTGGTCTCTTGGGCAGAGCACTGAGAGCGGGGGAGGGGGTAGATTTTGGATCAATGTAGAAATCTTTAAAAGCGGCAAAATAGTAAATCAATATTGCCAATGTCAACCCCATTAGGTAGGTAGAGTTTCAGTTAACAGTTTGAATTTCGTTTTATGGGGCTGATTAGGCAGAGCTAGGTTATAGAGCTATTTTCTCAGGTGAGCGACCAAGGGTCAACTGTCCTCTTGTTTGAATCTTGTCATCCTGTTCGACTCACATATTCCATTTTATTTTCAGGATGACTCGACGAGTCAGTCCCCGTTTATGGGCCTTACTATTTCTCCTGATCTTTATCTGGGTCACCAACCTCAAATCGACAAGACAAATAGCAAAGAAATGGAAACTATCGGTAAGACCATCGAGCAAACTAACTCAAACTTCAGCAGCGTCTACGCCGAATCAAAATACTACTGCAGTTACGAAAAGAATACCAACAGCAATGAAATCTTCTTTCAATCGAACAAAGATAAGAACGTTCAACTGTACACGTGACCTTAAAAGAAGCCATTACATGACAATAGAATTTAGACCCGGAAGGACCGGAAATGCATTGTTTCAAGTATTTTGTTTATTGTCGTTGTCGTCTAAATATTGTTACACAGCAATAGTTGAATACCGTAACAGATTTTTCCGGAAACTTCTTCTTCCAGTGTTCGACATAGACAACATCAAAAGAGTGAAACGACTCGATACCAGCACATTCCATATTTTATCAACTGTTATATCTAAACAAGTGAGAGACGATTTACAGAATACGCGACAGAATTGGACGCTAGATGACCGTTGTGTAGGATATGCTTATTTTCAGGGACAGGAAAAATACATCAAGTCATCAATACAGTTTAAACATGAAGTTCAAGAAGCTGTTAACGTGTTTTTGAAGTCAAATTTTAGAAAACGTCCAACAGTTGCTATCCACGTTAGGAGAACTGATAAAATGACAAAGGAACCGGAATATGAATACGCCGATCTGGAATGGTACAAACCCTTCATTAACAAATCTATCCGAGAACTTAAAGCAAATTACACTAATCCTGCTTTCATATTTGTTAGTGATGACCTAGATTGGTGTAAAGACAATTTTCGAGGTAAAAATATATACTTTTCTCCGTGTAAAGATGCTGGATGTGACCTCGCTCTGATGGCAAGATGTGATCACGTGATTATTACAATTGGAACTTTTGGATGGATGGGGGCGTGGCTTGGTGATCATAAAACAGTTATTTATAGCTCAAAGTTCGTCCCTCCTCGATTTTATCGAAAACAGTTCTTTTTGCCATCTTGGATAGGAATAGGCGAATAATTCTTAAGTCAAAAATAAAAGTCAAACGAATAAAAATGTTCCTTTAACATTTTTTCGTTGGATAAGATATTAAGCTTCAGTAAAAGATTGAAACTTGCTTTCCTTCAATTAACAAAATTTGACGTCACTCCAGAGGGGCACTATCATACCATAACGTCATAACGTTGTCATGCAATCACGTGTGCTATGACGAGCCTTACAAGCATTTTCCAAAGAATTTAGTATTTTGTCTCATGTTTGCTTTAAAGAGCTGATATAATCAATTGCTTTTCGTAATAAGATCGATAAATCTTTCATTGCGTAAACAACCTAACGTTGCTCCGCCACACGTAAAAAATATGTTTTTGTTCCTTCAATAGAAGAATCAATTTTCTCACTGAAACAAGCAAATGCAAACTACATGTATATATTTGTTCAAATCATTGAGGTCTTTTGAATACTTCGTTAAATATCAATTCAAACTGGTACAAATAAAAAGATGGTGCACCCTTTCCTAGACTCCAGCTGTTATCTCACCTAATAACACGATTATACACCATTTAGTGGGACATAAAACGGATCACAAAACGGTGCAAACAGTTTTCCAATTATAATCCGCTTTGCGTGCAAAGCGGGGTATAATTGGCAAACTGCTTTCATCGTATTGTCATCCTGAACGCAGGGCAGAACGTATTGAAGATTTGGAGTCTGGTGCGCTTCAAACTGTGGCGGCGGCACAAGCACTGTAAGAATTTAAAATTGATCTCTTTCATGGAGCTATTTTCGCTCGGTAAGAAGAACTTTAGCAAAGGCTTGGTCTCTTAAAAAGTTCCACAGTTGTCCCAAACTTAAACAGGATGGAAGCAGAAGCATTCTAGTATATAATGTTCCATATGAAATTAGAAAGATCCATTGGAAAACCCAGCCTTGCGTTCAGGATGACAAAATAGTGCAAACTGTTTTCAATTTATATCCCACTTTGCAGGAAAAAATGAACATGCAAAACGGGGTATTGTTTGCAAACAGTGTACATATTTTTTTTATTTAAAGGGAAGTAAGAGATATAGCTTATTTTGTTCACGAACAAAATTAGCGATATCGGGTTACATCCCTTGAATTTCACTCAAAACTCGCTCCACTTACTCTTTCAGTTGCATTCCAAAGTTATTCCAAAATCATTCAACTTGTAAATTTTACGACGTTATTAACTGTAACAACAGTCTTCGGAGTCATGATCGGTGGAACAGGTTTACAAGTCTAGAGCGATGGCACATCTCCCGTCCATTCGTTTATACATTTGTCGTCAATCAATGTGTTATTGTAATCTCAGAACAGTCAAGTCCTCGACAGATTCTCGGAGAATGGGTCAAGTCCGACAGGTACCATGGGAACAAAAGTCCTTTGAAAGTATACTGCATCGCATTGAAAATGAGTCATCTTCCTTTTGGATTGTTTCCATTTCGTCCAATCCCCTCTGGCCTAAAAGTCAAATTCTGATATGCCGTTTGGTCTAAAAGTTCATTAACTAACTTTCCACAATAATTATGCTTTTTATAATGTATACTTGTATATTTTGTTCATTAAACACCATCAGTGAAGTTATCTGTATTTTTGCGATTGAAAATTTACTTACACATTATTGCTGTTTACGTCCGCCATCTTGGATGCCTCTAAACGGGACACTTCTTTTGCTCCCCGAAGGGAGAGCATATAGCCGCCGCTTTGTCTGTCCGTCCGTCCGTAATTCCGTCCGTCTGTCCGTCCGTCCGTCCGTAATTCTGTCCGTCCATCCGTCCCCACCTATTTCTCCATAACCCTTGGGCCAAATCAAATGAAACTTACCATGTGAACTTCCTAAGATATAGTGTTGATGCATCTGTTACGGTTTTTTGATTTGATGCCTCGTCACGGGAAAAGGGGGCTTAAGGTAAAAAACAGTTTTCACAAATTTCTCCTAGTCTTACAGTCAGAATTTAATGAAATGTCATAATTGAGTAGCAATTCAGATGCCCTTTATTTTAAACAATTTGAAATTAACGGAAAGAAATATATCATGGAAAAAGGGGGCTAAATGTTTGTTACCTTTACGTAAGCGTGTAAAAGTCCGTCCGTCCGTCAATTCCCACCTATTTCTCCATAACCCTTGGGCCAAATCAAATGAAACTCACCATGTGAAATTCCTATGATATAGTGTTGATGCATCTGTGACGGTTTTTGGATTTGAGGCCTCGTCACGGGAAAAGGGGACTAAATGTAAAAAAAAATGGTTTTCTAAAATTTCTCCCAGTCTAACAATCAGAATTTAGTGGAATTTCATATTTGAGTAGCAATTCAAATGCCCTTTACTATAAACAACTTGAAATTAACAGAAAAAAATATATCATGGAAAAAGGGAGCTAAATGTTTGTTACCTTTGCGTAAGCGTGTAAAATACAGTTATTCTTTCATTTCTCCTAGTCTTATGTCCAGAATTTGCTGAAATTTCACATTTGACTAGCAAATCAGATGCCCTTTACCGTAAAGTATTTGAAATTTGTGTCTAAAAATATGTCATGCAAAAAGGGGGTTTACAAGAACTACAAGTCTTGCTTGCATGATTTTGGAGTTATTGCCCTTTGTTATTTTTGATACTTCGATTATGTCTAGAGCATATCTCCTAGAGTATAAAAGCTATCAACTTGAAACTTTATGTATGGGTAGATCTCATGGAGGAGAAATGAAGTGCACAAGAACTAACAACTCTTACTTGCATTATTTTGGAGTTATTGCCCTTTGTTATTTTTGATACTTAGATTTTGTCTGGAGCATATCTCCTAAAGTATAATAGCTATCATTTTGAATCTTTATGGGTGGATCGATTACATGGAGGAGAAGTGCAATACACAAGAACTACAACTCTTGCTTGCATAAGTTTAGAGTTATTGCCCTTTGTTATTTTTAATACTTAGATTTTATAGGAGGTAAATCTCTGACAGTACAAAAGAATCTTTAATCTATTAGGCTTCAGGTTACTATCAAGCTTTCGTGGGGGGTGTACATGTCCAACATGCCTCTTGTTTTTGTGACAATGCCTTATTCGGGGAGCTTAATCCGTCTCTGAAGGCTCTTGTTTACTACACTGTACCAGGCAAACGACTGTGTTACTACAGTTACAACGTAAGGTGACGATTATCGTTACAAAGTTTTCACTTGATTTGCAAGGAAGGAATGAACCATCATTAAGATACATGTAGTTCCTTTTCAATAAAGCCAGGTTTACCAAATGTCTCAGGAAATTAATTCTCCTCAAACTTTCAAAGATTATTCCTTTTAAAGAACGTCAAGTTGTCAGGCTTTTAAACTCATATGAGCACAGAGCGCTCAACGTAAGCCATTGTGATCGACCGTTGTCCGTCTGAACACAACTCTTAAAAACATTTTAGATGAGGTTTTGTAAGAATTGTTCTTAGACGGACACGGGAAAAACAATATAGCTCAACATGGGCACTTCGTGCTCAACTGAATTCAACATCGTCCTCAGACACATAATTCTGCATTAGTGGATTAGTTTAAAATCGATTGGTTCAATTGTTTACTTTGATGAAAACTAGTGTTATGGTAAAACACATTTTTGCTACACATTTGGTAATAAGATAACACAAGAGGACCACGATATCTTTTATCGCTCACCTTCGTTTATTTGTTTAACAAATGACTATCAACGGCCATTTTATCAACGAAATTCATTATTGTAGTTTAATGATAAATAAATCAACCACGCAAAGGACTGATAAATTTAAATGAGAACCCCCCCTTATGACTAGACAAACATTCTGACAAAGTTTCGCGAAGATTGTGCTATATTTGTGGTCTCTAGAGTGTAAACAAGAAATACGCATTCATGCCCTTTTCCAGTGATATCAAATGGATCATACTCCTTTTCAATGGGATTCGCCCTGATGACCTGACAAACATTTTGACCAAGTTTCATGTAGATTGGGCCATAATTGTGGCCTCAATTTTGTAAAAAATCGTTGACGTCTGACGACACGTGTACGACAGACATTGATAAAAAAATATCACAGTAAGCACGTTGTGCTCATGCGAGCTATCTAGCTGAGTTCTAGCGGTGGATTCGCACCACAGGCCTGAATCTCCTGATAATGATTATCGGAAGGTGATAATAGTCTGACCAAGTGTCATGAAGATCGGACCATATTTTGGGCCTTTAGAACGTTCAAATAGAAAAGTTTTCCTCCATATTTCAAAAAGAGAAATGACCTCTGCCAATGAAATACATATTTTCCACTCAATTAATGTTTGTTTGTTTTTTTTTTAGTCTGAGAAAGGGTCACTAAATTAACCTTAAATTGATTGATATTCATCAGTTAGTTTCTGAGAAATATATAATACGTACTTAGTGTTTTGTATGGAAAAAAATATCTAACGAGGTTGGGAGAATTGATCATTGTCGAGGCTCTGCCGAGACAAATATCAATTCTCACAACCGAGTTAGATATTTTTTCATACAATACACTTAGTACGTATTATATTTATCTTATAACCTCTTTTTGTCTTGTTTTAGTCGATGTTTCTAACTTAAATGCTAGTTTCTAAAAATAACTGTATGATATTATTGTTCTAAAAATAACTATGTGATATCATAAAAAATATCATACGGGTTGTTATCATACGGATACTTGTATAGTTATAAGATAAAATGATTTACAAAGTTTCCGACATATAACATAACTATAGAGAAATGACCTCCGCAAATAAATAAGCTGTGCGACTTTAAAAACGCAACTAAGTAGATGCGTATTTAGAGGTGGAAAAGGCTAATTTATTTCAATCACAATTAGCTAACATTAAATCAAAGAAGATTCTCTGTTGGACCGACTAAATCGTTGTTCGATCAGGGCCCGAGGTTATAAAACTTTTCTCAGGCTCAAATCAGAATTTGCTCAAAGTTCAAATTTAGATTAAAGCTATAATTCTGTATAAATATTGTAATTAATGTATAGAAATAAAGGTTTATATTAATAAGTTGTTATAAATAACATATATTCATATATTTATTTAATTTCTAAGGTTGAGAATATTCTCAGATGAGAATGAGAAAAGTTCATTAACCTCGGGCCCTGATCCTTTTGTTGGTTCCGGTACAGCAACATACTGTTCAATCCTCTTTTATCATTACATTTTCACCGTTGGTTGATTTCATTTAATAAAGAATTTGAAGGATACTTGACGATAGTCATTTCAAAAACTGTCAGAGAAAATGGAATAAACTTGCTCAATTTGAAACGAATGTGCTCTGAATCGGGTATGTCACAAGGTCAATTTATCATCAGATTGAATGGAGTTTAACGCCGCTTTAAACATTTTTTCAGTTATATCGCGGCGGCTGAAGCACCTAATATTGTTTTCCTGGTATTTCTCTCACCAGTGCAACCACCACATCCTTTCCTAGCCTCCAGCTGCTATCTCACATAGGTCTACGATTATCAACCCATTGGTGAGAGACAAATAGCCGAAAAAATTAAGTGCCGCCGTCGGGGATCGAACCCGGTACCTCTAGATTGATAGTCCGGCGTGCTACCTACTGCGCTATGACGGCGGCTATTTATCATCAGAATTTACGCGCCGTTAACTTCGATTAGTCTCATAAATGATCGATTTATGCAATCAAGTTTTGAACATCAAGTTTTGAAGTTTTTGTAAGGCAGGACCTTGTCCAATAAGATTTTTTGTAGGCTTTTTGTATATACAAGGAGAGAAGTATTGGAACATCTAAATTATATAGATATAAAAGGTACTTTTAATAAAGCCAAATCCAAACCAAATAGAACTCGTGTGGCACATTATTTATATCGACGAATATGTGTACTAGTACCTCCAATTCAAACCCCAGCATTTTTGTGTCAGGTGCTGCAAGAATAATTGCAACATTGATATCCAGCGTCCGATCTAGGGTATGTGGAGAACAGCGAGAGCCGTTTTTTAGATATGCAATATACTGACTGTACAGTTATCCGGATATCTAATCTTGTATTAGAGACATTGATCTAACATAGTTTAGTAGATGCAGCCATTGTTTATCACGTAAGAAAATTTGCTGAAAAACATATTCCTGTTTCAACGGGAATTTATTACATGAAATGGGTGACTTGGTTAAATAATTTCCCCTTTCCGTTACTTTAAAGATACTAAGGTTCACTGAAAAAATTGTCTTTAGTGTACCAAGTTACCACAGTTCGCCTTTGTTTAAAACTAGTTTATTGAAAAATATGATTTTGCAATACTTTTTTGTTTGTGAATATTTAAATGACGTTAGCGTTAGGCCGTAAAACCGCTCGAAATGTCATATCAATTATTAACGACATGTCTGCAAAAGGATAGAAAGCGTGAATATAATTTGTGTCGAATTCGCATTCACACGGCCATATTTTGTGGTTTTACGAAAGGAATTAAAAAAGATGAAGTGATTTCATCTCTGGGCAATGAGATGATGTTTTGGTGACGTCTTCGGACCAATCGTACTTATACGCAGTATAAATGATTTGATTAACCCGTTGATTCATTTGACTTTACTCTGAAATTCGTTTGGCTTTTGCACGGGGGGTGATGTCCATAATCGGAGCCACCGGCTCCGCTTTTAAAATCATGTGTGGAACTTCCGCTCCACGTGGGGCTCCGATTATGTAGATGTAAACATTTTATATTTTGAATGAAAAATGGGGTAGGAGGTCGAGATTTCCTCATTTATATAATATTTAATTCATTAATCATAAAAAAGTCGAATGCTATTCGACCAGTTATACATTTTGCAACGTAAACGTATTCAAAAAATGTAAGAACGCTCGTTGGTTTTTGTTAAAAATGATTTCTTCTTGGAGCGGTCTTGAGCCAGGAATGTCAAAACACGTGGTTTTTACCTTCAAAATGCAATATTCTGAACAGAATTAATAACGCAGACCATTGTTTTCAGTGTATACGAGTTTAACAAAACAACCACAATAATCTTACCAAATGTACTTTTCTGCAATATGATATATATCAAGGAAAATTGTTTGGTTCCGATTATGTGGATTGGCTCCGATTATGTTCCCTGGCTCTGAAGTTGTGGAGTGTCTTCTTGCATATGCCCCCACAGCCTTAAATATGAAGTTTCTGTTAGTTCCATGGCGCGCTGTTTTCTCGTCATCCCATGGCACACGTTGTCTATTTTACGTCTCACCTTTCTCGTTTACTTTTATTAACTCCAAAATGCAATATTCTGAACAGAATGTCTGATGTAGACCCTTGTTTTCAGTGTGTCCGAATTCAATTAGGTAACGACAATATTCTAGAAAATTGTTCTTTACTGAAATTTTAGATAGTTGAAAGAAAATTATTTGTCTCTAATTATGTACCAATACTCCAAAGTCTTGGAGTGCCTAGCTTTAGGGGCCGAAACTCATAATCACTTGCCTAAAAACTAAATTTATTTATTTGTTTATTTATTTATTTATCTATCTATCTATCTATTGATTTAGTTATTCATTTAGTTAGTTAGTTAGAGAGAAAAGGAATGACACCGCAGCCATACGCATTGAAGAGTTGTAAGCGCGTGAAGGCGACTATCACAAGGAGCAAATCCCAAAATGGATATGCATTCGATGTTCATTTTGCCTCGATTTCACTCAAAATCTTGGGTTTTCGCAACTTTTTTTTTTGACTCTCTTTGTAAACTCGTTCTCGATAAGCTCGAGTTTGAAATGAGCCCGGTAGATGAAAAAATAGGCATTGGTCTCACTTTAAGGAGGTGTTCACGAATTGAATCCACAATGGTTTGAGATGAATAGACAATAACATTGACTTATTTACAGGGATTCACCCTAGGACTATTGCTTTTAAAGGAGTCGACAAACGGCCCAGTTACCTCATCTTTGTGGTTCACTGTCACCATGAGTCCACGATAACCTTAAAAAATGTGTGACCTTGAGAGTAAAAAAAATCGCAAGGTCTTTGGTCAAATTAAGGCAGAATGAAGAGCAATTGGAAAGCCATGTTAGGATTTAATCTAAGCAAAATTCAGAAATCCACGTCGAACATTATTTGAGAGCAATATTGCACATGAATACACGCACTATTGAATTTTACAGAGCAATGAAAACTGACTTTGATTTCAAAATTTTGATTTTGGGGGTAGTCACCTGTAACTCTCCAATTTCTATGTCTTCGGTGTAATCCTTTTTGTCACAGATCAGTAATTAGTTTACGTTTATTTTGGTATATCCAATTTTCCAAACTCTAGATTATGGAAAAAGTTGTATCTAAAAAAGTGGTGTGTTATTTTTGTTGTTCAGTATATATAAGACGTGTTTTAGCCCTTGTATATTGATCCGTTTTGCTAAATGTCAAATTTTTATACTTCTGTTTTACTTTCAACATCGCTTTTATAAAACGGTCCCCTACACCGAAAAAGCGCTCGGGACATTTTCAGTATTTGATTTTCATAGTCTTAAATAAGTTTTAATTTTATTAAATCTGGTTTAATTACTTTCCGATTGAAGAGTTAACGAATCCGGAGATGAAGTAGTATATTCTGATATTAATCGGAATTTATATAAATATGTTCAAATCTTTGCGAAAATTCGGAACTAAATGATATGCGGGGCTTAAAAACAAGGGACCATTGGCCCTTAAGCGCTAACCTGAGGCATTTACAAGTATTTGACAAATGTGGCAAAGTGCCAAAAGCTACTTATTTGAAATTCATGACTAGCTCAACAAAAGTCCAAGATATCAAAAACACAAGCATTCCGATTACATTTAAAAACAGTTGAGTCAAACATGCTGCCTCTAAAGTACTGAAGGATTTTCAAAGATTTGAAGAGGTGTCCAGGTTTTTGATCCTCTTTCAAAGATTTCAAGACAAAGATCCTGACAATATGTTAAAACAAATAAATGTCCTCTAGATTTTCCTTAATTTGACCTATCGACCTCATTTTTGGTCCCACTTAACCAATTTTTGAACTTAATGAGATTTCACGGAGGCAAATATTCTGACCAAGTTCCAAGACATTTGAGTAAAGGGAGTGATCTCTAGAGTTCACACTAGGTTTTTCCAAGATTTTACCCATTAACCTAATTTTTGACATCACTTGAACCAGTTTAGGACTTGACTAAGATTAGATTTGAAGGGGTCCAACATTCTGACCAAGTTTCAGGACATTTTGGGTCAAGAATGTGGCTTCTAAAGTGAACAGAAGGTTCTTCTAAGATATGACCCCTTTACCTCATTTTTGACTCCGATTGACCCAATTTCAAACTTGATCGAGATTTGATGCAGACAAACATTCTGGCAAAGCTTCAGGACATAAGGGTAAATTATGTGGCCTCTAAAGTGAACAGAAGGTTTTTCCGAGATATGACCCCTTTACTCATTTTTTGACCTCACTTGACCCAGTTTACAACATGACCAAGATTTGATGACGACCATCATTCTGACTAAGTTTCATGATATTAGGGCCAAAAATGTGACCTCTAAAGTGAACAGAGGGTTTTCTAAGATATGATCCATTGACCTCAATTTTGACCCCACTTGATCCAATTTCGAACTTGTCCGAGATTTGATGGAGACAAACATTCTGATGACGTTTAAAGACATTTTGGCAAAAAATGTGGCCTCTGAAGTGCACACAAGACTTTTGCTAAAATTTGACCCCTTTTATTTACAAGATCCCATTTTTGACCCCACTCGACAAAATCTCGAACTGGACCAAAATTTGATGGAGACAGACATCCTGACCAAATTTAAGACATTTGGACCAAAAAGGTGGCCGCTAGAGTGCACACAAATTGGTGACGGATGACGGACGAAGGACGCCGGACACAGCTCGATCACAATAGCTCACCATGGGCACTTCCAGCCCAGATGCGCTAAAATCGAACAAAAAGGGAGTATTAAGAATCATTGAGTCCTTTTATAGTAAGATATATTAATCGTATTTCTTGAAATATGTATCAAATGAACGCGAATTTCGCAACATCTTTTTTTTGATACCACTCGGAAAATATATCTGATAAAATTTCATGGAATTATCGACGTTGAAAGAGTGTTAGTAGTGACGTTGTTAAAATTGGAACGCTTAGCGTGCGAAGTATAATAAGCAAGAAAAACCATTGACAGGCTCCGAAGAAATCTTTATATCTCTTCACATTTAATCCTGGATTATAGTCCGACAATTCTCTTGCACGTACATGTACTGAGTAATATCAATGAAGCTGACTGTCTAGTAACCGGAATGTTATAATAAAAGTAAACATGTAGAAGTGAAACGTATCAAACGTAACTTGCATTGTTGAATGATGATGAAAAAGCGCCCCATGAAACTAGTAGAAATTTCAAATTGAAGATGTTATATAGAAGAAGAAGACATTCCACAACTTCAGAGCCAGGGTACATAATCGGAGCCAATCCACATAATCAGAACCAAACTATTTTCTTTGATCTTTATCATATTGAAGAAAGGTACATTGGGTTAGAGTATTGTGGTTGTTTTGTTAAACTCGTGTACACTGAAAACAATGGTCTGCGTTATTAATTCTGTTCAGAATATTGCATTTTGGAGGTAAAAACCACGTGTTTTCACATTCCTGACTCAAGACCGCTCCCAGAAGAAATCATTTTTAACAAAAACCAACGAGCGTTCTTACATTTTTTGAGTACGTTTATGTTGCAAAATGTATAACTGGTCGAATAGCATTCGACTTTTTTATGATTAATGAACTAATATTATATAAATGAGGAAATCCCGACCTCCTACCCAATTTTTCATTCAAAATATAAAATGTTTACATCTACATAATCGGAGCCCCACGTGGAGCGGAAGTTCCACACATGATTTTGAAAGCGGAGCCGGTGGCTCCGATTATGGACATCACCCCCCGTGTTTTGTTTCATTTCAAGAGAAAATATCTTCCTAACAGTCATCTTCACGAGTCAAGGGGTATCAAATCGATAGCTTCTTCGTAAGATAAGTAAAACGTTCGTTACCCTTGGTTCGACAAGATGCCTTGGTGGGGCAACGGTGAAATTTCAATTTCGAAGGGTGTGTTTAAAACTGTGTCAGTATCTCGACTACAATAGAAAATTTAGAAATGAGGTGATGTTGGATTAAAGAAAACTTGTTAAGGTAACAAAATGATTATATAATAGTCCGAGTTTGTATATTTCCATTTTAGTGATGTTTTAGGTATTGCGTTTTTAAAGTCGTTCAGTATACATAATTTACACCAAACAACGACAACTTCTTTGTAGTAGCAAAAAGGGTCACCCGACGATCATTCCGGTGAAATTTGGTTGAAACCCACCAGTTAGGTTCTGAGGAAAGGCACTTTTTTTACCATTTTTTGGAAATAAGCCACGCCCGTAAAAGCCTTGATTTCATTCACGGGATCAAAATTCTCTGATTTTTTTGAAACACGGTCACACAAGGATTATTTGCGTGAATTTGGGTTGAAATACATGGGGTAGTTTTTGCCAAGCCTTTTATAGAAAGGTTTACGATTGGAGGGACGAACGGAAACAGTGTCATGACAATAGCCCCGTTGGCCTTCTGCCAGTGGATCTTTAAAGATGACCTAGGGATTCTGCTTAGTAGTTTAGATTTTTTAAATTTGACCTTTTAACCTACATGTATATTCATTTTTTATTTTATTTTTTTGTTTGTTTGTTTGTTTGGAAAATTATTACCTTGCGACTATACCTGTGAAATTTGGTGAATTCTGCAAAGTAGTTGCTTACGAGCCAGCCTTAGTCACCCCGGCTGTCTGCTTTTTGTAGCAGTGGATTTTCGTCACTGCCTTTCTCAGGGGACGTATAAGCACTAGGAATGGATGTTAGAGAGCGACTAAGCTTAAGCTTTCGACAACAATTTTTTTAAAAATATGGGCCATTCTGACTTTCGAAAACATTTTTTGAAAGTTTCACCGAAGAAACATGCGGACAAAATTTCATTGAAATTGGCCCAGCGGCAGCAAGAGATGCCAAAGTTAACAAATAGCCCGCCCGGCCACGCCAATATTTATGGGCAAATCAGAATTTCAAGAACAATTTTTGAAAGAGGTCAGCCTATGAACATTCTGAGACCCATTCAAATTTGCCCAACATGTCAGGAGAAGATGAAGTAAAAGAAACGAGACCTCGCACGACGGACTCTGCGTGATCCTTGAGCATGTTGTGCTCAGGTGAGCGAAACACTCACCATCGGTTTCAAGTCACAAAATCGCAACAAATGCACGATGTTTCAAAATACCGAGAAATTAAACGCATTAAATTAGTGTTTGAGTCGCTCCTAACAGAATATTCATGTGTCTAAACATAAATTTGTAGATCAAAACAGGACATTTGAGCCTGTGCGTGAGATTCCCAACAATTTCATTTATGTGCAAAGCAAGGACCCTGACCAGCCTGTACATCCGCACAGTCTGACCAGAGTCTTCACTATACGTTTAGCAGATAGATAAGGTCTCAAAGTACTTGTACACCATCAGGTAGCATTATATTTACAGTAGCTGGCTGTCTAAACCTCTCAAAGTTTTCCCTTCACACACATTTCAAATTGTTGGAAATGTCTCGCAAAGGCTAATTTCAGTTATGCATCTTACCAGTGATATGCAGTGTAACATACCCCGTCCATATGTGTCAAGACTAGACCAAGGGTTATTTCTGTTGAACAGACTCATAAGGCACTGGACCCGTAAAAGATCCATACATTTTGGTAGTAATGAACTTTAACAGTGTTAACCAAGGTTTCCTAATGAAAATCATTAGGAAACCTCGGATAACACTGTTAAGTTCAATACTTCAGAAACATTGCTCAACTTTACGGGTCCACTACCTTAAATTTAATTCAATTGACATTTCATTGCAGTTTTTCATGTTTCACCTTGAACGATGTTTTCAAAAAAGAATCGTTTGAATAACAACATTTAAGCATTTATTCTATCATGAAAATAACTCGTACGTTTATAAGTTTTGTTGGTTTTACATACAAAAACAACAAGTTATGAACATGATTCGTATATTTCAACATACAATGTAAATTATACATTAAAACAAATTACACGAGTCGACATGATAGCAGTGAAGTGCATTTTTGTAAAGGGTGAACCCCATTGTGGCAAAATAAACTTTTGTTGGGAATGCATCGTACTCTAAGTAAATTTATGTCTCCTGGCAAAATATCATTTTGGAAAAATTCCATTCAATTTTGCTTTTGATTTTAACTCTTCTGTGTTATGAATCTCAAAATCGGGCATTTGTGTGTGTGTTTTTTTTTTTTTTTTTTAATTTAAAACGCCTAAATGCAGAGTCCAGTCCTGCCTAGAATGTTTTCCTAAAGGGCCTATCAAACTAGATGACTACTGCGCCGCGCTTCATTGGCAATCAAGAAATGTTCAGATCCCCGTGGGACCCCGGCCAAATATTCATTTTTTCAGGGGGATATCATACTCGGCGTTTTCACGCCGATAAGTCGGTGCTCCTACATCGCTCCTATGGTGATTCAACTGCGTTTCTACGTAGATCAAGCGTGTTCCTACTACGATTCACTGCGTTCATACGCCGCTTTTACTGTGCTGATGGGGATGCTACAGCGATTGTACTCCGCCATCGCGGCGAGTCTACTGCGTTCTGGTGACGAGCATACTGAGATGTTCGGGTACTTGAGACTTTTAGATATAAATTATTCCTAGTCAGTTCCTTGAAAGTTTTTGAAGCGTAAATAGGCGAACTAAAGCAAGTAGAGGGGAAAATGGAAATCCAGAAAAGAAAAGGTCCAAACAAGATTGGAGAAAACGCATTTTATCAATTATCATTCTGAAGCTGGTCAACAATAATACCTTTCGCCGCTCACTTTTCATTAAATGAACTTCTTTATTACAATCAGAAAATATTCACATTGTATTTGTACTGACAATTCTGGACATCGCAGTGGCAACGCCGTAGGGGCGCAGAAAGGACGTCGTGAAATCGCGTAGATAGTACATAAAGTCGCCGTACAACCGCTCTACCTTTCTATGACGTTTTCACTGCGCTCATACTGCGATGTTATTGCGCTGTCACGGCGCTTCCGCGGCGTTGTTGGCGATCCTATGGCGCTACTACCGCGATCTCTTGACGCTCTTACTGTGATTTTGTCACGTAGCGATCTCACCGCGTTCCTGCTGCGATGTCATGGCGTTGAAATTTTCAGGTCGCAGTAAGAACGCCGTGGCAACGCTGCCCTAGTGTGGCAGAACTTAAGTTGAAATCATGTGACCTTGCGCCCTTCGATCACGAGGCTAAAAAGGAATAATTGAATTTCCTCTTTTTTAAAACAGCTTTTCGGCTCTAAATCTTATGATCATAATGAGCTAAATGCCCTAGGGTTATTCCAGACATTCGTGGACTGACATCATATCTCAAAGTCTGCAATACTTACTCAGGACTCTCAACACTATCTAATGAAAGTCCTTAGAACCCTTTGAAAATCAATTTCAGTAAAGAATTGAAGACCGTTTTGCACAGCTTTCAATTCTTTTCAGAAATTGATCCAAACTGTTCCTATCGATCTAACACATTGCGTAGCTAATGCAGAGAATATTTCCACAAAACATGAGGATAGCAAAAACAAAATACGAGGGTTGTTCAAAAATTAACCGGATTTTGCCTCGCAAAAATCTATTTTTGAAGCAATCAAACTAAATTTGATTCGCCGTCGGAATTCAATCCACAAATGGTTATGTAAATATATAATACGTACTTAGTGTATTTTATGAAAAAAAAATATCTAACGAGGTTGGGAGAATTGATCATTGTCGAGGCTCTGCCGAGGCAATTATCAATTATCACAACCGAGTTGTATATTTTTTCATACAATTCACTTAGTACGTATTATATTTATCTTATAGCCTCTATTTGTCTCGTTTTCGTCGATGTTTCTAACTGAAATGCAAGTTTCTAAAAATAACTGTATGATATTATTGTTCTAAAAATAACTATGTGATATCATAAAAAATATCATACGGGATGTTATCATACGGATATTTGTATAGTTATAAGATAAAATTGGTATAGTTATCGAACATAGCGCTCGCGCATCTGCCATATAAAATACCATGGTAACGAGTACCCGGCGCAGCAGATAAAATTATTCATATATTTGGTCTTCGCTTGTGAATATTTTCTTTTCTAACTGTTGAAAAACTTGAAAATTAATTGAGTTACTAGAATAAGTATGCCTTATCTAAATTTGAAGTAAATTGACCGTAGAATTCTTCGAAAAGGTTCGTTTAAAATGTGGCGGGGTATTTTGGAACGTTCAAGACGACATCAGCTGAATGCTCGGAATCTTTATTTTAATTATTCCATTCGAAATCTACAAAAATACCGAGACATAAAACAAACGTTCTAGACGACATCAGCTGAATGCTCTGAATTCTTATTTTAATTATTCCATTCGAAATCTACAAAAATACCGAGACATAAATCAAATACTTGTCACGCTGAAAGGGAATAGTTCATTCTTCCAAATGCTTTATTTTCATCGGTGAAGACGCTTTTGGGCCCCGTCAGATACGAGGAAGAACGGACAGAGAGAAACTTATCCAATCAAATGTATGGGCGTTAATTTCCGAGTCTCTGGAAGATACAGGCGATTTTCTAAAGGGCACCCTTCTGAGAATTTTGATTTTGCACCATTCAATTTACTTTTATACGAACCGTTAAAAATCAGCTTAATTACAGGAACGCTAGATTCATCCTTCTTCCATGAATAACGAGACGTGACAAGCTTAATTACACAACATCAAATGTCTCGATAACGTCGCTAGCGCCATGTACTGTGCGCTGCAACCTTATAACCATGTTTTTTGTTTGCGTATGAAATGAATATACATCGTTCAAATGCTTCAGGTTTTGGCAAGTATGAGCAATAATTTGTCATGTTTATACGAGTATACCGTTTTCACATAGCGATAAACCAATGATTAATTATTGACCTAATCCGGATAAAAATTGAACATCCCTCGTAGTATACATTTAAAGAAGGGCCTCCTAATCCTTAAAAAGAGGACACTTGTGAGCATCACAATTGAGTCCTCGAAAGCCCTTTTTTATTACGCCCTATCAAATCCAGGGTTTCCTTTTCCCACTTTCACCCAATTTTACTTCCCCGTGACAACGAGATAAATATGCCTCTGAGGGGGGCACCATTCGGAACATCACTCGGCCATTTCCGTAGACTACAACATACCTCGGATGTATGTTAGGCGGTGGTATGTATTGCTTGCATAATTTTTCCGAATGAGGGGGACACGTCGAACCCCCTCTGGATCCGCCACTGAAAGTGTTTCAACAGATAAAATATTTTTTTTCAGAATTTTAAATGCGTGCAGAATTCTGGTAAATTTATTTGACTGTGCATAATAAGATAGATACTTGTCACGGAATTTATGAGCGATAACGTTTAAAATTAGTCTCGGTGCCGCTTGGCATCAAGTTTGTCCTTATGGCGTCACCTTTCAAACGCGTTACGTGACATGTCAGGGTAAGCAAGTTATACCTGAATTCCTAGCTGATTGATAATTATAATATACAAACTTGGCGATTGTCCATAACCAGATTTTTGAGAAACAAAGCAAGCCCGCAGATTTCTGGAACACCCCTCAGAGTAACATATTCAGCCACTTTGGAGTATTCTCTTCAATGTGATCAGGATGACATAAAGGTGCAAGCCTCTAGCAAATAATACCCCGCGTTACACGAGCACTTTTGTGCAAAGCAGGGTATAATTTCCGAACAGTTTGCACCGTTTTGTCATTCTGAATGCAGTGTTGGTGCCCCAATTTAATTATTACCCAACTGAAATAAATTGTACAATATTTACTACTTGCGTAAAGGAGATGATGACCAATTTTCAGAAGTTCCATTCGCACGGTATGAGCTACAAAGTTATTGTAACCAGCAGATATAAAGATAGAATGTGAGAAATGGACTTTTGATTGTATTTTTCTTAACAAAAACTGCGAGAAACCATATGTTGTGATTACTCTTTTGAATTCTCTCATGAAATGAGTACCAACTCAAAAGGTTTCTTTGAGAAACATCACTTTCAGATTTGTTTATCCAGACCTTCTAAAAACATTCTTAATAAAAAATGATATTCATTGTCATTTTCCAATCTTTCTGTAGGGTCGAGGCTATTTGTTTCATCCATATTTTTGTTTGTCTTGCTCCACTTCCTGTTTACGTCTTAAAATCTCAGCGTTCTTCTCCTGAATTTGTCTGATGCGCTTATTTAGTGCTTCATCTGGAATTTTAAAAGGAATAAATCAATAAATAGAAGAGGCTTGTAGCATCATTTTTACAAATTCTTTATCTAGTGGTGATTACTTCTCCCTGCGAAAAAAAGCCATGTCCAAGATGAAAACAAAACGAGAAAAACTAGAAGGTTTAAAATACCCTACTTTTCCTCTGCAAAAAAGCTGTGTGGAAGATGAAAACTTTTCACAAAATGAGAAGAAAATACCCTGCTTTACATGTGTACTCTTGTGAAGAGCAGGATATAATTTCAACATGTTCCCACCTTCTTTTTCTTTCTTTTTTTTTCATCCTGAATGTGGGGACGATAACTTGATGAGTACTTGTAAACAGTATGTGTTTGTGAAACACTAAACCCCCCTAAACAACAATTTTATCTTAGCCTTGCCTATATATATGATCTTGACCATCATATCTATCCAGGACCTTGGTCTAGACAGATGCTTACAGAATCAAAGTACTGAAAGTACTGATAAGTTGGAATGCGTTCAAGAGACGATGACCGCAAGCCACTAACGAAGCTGGCGCCTCCCACCCACCACAGGTTATCACATTATACGTCTCGTCTTTTGACGGGCGTATATTGATAAATGTATTTCAACAACGAGAGACGCTTAAATCCCTGAATCTGGAGCTTTTACAGGCATGAATCTGATGAAAAAAATGATTAAAAGGAAAGAATGAGAGAACATAACTCTGCAATAGAAAAACCAAGAAAATATGTTGGTGCTCACTTTAAAGCAATGCGCACGCAGATGATATGATTACCATGCGCGAATCGAGGAGAAAAGAGCATAATTGTTAATGGGTATTGTAGAGCATTACAAGACTAATTGAACCTGATACCTGATACGTCCTGGTAAAATGAGCATGATCACATGTACAAAGTTCCGGGTGAATGTTTCGAGGTCTTTACTTTCAATCTTTTTATCATTATCATTATATTCAATTATTATTGTGGTTTGTTTATTGGGTAAAAATATTTAGTTTTATTCTCATACAAAATTCTACAAAAGTATAGATGCAACATCAGAGACCCTAATTTTGTTCCTCATTGACTATAACTTTTTTCTTGTTTTCAATACTTCCTTTTATCTGCGTAGCTTTGCGTATGAATGGAACGTATTGTAACAATTTTCGGTTATCCAATTCTAACGCTTGCAGATGAAAGTATTTATAATCACACTTTCATGCGTAAGTTGTCGTAGCAGTGTTACTTACTGGAAAACTTTTATACATTGAAATTTCGTTCCTTTATTAGATAATTATTTACTGTTTTAAATGATGGTCCACACTTTGCGTTTGCCTTACTGGAAATACTCCCATTTTTATTGTTTGCGATTTTGCAGCTTTGTAGATGATTGCAAATGATATTGTGTTGACCGAAAACACTAGAATGTTCAAATAATCAAAGTTTCGCCTGAAGAATGGAACAACAGAGTCTTTACTGAGACGACTCTTTTTTTTTTATTAAAAATACGTATAATAAAACATTCTAGTGGGCGTTATTCTTTGTCTCCCCAAAACAAGTAAGGTTAAGCAATCGTTTTTAGCCATTAACAAAAAAGGACCAGTTCCTACGATAGATATAACAATTTAATACCTCTAAGTAAACATTCTGCGACAATCGTACGATTATCATAGAGCTAAATCAAGCTGCAAAATGTTGGCGCATCCATTCTTTCCGGTATATCTTTTTTATTTCACTGTATTGTACTTAAAATTGGCATGTTTAAAGCTAAATAATCGGAAAACCCTCTGCTGGAATTACAAGAGTCTCATAGTCACAATATACACCGCCACGCTGCTGCTATTTCACGAAAGAATACTTGTTCACACTACTTATTTTGACAGAACAAAATTCAAAACATTTACAGACTTACTATTTAAATTGTCAGGTTCAAACTGTTCGTCATGATTGATTGATTGAATGGGGTTTAACGCCTCTTTTAACTGCAACTAATAATAATAAAAGCAAAATGAAGAATAACCTTTTAAAGTATCAACCAAATCAATCCTTAAAAGAGAGCTGTTAACTTTCATCTCATATTTACAATTTGTATTATAAGAAAATTAATAATACGGCCATTTTTTCCACGAATGAGGAGTTGCATTCACAAGAACTTTGACATATAGGCCCCTTTTTTCCATGACGCGGCTGAAATTCACTTAAATGCAACAACATGTATAAATTCAGGTAACAATGATTATTTCGTAGAAATTTCTTTAAAATATGACCACAAATAAAGGAGGAGTTACGTTCACAAGAATTTGCAAGAAGGTCTCTTTTTCTATGACGCAGCTGTAAATCACCAAACCAAGACTATATAGGCAAGATCAGGTGATCAGGAAGATCAGGAACATTTTGTGAAAGTTTCATCCAAATATTACCATAAATGGAGGAGGAGTTGCGTTCACAATATTTCAAGAAGGCCCCTTTTTCCATGACAAGGCCAAAATGCACCAGACCGCGAATATATACGCTAGGTCAGGTGACTAGGAAAATTTGTGCAGGTTTTATGGACGAGGAGATGCGTTCACAAGATTTTTTTTTAAATGAAGGCCCCCCCCCCCCTTTTCCATGACGCGGCTGATATTCACCAAACTGTGACTTTGTGCGCAAGGTCAGGTCACTTGGAACATTCTGTATAAGTTTCATCCAAATCGGTCCATAAATGAGGGAGGAGGAGTTGCGTCTATAAGATTTTTTTGAATGAAGGCCCCTTTTTCCAAGACGCGCTCGCTGAAATTCACCTAACCGTGGCTTTTTGCGCAAGGTCAGGTGACGAGGAACATTCTGTGAAAAGTTAATCCAAATCCAACCAGAATCTTTGGAGGAGTTGTGCTCACAAGAAAAGTGGACGTACCGTACGTACGGACGGACGGATGGACGGACGGATAGACTGAGAAGATGACGCCAATATACGACCGCCACCACCGGCGTATAAAAATGAAATCGGAGAAAAAATATGCTGTCACAGTCAAAATCGCAAAATTTACGACTAGCCTTTAGGTGTCGCAAGTTTGATCGTAAAAAACACGATACGACATGCTTCTAAAATGTTTTTTGAAAGCTAATTTTAATCGTACGGTTGCGATACGATCAAATTTCGGTCGTAGGACCTTTCTTGAAAGAGGCTCTTGAGGCAAAACACGTGGGGTTGGTAAACTTGTTCAGATATTTGATAAAAACAAAGGCTGTAGTTAACTTGTCATAATCTTCAATGATATTTAAAGGATTGCGCACGTGCGTATTTTTGCACCAGTGATTTAATGTCTAAGCAATTGAAAAAAAATGGACAAAAGCAGAAAGATTGATAGATTTTTCCCTATAGACCCGCAATTTAGAGTGAGTGGTCAAAGGTAAATTTTGCCTTTACGGGAACAGTCAAATTTGAACTTTGTTCACTCACTTAGACTTGCGGATCTATACCTTCATCGATCCTTGCTGCGTCAACCATCAAGTGAATTGTTCGCGCGATTTGGAAATGGGTTCGGTTAATTTAGAGAAGTAATAAAAAGAAAATATTTACAGGATCGGGTTTTTAATATAGATAAATAATCTGATGTTGCGCGTTTCGAATGATGGTTTACGGAACAATTTCATACAAACATCTGATCTATCTTGTTGAAGTGTGTAATAGGTCGTTCAGGAAGAGAAACTAGACCTCTAAAAGAAGCTATAACATAATTCTGCGAAAAACGGGTCGCGACATTACCAAATAAGCAGATCACGTGATTGGTTTTGCTATTGCCACAATTCTACGAAAAACACGTCGCGATATTACCAAATAAGCAGATCACGTGATTGGCTAGTGCTTTTGTCAATAGCGGACTTTATCGGACTTTACTTATCACATGATTTCCAAATATAGTAATGCAAACATGTGATACTAGTAAATTCGTACGCAACTTTCAATAAATATCATTTAAAACATAAAATAGCGTGTTAATAATTTACATGAAGTTATAGTTGTGTAATTGTACAACATTATTACTTCTTGATGAAATAAAGTGTCTGTCTATGTCAAGTTGAGATATACAAAATAGGCCGAAGTGTATTCATATCCTGTTCACGTGATATGTGTTATCAGAAAACCCGAAATGAAATTATCTTGGGTTCAATTTGCGGTTTTGTTAAATCTAAGTTGGAATTGCTCCGCATTCCAACTTAACAAGAGGTCAACCATGATCCCAGATCGTTCACCAGAGTTCACATTCTAATGCCTACTGTCACCCATCTCTCAATAAGAATATCTTTGCCAATGATTCAGCCCGAGTCTCAGTGTAAGGCTTTTTCCTCAAAACCATACTTTTTTTTCAGTAAAATTAAAACAGCTGTATCCACAAATGGGACATCTAAAGTTGTAACAAGGAAAATTGTCATTAAGTCCTCTTTTACAATGATATAAGTCGAATGCCACCACACTCAAAAAGGATTTTCTTCATAATAGTAGCAATATGATACATGTAGTAGTAAATAAAGCAAGTTTGAGAATGGCTGAGCCTAAAAAGAAGTGGTCGAAGGGTAGAAGACATTGTTTTTAACGAAAAGATTTTCTTCTGTTATAACTATGCTATCTGAAAATTAAGCTATGCAGGAATGTTGGGGTAGTCCCCAGAAACACACTCCTCCTGAAGAGTCATGTTCTGATGACGATATAAGCCCTTAGGCAACATTGTACTTTTGTACTTTAAGCACTTACAAAGCTAGTCAATTTCTTTGTATTTATGACAAGAATTGCACATTGGCCTATCCAGGACAAGCCTCCATCCATCAAACTTTAAATCTGTATAGCACAGCTGAAATAACCGACCCGGGCCTATATAGAGCTCACTGGCACAGGTCATATTGAATACATTGATTAACAACAACAAAGCACTAACCACTAACCCAAAGAAGATCTTAAACAAGAGCTTAGTTTCAGCCCATTTCCATTGATAGTTTAGGAGCTTGGCACACAAAAATGCAAATGGACTGAGAGACAGACAGATAGACGGCTGGGGCCAAAACACAATACGACCCTTTGGGTGTATAAAAACACAAGTGTCAGGCATTGTATTTACACCCTATAGGATTTCAAGATAGATTAGAGTGATGTCCCCTTATACCTTGACCCATTTGACTTTCAACCATGACCTTGACCTTGGGCGTTCCTGATGCGCTTCGTATAACAGTAAACACCAGTACTCATCAGCGCAAACATATGTGCTAGGTTATTTTGGAATTTATTAGCTCGGCTGTTTTCGGAGAAAACCCTAGGTATTGCTATAGCCTTGGTGTCGTCGTCGTTGTCGTCGTTGTCATCGTCGTGCGAAAACTTTGACATTTTGTGATAACTTTTGAATGATAAGTGATAGGGCTTTCATATTCCACATGATGATTGACTGGGACAAGGCCTTTCTGTTGGTACCAAGTTCAAGGTCATCAGTTAAGGTCAAGGTCATTTTTCAAGGTCAAACTTGTGAAAAAAATGCAAAATTTTTGACAAATTGCTGTTACTTTTCAATGTTAAGTGATAGGGTCTTCATGTCTCTCATGATGATTGCATGGGACAAGCACTTTCTATTGGTACTAATTTCAAGGTCATCATTTAAGGTCAAGGTCATTTTCCAAGGTCAAATTTGTGAAAAAAAAAAATGCAAAAAACCTTGACATTTTGAGATAACTTTTGAATGGTTTGTGATTGGGCCTTCATATTTAATATGATGATTGCCTTGGACATGGCCTTTTTGTTGGTACCAAGTTCAAGGTCATCAGTCAAGGTCAAGGTCATTTTTAAAGGTCAAACTTGTGAAAAAAATGCAAAAATTTTAACATTGCAATAACTTTTGAATGTTATGTGATAGGGTCTTCATATTTCTCATGATGATTGCCTGGGACAAGCACTTTCTGTTGGTACCAAGTTCAAGGTCATCAGTCAAGGTGAAGGTCATTTTTCAAGGTCAAATTTGTGAAAAAAATGCAAAAACTTTGATATTTTGTAATATCTCTGGTTCTACTGAAGGCATTCACATGAAACTTGACCTTTTCTTCCAAGGGGGATAACTTTTGAAACACTTTCTGCAAATTATGTCCCTTTTTCTACTTATTTTTTTCACAATCCATTAGTTATTTTACCATCCAGCACTTACAGCCGAGCGTAGGCACCCGTAGGCGGTGCTCTTGTTCATAAATGTAGGTATGCTCAGGGCAAGTATGAGACACACACCAACGCACCCAGGACAAACCTCCATCCATCAAACTTTAAATCTGTATAGCACAGCTGAAATAACCGACCCGGGCCTATATAGAGCTCACTGGCACAGGTCATATTGAATACATTGATTAACAACAACAAAGCACTAACCACTAACCCAAAGAAGATCTTTAACAAGCGCTTAGTTTCAGCCCATTTCCATTGATAGTTTAGGAGCTGGGCACACAAAAATGCAAATGGACTGAGAGACAGACAGATAGACGGCTGGGGCCAAAACACAATACGACCCTTTGGGTGTATAAAAACACAAGTGTCAGGCATTGTATTTACACCTTATAGGATTTCATTTGTCTCATTTGTTGGAATGGATAATAGTCTCGGCAGAGCCTCGACAATTATCAATTCCCCCAACCTCGTTAGATATTTTTTTCATACATAACACTAAGTACATACTATATATGAGCCTATGTGAGATTTTTCCAAAAATTTCAATTGTGCCCAAAGCGCAGACTCTGACCAGCCTGTGCATCCGCACAGTCTGACCAGAGTCTTCACTATGCATTTAGTAGATAGATAGGGTCTCAAAGTATCTGTAGACCATCAGGTCACTTTATATTTACAGTTTGTGACTGTCTACGCTTCTTAATGATTGCTTTGATTTGAATTGGGGTTTTACGTCGCTTTCAACAATCTCTCAGTTATATCGTGAGGACAGGAGCACCTAACGATGGATTCCTGGTATTTCTCACACCAGTACTACCACCACATCCCTTTCCTAGCCTCCAGTTGCTATTCCACATAGGTTTACGATTATCTACCCATTGGTGGAAGACAAATGTCTGAAAGGATAAGTGCCGCGGCCGCGGATCGAACCTGTGCGAATATAGACCCCTGGATTTCTTAATGATTGCATTTCATGAACATTGCAAATGGTTGGAAATGTCATGCACAGGCTCATATATAACCGTCGCCATTTCATGGTGGAGGCATAATATACCCACCATCTTCCTGTGTATCTGTTTTGTGTTTTTTCGTATCTGTCCTACGTTTCTTGTTGTCCCTTGAGCTATCCCTTTTACCCCGAGAATGGGATGAACCATCTCTATGTGATTTACTCTTCACTTCAATAGATCGTCGTGTGTAATCTGAAGACTTTGAGCTCACTTGAATTCCAAGTCGCTCATACACTGACTTCTGGGGATTGCCCGAGTCTGAACCTGTCTCTGAAATAAAAGGGATCCAATTTTTCACTATCGGGAAATCAGAATAGCCCAATTGAATTGATTGAATGGAGTTTAACGCCGCTTTTGACATTATTTCAGTTATATCGCGGCGGCTGGAGCACCTAACAATGGTTTCCTGGTATTTCTCTCACCAGTACAACCACCACACCCTTTCCTAGCCTCCAGCTGCTATCTCACATAGGTCTACGATTATCAACCCATTGGTGAGAGACAAATAGTCGGAAAGAATGAGTGCCGCCGCCGAGGATCGAACCAGAATAGCCCAATATGGTTCACCTAGGTAACATGCCACACCCATATTTGGCAATGAATAATTGATCCTTTGAGGCCTGAAAAGCTCAATTTAAAGCTCAATTTGAGCAAATTATGCTCAAATGAGCTAAAAAGCTATAAAGTGATAAAATCAGGGCTTGTGTTAGCTTTTTCAATTGGGGAGTCATTGACCACTTGACCATATAATACTGGGGGTCAAATCTTATTTTGAAGGGGTCAAAAAGGAACAAAACATGAAAACTTATCGGTCTTTAAAATCATCTATAACACTATAACACTGGAACAAAATAAACAATAAGGTGTATAATTTATCTAAAATGACCAGGAAATCGATTAACGTGTTCAAACCCTGTATATATATTTTATTTCATACCGTCATAAATTCTAAAAAGTGCCCATTCTCCTCTTAAATGTAGATCTAGAAACATTTCAAAATTTATATTTAATTTGAGTAATTCACAATGACTTATGTAAAGGACTTTGGCATGGTCAATTGAGGCTGGTGGAAAGACTGTGCTGAATACTAATAGTCTTATGCAACGCTGTTCAAAATATCATAAGTATAAAAATCGGTACTCAAAGAGGAGTTACCCTGAAAAGACAAGAGTCGTCAGAGACGGATTATGCTCCCCGAATAAGGCATTGTCACAAAAACAAGAGCCATGTTGGACATGGACATCCCCCGCCACGAAAGCTTGATAGTAAACTGAAGCCTTATAGAATAAAGATTCTTTTGTACTGTCAGAGATTTACCTAAAATCTAAGTATTAAAAATAACAAAGGGCAATAACTCGAAAATTATACAAGCAAGAGTTGTAGTTCTTGTGCACTGCACTTGTCCTCAATGAGATATATCCACCAATAAAAATTCAAGATGATAGCTATTATACTTTAGGAGATATGCTCTAGACAAAATCTAAGTATCAAAAATAACAAAGGGCAATAACTCTAAAATCATGCAAGTAAGAGTTGTAGTTCTTGTGCACTGAAATTCTCCTCCATAATATCTACCAATAAATAAAGTTTCAAGTTGATAGCTATTATACTCTAGAAGATGTTCTCCGAACAATATCTCAGTATCAACTATAACAAAGGGCAACAACTCCAAAATTTTGCAAGCAAGAGTTGTAATTCTTGTGCATAGCACTTCTCCTCCATGAGATTTATCCACCCATAAAGTTTCCAGTTGATAGCTTTTATACTTTAGGAGATATGCTCCAGACATAAGTATCAAAAATAACAAAGGGCAATAACTCCAAAATTATGCAAGCAAGAGTTGTAGTTCTTGTGCACTGCACTTGTCCCCCATAAGATCAATCCACCCATAAAGTTTCAAGTTGATAGCTATATACTTTTGGGAGATAAAGGTAACAAATATGAAACCCTTTTTTTGCATAACATATTTTTAGACACAAATTTCAAATAGTTAATGGTAAAGGGCATCTGATTTGCTACTCAAAAATGAAAATTCACTAAATTCTGACTGTTAGACTACAAGAAATTTGGGAAAAACTGTTTTTTACCCTAAGTCCCCTTTTCCCTTGACGAGGCCTCAAATCCAAAAACTGTCACAGGTGCATCAACACTGTATCATAGGAAGTTCACAAAGTAAGTTTCATTTGATTTGGCCCAAGGGTTATGGAGAAATAGGTGGGGACGGACGGACAGAATAACTGTATCTTACACGTTTACGTAAAGGTAACAATCGTTTAGCCCCTATTTCCATGATATATTTTTTTTTACGTTCATTTCAAATTATTTATAGTAAAGGGCATCTGATTTGCTACTCAAATATGAAAATTCACTAAATTCTGACTGTTAGACTAGGAGAAATTTGGGAAAAACTGTTTTTTACCCTAAGTCCCCTTTTCCCTTGACGAGGCCTCAAATCCAAAACTGTCACAGATGCATCATAACTATATCATAGGGAGTTCACATAGTAAGTTTCATTTGATTTTGCCGAACGGGCGGAATAACGGGCGGACGGACATACAGACGAAGCGGCGGCTATATGCTCTCCCTTCAGGGAGCATTAAAAAAGAAATACATCTGGTCATGGTCTGACTTGAACTTGTAACCTTCCGCTTTTGGCAACCCATCCTTACCACCACCGCTAAATTTCCGTATGTATAATGAGTAGTGATACATATTTTCATATCTAAACTTCGCAAGTATAAGTCTATATTAAGAAACATATTTACCCACTATCAATAGGAGTCAAAAGGAATATTTAATGAGTGCCAGGTCATTGCAGATAAATAATAGACAAACTTTATTGTTTAAGTTTTATCATTTATATAGATCTTTTGCAATAGTTTGAAGAAAACAATTGATCTTTATATTATACTCTTTTATATTGCTAAGGTTGCACCACTGGAAATGACACCCGCAGGAATTTTTTGAGGGTCAAAATGGGATTTTTGGGAGTCAAGCCCTGGTTTAAAGGTCCAACACAATTGAAAGTATTATTTCATGTAAATAAGATATCTAACCACACTCAGTATTTTATGTACATCACAACATTATAATTAATGCACAGTATTTTCTTTATCAATTTCCATGTGAAAAGCTGAATAAAAACTTTAATAGAAGACCTACCTTGATTGTATGTAACACTAACAACATGTTTTCTAGACCAGTTTCGATTATCATCGTCTGAGCTAGTAAACGACCTCTTTCTCTTATCACGTTTACTGACTTTCCTGTCCTTGCCTTCCCTTCTCTCATAGTCTGATTCCTCACCACTAGATTGTTCTACCTGAATCACAAGCCTCTCATTACGACCTGTATTCTTTAGTTTGTTTACATTGGAGTGAGAAACTTTTATATCCAGTAAACTAGGAATGTTTGGTTTAACCACACTACTCACACTTCGATATTTTCCTTTCTCAGTATCACTGTCTGAACTGAACTCTTCAAATAAAGGTTTTCTCTTTGTTTCCTCTTCATACATCTTATTCTTATTGCTATATTGCCTCTCCTTTACAGCAGAAGAGTCCTTATTTTGTCTTTTATCACCAAAACTTTTTCTTCTACTTTCATGTCCTCTATCAGTTTTGTCTATTTCCCTGTCCCGAATTTTTAGTCTATCTCTATCACCCTTTTCATCCATTTCTTTGTCTCTTAAACTTTTTCTCCTTTTTTCCCTCTCTAGAATTTTTCTCCGATGTCTTTCCCTGACAATATCATCCTGATTTCTTGACACGCCTACCTTTTTGTTTCTCCAGGTTTCACTTTCGGAATCACTACTTATGTCACTAAGACTTGAAACACTTTTCTCACTATCTAAATCTGATTCAGAACTTGATCTTAAATTTGCTATCTTCTTTAACTTTTCTTCTATGCTTCTACGTTTTTCCTTTTTTACATTGTCATCTTCTTTGCTTCGTTTTGATTTGAGACCTTGTTTATCAACTGAGATTTTGCTCTGCTCTTGTCTATCTTTCGATCTTCCAGATTCCGACCTAATTTTTGAAGTTTTTGGATCGTTTGAAACATATCCAACTTTATCTTGTCTGCTATTGGAATACTTTTCACTAGTTTTTAATCTTGACTTCCCTGATACTGGAGATTTTGATTTGGATCTTTTAGACTGTTTTCTGTCCATTTCAGGTGACCTTGATCTGCTTTTTTGTTTTCTTTCTGAAAACTTTTCATGAGAAGAATAAGAGTGACTAGTATGGGCACTTTTTTCTTTAATAGTTGTTCCTTCTCTTACATGTTTCTTCCCTGTATAGCTATCACTTTTAGAGCTTTTAACTTTTATATCATTATCACTGAAATCTGACTTCTTTGTATCTTTTTTCCCCTCATATTTAAGTTTTGTTACTTCTTTAAAGTGTCTGGTATCCTTCTCCCTAGCACTCCTTGAATTCTGTTTGTTTGAAACTTTGTCAGATTTATGCCTTGGATGTTCTAGCACTGGTTCATCTCTGACAATTTTCTCTTGTTTTACTTTAGAGTCTCTTGTTGGTTTATTAGTTTTCTCTTTTTTAAATACACCATCTGCAGTATAATTAGCTGCATCAAATTCTGGATCAGCTGCCACTATATTTGTTTTGCTTCTAGCTGGAGACACTGAATAACGTCTAGATTTCCTACTAGGAGTTCGAGATCTTTTTGAAGTATGTCTGTGTGAAGGAGATCGCCTTGATGATGTGTATGATGTTTTCCTTGGTGACACAGACCTGTCTCTATGTTTCCTTTTTTCATTATGAGGTGAATGATCCCTAATACTGTGATATTGTTTATTGTCAAGTCGATCCTTTCTTCTAGCACTTGAATCAGAGTTACGTTCCCTTGATTTGGGCCTGAAATCATTATTTTTCTCAGACCTTTCATTTTTCACACTTTGTCTATGAGTAATTTTTGGAGACACATCTTTTGGCATGGAAACAGATGTATGATCTTGTTCTTGTTTAATTTTCACTGTTGCCTGTTTAGTGACTGATGAGCCTGATTTAGCTGATGATGATGACGATGATGATGATGACGATTGACTTGAGGAAGAAGAAGATGAGGAGGAAGAACTTGCTGATCTTGATCTAGGAGGACTGGGAGATTTGGACATGGACTTTGATTTAGCTCGACTATTCTTTGTTTGTTCCACAGCTGTAGATAGCTTTCCTGGAATTTCTTCTGTTAACTCGTCTTTGTTTTCTATTCCCAATTCTGAATCAGATGAGATGTCTGATCCTATTTGAAATTTAGGTTTAGATCTGACAGACCAACTAGAATCCTTCGAGTTGTCATCATCATCATTGTCAGAGTCTGATTCTTCTGCAGAATCAGACTTCTTACGCCTCCGGTTAAATCTACTAAATGTGTTATATGAATTAGATACACTGTCTTCTTGTTTGATTTCAGCAGCAACATGTTCTGATTTAGGTAATTCATCTAAATCAGAATTTCTATCAGTTTCATCACAGACTTGAGTTTGTTCAAGTTTTATTTCAGCTGAAGTTTCAGTTTCATTAGAAGGTAATTGTTCTGCTGCAACATCATCACATTTTTCACTAGCAGATAAACCATTTGTATCCCTCACTGCACCAGACAAAACAGTTACTCTCCTTGTGTCTTGATTCACTTGATCAGATATTGAAGCACTTGCCATGTTCATGTCTTCATCAATATCAGAGTTTCTACTGACATCAACACTGTCATCATGAAGTGATTGTTCCAGCTCATTGTTTGGACCTTCATCATGACCTTCGTCTTGAACATCTGTACCCTCCGACTCATTATCATCACCATTTTTGTTTTCTTCACCTCCCTCATCCTCCACTAGATCTCCAGTGTCTGAAGTCAATGAAACATTTCTGTTATCCTCAATGTCTTCATCAGCATCCTCTGGCTGTTCATGTACTGTTGATTCAAAATCTTCATCAGAATCTGTGTCATCGTCATAGCGACTAAACTTGGATGTGTCTGCAGAATAGAAAAAATCTCAATTGAAATGGCTTATCTAACACAAAACAACTATAATTGAACATGGACTCCTTTATGTAAGAAATAATCTGCTTGTCTGTGGAGCTTTATGGCTTTATGTTTGACATCTCAGGCAGCTAATTTCAGAACTACTAAATTATTATAACCCTGACTTTTCATATTTCACATGAGTATTGCTTGTGACAAAATTTTCCATTGGTACTCCTTTCAAGGTCATCTGTCAAGGTCATGGTCATGTCCAAGGTCAAATATGTTAAAATTTTCAGAAAATAGCAGTGGTGAGGTTATTGGTGGTAGCAAACACATCTTGTTGAATAAGTTTTGTAGACAGACAGAATTACAGAATGAACAATCATGTAACAAAATTAACCTTATTGGGGGTATAAAGATTTTGCGAAATTACAAAGAATTCACTTTCCTCATTGTCTCTTCTGTCTAGGGAGCCAGAAAACTTCATAATTTCATGAACTTGAATTTGTTTTTCGAAGTTTCCTTCAAATTGAATGAGTCTTAATTTAATCCCTAAATTTGTAAAAGGTTATTCATCACTTGAATTTGTATTTCTTGAATATCATTGTGTAGGAGTCATTTGGCTTTTATACAGTTAAAAGAAATTTTGTTCCAATTATTGATCTGATATATTTTCATGTCCTTTTCAGATGACCTAGACCAATGCATGAGCAGATGCACATTGAGATATATTTTTATGCCAAATGTGATAATTGTTTCCTGAAATATAATTGGAGGATATTGCATGTGTTGTCATTGAATACTTTTTTTATAAAATTAGTCATATAAAAAGAGATAAAAAAAGGCTTTGCCAAATTTTTATCTATATTTTAGATGACAAGTTTTATAAACTTTGTATTTAATGAGCATATATTCATAATATTTGTAATATACCCTGAACTTTTTGCAATAAATCAAGGAAATTCCAGAAATTAACTGATCCAATTATTCCCTGAACATATAACGCCATATGCGAAATGACATCAGTAAATGCATTATGACATCATTTTTACAACTTGCTATACTTTCTTAGCTAATTTGCATAGTCAATCAACTAGGGTAATAGAACCTGTGTAATATCAACAATATTCAATGTTGTTGTTTATTTAACTCCTGTGACATAGGTCATATCATAATGAAGTAGTTCAGAGAGTTTGTTTATCTAATACAAAGACTTCAATAAAAAGCAAGAGCATGGCAAGCAGGTACCACACTTGACTGCAAGTGCTTCATAGTGAAAGAATCTAAGACAAACAGATGGCAAAGGTTTTACAAAATGGCATGTTTAATATCTCCCTTGATAGTATGGATTACATTTGTTAAAAAGCATGCCAAATTTCAAGCAAATATCTTTAAGGATATCTAAGATAAAGCATAGGTTAAAAATTTAGCACGCTATAGTTCCGCAAGAAAGAGTGAGGTACGAGAAACCGTTATCTCCTATCATTTTCAATGTAAAATTGATCTTTGATCACTCACTTGAAATTGCAGGTCTATACCAACTCTTATGCCCAGAGCAGGTATTCTGTATTTCAACATACACAAATCCCATATTTTGGGTACTCATTGGAAGCGTCTCATCAAGACAATTCCAATGAGTACCCACAAAATAGGGTTTCAAAAAGAATTGAAGATTTCAGACTGACATTACCCCCCTCTTATCTGTACCTCTGCTTATGCCTACAACAGATTCTAGGCCTTCCCATGCATGGTGACGACAATGATTAGACTTTTTTTTCGAGAACAAGGAAATAACATGACCTTTAGTTTTCAATGCAGAAATAAGATTTTTTTTATTCTAATTTTTATTCTAAACCTACCTTTTTGTTTTGGTGAACTAGGGCTACCAATATTTGTCATGCCCCATGTGTCTTGTGGGCGCAAGAAAACTGGACGTGATTCCTGCTTCTGCTTTTTCTCTTCTTGAGGAACTTCAGTCTATATCATAAACAGTAAATATATTATCATTGAAGGATAGTTCAAAATAAGAATTTTCAATGTATGTACTTAAAAAAATAGTGTTGAACAAAACAGAAAGCCAATAAGGGTTTTATACATATTACTCTTATGAAAATAATAGATCCCACCTATTAACCCCTGCCTATCCCGCTTACACATATCATTTCCCTTTTGGTAGACAAGTGACAAAATGATTATTCATTTTGTCAAATGTCAGATGAAAGTATGCTGAGCAAGGGATCAAACTCACTTACTCAGAAATGAGAGCAGTATGGGCAAGAGCCAGCTTGACTCGGCAGGAACTTAGAAGAGCCTCTCTAACAATAGTCTTGTAAAGAAACAATAAAACTTAGTGAGCTGTTTGCAAGTAAATTTGCTTGTTAGCCATGAATAACAAAAGCATGTGATACTACAGATGATGGGGAGTGTATTTTTCTAACATTTAATAGACGAAGAGAGTATTTGTTAATTCTTTGAGGTATTCAACTAAAAACATAATCACACTGTGTGATTATATAAAGCGGATTCATACACAAGTGTGATTAGGTTTTTAGTTTCATTCTTCAATGAAATCATAAAATATTCTCTTCATATCTTATAATTTAATATCCTGAAGCAAAAATGTAAAAATTTGGAAAAAGGAAACTTGATTCATATGGGACTAATTTTTACAGCAGCTTACAAATTAGCTGTGTACACAAAATTGTTTTCTTTGATTCATAAAACCAATTTTTCATCCAATCAGAATGCACATTTTAGATGGACTCAAATCAAATTAAATTATGAAGTAAAATTATGACAAAAAATTATGAAGTAAAATTATGACAAAAAAGAGCACACCTACTAGTGCCTACACTCGGCTGTTGGTGCTGATATTGAATAAAAATTCTAATTTTAACAAGAGCTGTCACTGTAAGATGACAATGCCCCCGACACCGCTTTGATTTTAAATTATGGCCAATCTATGTTGAAGGTCAAGGTCATCCAGGGGTCAAGGTCACCAAAGTATGTGCCTACAGAAAGGTAATGTACCAAGGAATGTTGTGGTAAAGTATGATGCGAATATGTTAAGTAATAAGGAAGTTATGGCCAATGTTAAAGTTTTTGGACGGAATGACGGACGGACGGACAGACGGACGGACAGACGGACGGACAGACGGACGGACGGACAAGTCAAATTTATGATGCCTCCCTATCGGGGGCATAAAAAGGGTTATAATTCACACAACATGCATCAAGATTTATTCCTATAGTATAGGTTGCTCTTTTGAAAGTCGATGTGTGTGCCAAGTTTCAAGTAATTGCCTTTAATAGAACCAGGGATATCACAAAATTTCAAAGTCTTTACACGTCGGAGACAAAGACAAGGCCAATGACAATGACAAAGACGACAAGGCTATAGCAATACCTTGGGTGTTTCTCCGAAAATTAATGTCTAAGTTGTAGCATGACAACTAAAATAGATGACGCCTACCTATATCAATAATTAAGAATTCTCGAAGATCTTATTCCCTAATAAAACCCATAAAATTAAAGGTCTTTCCAAAAGAGGAATAATACCCAACAAGTGCTCATCCATAATAGAATACCATTTGATCGCAGGGACATAACTCTTGTTATAATTCAATAGATTTTAATATTTTAATATTAAATAGTGATTGATACTGATCACATCTGTAAAGTTTGAACAAAATCTGTCCTATAGTTACTGAGAAATCGAGTGGACATGAAAAGGGCTACAAACAGACTGATCAACAGACTGACAAGCTGACTCATAACTATCCCTAAACATAGTCTTTTTGGGTATAATAAAAGGCTCCTCTTGAATATATACATTTTGTATATAAAGATCAATTAATACACAAAAAAAACCCCAAACTTTTCCAGTTTTTGGCTTTGGACAACCTGCTGTCATCCTGCCATCATTGCAATGAAAATGGTATTACACCAAGAAATTATTTTGTCATGCAATTTGAACAGTATTTCAGTCATGTGGCAAAGGATGGAGCACTATGGTATTTCTCACACCTGTACTTATAAAATGACCTTTCAGAGCACATAACTTCTCACCCTAAATACTGCTAGGTTTACAATTATCAAACCAGTGGTCAGTTACAAATATTTGAAAGGATAAATCGATGACTCAACCAAAAACAGTACTTACTTACCGAAACAGCTGTAACTTCCTATTAACATGCTAAGCCATCAAATATTTGCCATCGACGGGGATCTAACCTGGGACTTAATAATTCAAAATCTGGTAGGCTGCCAACTGCACTATGGCTGTAGCATATTCTTAGAAAGATAAATCTAAACAAAAACTTACCTGTATTACTATGACAGCGCTTTTTGCATCAAGTGGGGAGGTGAAACTGTTCATATCAGGCTGAAATGTGTTCATCCCTCGACCACGGCCCCTCTGAAACCCTCGACCCCTGAAGTTCCCTCTTCCTCTAGGAGTGAAGACAGGATGTTCTGCTGATGAAAACGGCACATTTGGAAATTGTGGTTGTGATGGCATTAATGGCTGTGGTTGTAACCCAGGTTGAGAAGAAATAAGTGGTGGAATTCCACTCTGCTGGGAAGGAAACTGTGGTGGTGGAAACCCAGATTGTTGTGTAGGAATTAGAGGTGGAATTCCTTGTTGAGGAGGAAATGGGGATGGTGGAAATCCTGGTGGCTGAGAATGAATCAATGGGGCTATTCCATGTTGTTGATGTGGTGGAAATCCTGGTCTCTGAGAAGGAATTAGTGACGGAATTCTGGGCTGTTGGGGTGGTGGAAACCCTGGCTGTGGATGTGGTGGAATTCCATGTTTGGGTGGAGGAATTCCATGTTGGTGTGGGACAATTCCATGTCGGGGTGGTGGAATTCCATGTTGAAGTGGTGGCACTCCATGTTGATTTGGTACAGAAAATCTATGAGGCTGAAATTCAGTGGGTTGTGGAAGAAACTGTGGCTGTTGAAAATGAGGATGGTGTTGGGGGAATTGAGAATGTTGTTGGAAGAGTACGGTGTGTAATTCAGCAAAATCTGGGTCCACTTCCTCCTCTTTTACCCTAGAAGATTCTAGAGGCTGCAAATAAGAATAGGGTGTGAAACTTCTTTGAATAACTGATCAAATTTAGGAGTGTTCAAATAAAAGTAAGGAGTCAAAATTTTCATGATAAGAACTAATGTGAATAAATAATTGCTTGCTAAATGCAACTACTTCTTTTTCTCAATTATTTGTCTTTTTATTTCAAAATTTCTAGTAGATACAAGGAATATTAATGCTATCTACAAAAGCAATCAACAGATGTAAAGAGTTAACAGAGAATGATTGAAAAAGAAACTTCACAACTCTTCTATTTTTCGGAATATTCTCATAAGATCACGGAGACTACTTGGACTCCTGCCTTAAAAATAAGAAGTCTACAACCCTGTTAGAGTTGAATCCTTAATAAAACATCTTTATGTGAGGTTTATCTTTATGTCCAACAAGTACATTATATCTTGTATAGGCTTGTAATAATTGTAATTATTTTTTATGCTTTGTTCAGACAGAAAGACAGCCAATGCTAAACATCATCCCTAAAACCTTTGCATGCAAGGCCATTGGCGCTTTTTTTTCAGATAATATTTACATTCAGCAGGACAAGGGTTAGGATCAACACTAGATACTCACATCTGCACCAGACTGAATAGACTGGACCACCTGAATACCTTGTGGCTCCTGATCAGCTTTCTGTAAGATTAGAAACAGCAATTTTTTAGTAGAGGAATGAAGAGAAGAATGTGTTGAACTTTGTTCGATTCCTTCAGAGCTCTTCATCTAGGTCTACAGCTAGTTGTTATGTCTAGGAAAATTCGTATTGAAGAGAAAATTACTCCGAATGTGTATATTTCTCATCCAAGCAAGACATTATACGCATAACGTCATGATCAACATTGCCATGCAATCTCGTGCAAAATGATGCGCTTTTAAGGAACAATTCTACAATTTCTGCATTTGGTTTCTTTTTTGCATTAGAGAAATAGGATAGGTGTTTTTAATTTTCATGTAAGGATTATTAATCCTTGATTATTGAACACCAAACGCTAGATTTTCTTTTGTAGTCCCAACACTCGTGAAAATACATTTTTTTTCACTCAATGTAACATAAAGCCTATTGGCCAAGATGATATGACCAAGGTTTATGTTTACAACACATCAGCCTACACCAACAAAACAAAGGTGAAAAAATTAGCCCTAACATTTTGTTCCGATACAGTCAAGTTAAACATTTACTTCACCCCAAAAAGTTAAACTTAAGTTGAATTTGAAAAAGATGTGTTTGGTGCCCCATCATTTTTTTTTCTAACTTTTGACCTCATCACATGACCTTGGTATCTGCAAATGCTTATCTATGAGATAAATTTATAATTATGCCAAATATGAGTATTGTATCTAGAATAGTCTTGAATTAATTGACAATGTCAAGTTTTTTGGTTAAGTTTTGCAGACAGACGGACCAATAGACAGGCAAGCAGACAGACAGATGGACAACAGTAAAACTATATGCCCTTGATGTTACTGATACATGCAGGGTTTTCGTTTGACCCGGGACCCCGGGTTTTGACGCGCAGAAATTCAAAATGATGCAATTTTGACTCTTGGAAATTTGAGCTGGTGCGTCATCTTGACTCTTCAAAAATAGCCGCTGTGCGTCAAGGGTTAAAAGAAGCGTGTCATATTATTGGAAAATAGTTAATTGGTGGTCTAATAACACCTAGCTTGATTGGCAATTAACACACTCCGGTGATCGGATATGCATCGGCAAGCGTAATTGACAGTCTTTTGACACCTGTGAAAATCAGCTTAAACCCCTTTGCTTTACCTCTGTTCACACTAAAACCAACCTATTATTGAGTAATATCACTATAATTCAAACAGTATCTAAAAGGTAAGCCAGTAAACACCAAGAGTAGGATCTGTTGTGAATTGTCATGGGTTTTCGTGGTTGGAATCTATTTCTTTTAGTAAAAATAAAAATCTTTAGAACCTTTTACTAGCATATGCAACTTCAAAATTCTTTCAAATTTATTGTACTTACGAAAAAACAAGCATTTAGTCTGAAATTAAGCCCTTTAGTAATTATTTAATGACTGGAAATTGTGGTGAACTATGATGGTGATAAAACATTTATTGTTTATTTTGAGGCACCTTTTCCTGGGGGGGGGGGGGGGGTGTAGACACATGATTCGGTCACATTTTGATTTTCGTACCATAACCATTTCGTACCAGACGTTTCGTACCATAGGCGAAGACTTTTCGTACCATAGGGGGAGTCGTTTCGTACCATAGGTGAAGACGTTTCGTACCATAGGAAAATTCGTTTCGTACCATAAAATTGCAATTTCATTTGTGGTTTTGGGATGACAGAAAAAATCAAAATTTATTTAATAATATTCTGTTGATATTTTATCATTTTATAAGAAGATACATACTACTCTAAGGTATAGAGTATACGAATAGATATATACAAAAAGTTGGAGGATGGTGATAATTTTTCCTATTTATTTTTCTTTTTGTTGAAGCTTGAATTTTAAAATGCGCCTGAATTTCGTTAACTTGTGAGCATCTATACCTGAAAAATCATAAGTTACGAAACAAAACGTCGTAACTAGAACGTAATCATATTGGATATAAATTATCAAATTGACAAAATTGCTATGGTTTTCTTTAAAATCTAAAATTATATATTCTTAATATATAGATAGTGCTAATTGAACATGTTGTATTCTTTTCAGAAATATGTATTAAATACTTGGCGACGTGCTGAAATTGCTTAAGAACGTTGATTAAAAAATCCATCATTCTCTTGTAGTCTCAAAAAACGTATCACCGATCGTATACACTCTCAAAAACATGTTGTTATTTATTCAATTAACCAACAAGGCTTATTGCTAATTAGTTGACAATTAATAATTGAAGGCAAACACCAAACCATTCATTGTCCGCAAATTGTTATTACCAATCTTGTAGCAAACAAGAGTCAAACAACATACCAGCCAATCAAACTATTTACAATTTGGCCAACTCCTTTAGTAAGTACAAGGCTATAGACTTCATAGGCTCGAGGCACAAGCAAGTACAACTCTTTTCATGCAGTTTTACATGGAAAAAGTTCAGTTATTTAAGAAATAAACATTTAGTCAAATTAGTTAACATTTCCATTTTGGTACGAAATGGTCAATGTTTGGTACGAAATGGTTAACATAAGGTACGAAACGTCTTCGCCTATGGTACGAAATGGTCATCGTATGGTACGAAATGGTAATATATTTTATGGTACGAAATGGTTATGGTACGAAACGTCTGTATACCGTCGAGAAGGCCCTGTATGGGACATGGGTAGGATCATGCAACGCCCCACAAAAAGTTTTGTTGTAACAAGGGATAGTGCAAGGATACATTACAAAACTACTGCATAGATTTGCGATGGTTCTTTAACATACTTCAAATCACTGATAAACCGGCCTTCATGTAACACCTCATCCTATGGACAATTAGTTTGTGAGTGTGCCATCCCAGGAATCAAACCCATGATATGGAATTTCAAGTCATGTGTTCTATGGACTGAAGCTTATCACGCTGACATTAAGATGACCTAAAAACAATTTTGGATATACTTACAGGCTTGATGGAGGCCAAGGCAGCCAATCTCAAACTTTCAATGTCATCCTAGAATATAAAGAGCATATATTATGGTGCCATTACAATAAACTGAATAAAGCAAATCAAATAAAATATCAAGTTCTACAGTTTGGGTGTCAAAAGCCCATAACACATCATAATTGTCCAAAGGTAGGGATGTTTTGGATATGAAAAAGTTACATAAAGTTTTTTCACAGAAAAAAGACAATACAAATTCAAAAATGATGTGGCATTATTCACCTTTTCTAATTATCACAATTTCATTTATAAATGGTGCAGGAAATTTTGATAAACAAATATGGGCAATATCAAAGAAATTGGGGAAAAATCTTATCCAGAAGTGATCAAATAATTAGGGCGTCAAAATAGGCGAGCGTCAAAATAGGTGCCTGGATCAATTATGTTGAATTTTGATGGACAAATCACCTTTTTATAGCAAATTTGACCAAAACATATGAATAATGCTTTCTTAGAATAAACTGTGAAGGAATTTTATGTTTTCTATCTCCTTTCAATATTTTCTAATAGCCACAGATTAAAGACAACCCATAGCTTAAGCACGATTTCGGGAGTTTGTTCTTGCGCATCTATTTGCGCATCGAACTCTTCAAGGAGAATGCCCTCCAAACTTGCATTTATCTCGGACGTAACAAAAACACTACAAAACCCCTCTAAATTTCTTTATTTCGCGGAAACTGCTTTCATGAAGACGATTAATTAATCCTATCACTAAAACATAATTGTATAAAGTATCGCAGCAATTTTATTTTATAGAAATAAAGGATATGACGTCAGGGTTGTTTTGTAGGTATTTGTGACGTTAACGTTCCCGCGCATAATCAGATATTAAACATCGTTATCAGTCGTATATATCCGATAGCTACATGGAACCGTCACATTTTATTTTGACGGGATTAATTTTTGAAAGGTTGACCTTGATAAACGATCCTGTCGTTGTCAAATGATCTTGTCAGATTTTTAATTTTCAATGTTTGGATTATTTTTTAACAGACCTGGGTGTATTTGTAAATTTTATTGGGGGTTGGGGGTGTGAGCGAGGTAGATGACCTTGATCTCATCAAATGACTTCTATCAGGGAATTTGATGATAATTGAAAAGATCAATTATTATTCCATATGTGAGTATTCTATTTTCAACAGACTTGAAGATTTTTAAAAACACTAGATATTTGCGTGATTTATATAACGTTGGCCTTCACATATGACCTTGACCTTTTCATATGATTTGACCCTGGGATTCATTGACGCAAAACAAAGTGACCCTAATTGTTGAGGAATTCAACTCCATAATCGATTTATTTAGGAAGGGTTGAATATCATTGATTTTGTACATAAAATAGGTACGAGAAAAAGAATCTTGAGTGATTTTTTTCCTTAGTGTCAAAACTGGGTGACTTAGAATTTTGCATTTTTTCTAAAAAATTAGCATGGTGACCATACCTTTTTTATATCAATATCACACGAACATATAATAATCTACAAAATATAGAAAAAATAAAATTTTCTATCTCAGAGTTTTTGAGAAATTTGATCAAAAGTTATAAATTTTGAAAATATTCCTGTTCATTTTCGATATACCAGTTTTTACGCATTGGGGAAAAATACGTAAAAAATCATTATTTTTCCTTTCAACCGATAATTGTATAATAGATTCAGTGCAAATAACTTCCTATCTACGAAATTAGAATAAAATTGATATTAGTTGTTTGATTAGATTTGATTGTGTTACATTCTTATGTAATATCCAAGAAATGAAAATCGGCGAAAAATCGGACAAAAATTTACTCAATACCTATGACATTCTATGACGTATTACAAAAAATCTGATTGGGTGACCCCCCTTTTCTTTCCATTTTTGCAATCGGATCCTTTAATCTACAAAATATGAAAAAATAAAAAAAATCTATCTCAGAAAATTAATTCTAGCAATCGTCCTTAAGGGTTTACCGCGATTTGAATTCACAGAAACTGAGTCAATGGACATGAAATTAAAAACTCATACAAAGTAATCTATTGGACCAAAACTGATATAGTAGCTTTAAAATATTACTAAAGAATGCAAAATAGTTTGGATATGTAGAAAAAAATATCAAAAAGTGTCTTTAAAGCATGAAAATATGACACATTTACAACATTTTCTATTTGCGTTCAACTAAAGATTCAGTTGCACAATAGATAAAACAAGAAATGTCTACATGTAGAGGAAAGGCTAAAGAACAATGAAGGAGGCTTAAATTTTGCATAAACATTTCACATAACTCACATTTTGCATCTGAAAATGACCAACTCCAGAAAAATAATTTGCAAATGGCAGACATAGAGTTTGTTTACATTTACTATTCCCACGCCAAATGATATTTCATTCATAAAAAGAAAGTAGACCGCTTCATAACATATGGTGACCAAGTTAATACTATGTCTGAACATTTCAAGTTGTTGAATTAATTTTTACCAGTTACCTGTGCGTCGGGACCATTAAATTTCACTATAAAGAGGAAGATGAATATCAAAACTATATGATAATCTTTGATTTTTGATTGATATTTGCAAAATAAATAAAAAAAAAACCATCAAAATATAGTGGAAATACGTTTGGTTCCTTTTGGTCTCCATAGGTAAGATTATTTGAAAGATTTCTGTTGTAAAAACATCACGTGAAATCTACGTTAAGCGTAAATTAACAAAATTGGCTGATTTTATTGATTTAACTCAAATTATTTGGCGTTTCCTTCTGCCTGCATATAAGGAATGATGTAATGAACAGAAAAATGACAAAAACTACCTTGATCTATCGATTAAGCTTTTGATTTTCCAGGTTTTCTTCGATTTTCACCTTCTTCGACTTTTCGCGGAAAAACCCAACTACACTTCCGGTTTTTGTTCTTGTGCAAAAAGTAGGCCCATTTTAATTTAGACTGGCTAGCCTGTCCTCATTTATCGATACTAGATCCTAAAGTAAGCATGGACACCATTGGTCCGTTGCTTCCTCTCGTTTCATTGGTCAAAATGTATTGAGGCCTTTGATTGGTCATCTCACGTACGAGCGTAGCGTGTTTAAACTCAAGAAAGGGAAAGAACGGAATTTATGACTTTCGCGGTTTTTATTGGAGCTTAATAAATAAAGTATCATATGCTAAAGATTTTGAATACACAGTTTCTACCCAGAATTTTTTTTTTAATAAGGTTGACTTTTGATATTCAGATTATTAATTATTATAATTTTGAAGAAACTTGACTCTCTCCTCTATTCTTCTTTCTCTCTCTATTTCCCTCTCAAAATTAATAAAACGCATAGTTTCTAATCCCCAAAACTTAGCTCTTCGTTGTGTGAAGCGGAAAACGGTTTTGATAAAAGATAATTTATTACTGCATTTTCAAACATTATTTATAATCAAGACAACAGGCTTTAACGCTTGAAATACCGGATAATAAGATGACATTTGATAACAGTCAATTTAATCCTAAAAAAACCTGTTGTTAATAAAGTGTTTTATAAAAAGAGTACAGAGTTTATATAAACCTATTGTTAATAAAGTGTTTTATAAAAAGAGTACAGAGTATATATTTAGAGTGCATATATTATCATACGGAAAAGGTGTCCTCCAGGGAGTGTATTAAGTGTCCTTCGATTATACAGAAGAAAATAGGAAACATTTACGAAATTAAGTGTTACTTTTTTCCATTTTGAAAAAGAACAAATTAACGTTTTTTGAATTGCCTCACCCTTTTAAACCTGTACTCTCTAAATAAATTTCTGGCGTTATAGAGAATATACCAATTAGATATGTAAAACATTCAATCTCTGCGAGCCTCCTTTTTGAATGACTCAACCATACCTGTCTTTGAATGTGGTCTGATTATTCGGTCATAAACTATTTACAACAGATAGCGAGCCACTGGGCAGCATGCCAATCAGGTGACCTTGTTCTGTTAGGAATGTATACATACAAGAGGTATATAAAGGCGCCCACAGAGCGGTGAGCGGGGAGAGACTTCTTTGGAAGATAAGAAGACAGACCAATTTTAGTTAAACGTTTATTAAAGAAGTGTGGTGTAGTAAATTTGACTTTGATTCATTTCACCAATATAAATATTGGTGTCACAGTCTTTCTTTATACGGTTTGCTGCAAAATATAAAGTATGATTATGACCACATTATTATCAACATGTTCTTCACAATTCCTTGTTAATAGTAGGGCAAAATTTCACAATAGAGCTTGTGATGGTATCTCCTTTGTTCAATTGAAATTACTCAAAGGCTGAAGCTCAATTAAAGAAGTCATATTTTCATTCTGATGTATGAAATCCCAATATTTTATTCGTGTTTGAATTGAAGTGGTAGATTTCGCAAACGAAACGTCAAAAAAGGGCCACCCTTACTTGGATTGTCTTTTGAACTCAATAACAATGATACAATATAATTAAAAGTAATTTTCAAGCGCAAATTTTGCTTATCATAATATCTTTTTTTCAATCCATTACCATGAAAAAATATGTTTTCAGGATTTTTGAAAGTAAAATAATGATTTTGTCTGTCCGTCTACATGAAACTCCTGGCCTATTACAACTTATTGTTTCTATAATAAGGGAAAAGTGAAGTGTCTTTCTCAAAATAGGTACCAATTTGCATCGAATCAAAAGAGGATGATTTTAAAGAAGCCGTTTTTTTTTTTTTTTTTTTTTTTTTTTAATATATAATATCGAGTATTTCTATAAAATTTATTATGTTTGTGTAATTCACTCGTAAAGTATATTAGAATGAGTGTGTCCTATCTTTGTTTGTGAACCTTTTGACAAGATATTGATAATCGCCTATAACTTTTCATGGATGAACCCTGTACTCTCTAATTCGGACCAATCAAATCATGGATTATTTAACGAAATCGTTGCGTTTTTCACGAGATATAACAAGTAAATAGCGAGTTATGAACGGTAAAAAATACGCGATATTTTAGTTTAAAATTGGGTACCGTCGATATGAAAATACGCATATCCAACAAAAGAAAATTGGTCATTTATTGTGTCAAAAGTTTAGTATAAAAACACAAGTTTTTAGTATATGTGTACATATTCTTACTACTTAGCAGCCTTAAGAGTGGAAAATGTGAAAAATTATCATTTACTAAGTAGACAAAAGCATCATTCTGGAACCATTTTATAGTCTAAAATTAATTTGGATTAGGCTGAAATTAAGATATTACTACATACAAAAGATTTTACCAACGTATTTTTGTGTAATTGGTGAAAACACCGGTCCTTATACAAGGCAATCGGACAATAATAATAACACATTTATATGAATAAGGGTATTGGTCTTTAATTTGAAACAAACCTTTATAGATGTAATGTGAGAGACTGAAAAAAGTAAATTGAGGTGTATTTGTATTGAAATAAACCAAAAAATAAAGCTATTTAATTTGTGATCTTATTAAAAAAAAAGATGTATAAAATGTATAAATCGAGCCATTAATTGTATATATTCTTATATGACATAAAAAAATAATTTTTGCTTTTTTGACCAAATGAGTAAAAGTTTTGACTTGGTATTGACTGGTTTTAGCGAATTTGGGGTCGTTTTGACTTTGGGCCGTTTTGACTTCAGGCCGTTTTAACTTGCTCTCAAATAAGTATGAAAGGTCCCACTCTATTTTTTTTAGAGGAGTGATATTTTTATCTCTTTTTCGGTGAAGCGGTTCATAACAAATTTCCCACGGCAGATTTTTATTTGACAGCTGAGAAAAACAGAACAATAGCAAGGATTTCTAAGTAGAAATCAAGGTAAATTTAGTCTCATTTTTTAAGTAGAAATGCCCAAGAGTGATAATGGACGGTCACCTTTGGCTTTCAAGGAATACGATCGTTGCAATTCCTTAAAACATCTTTGTTTACATGTTTTGTTGTTGTAAAAAAAAGGCTGCCATGTTTCCTTGAAAATAAACACGTGTCTTTCAACGCCGAAATATCTTTCCCACAGGCATTTTAGCCAAAAGTAAGCCTCGTTGATTGTACTCTGGATATTCCAGTTGACGTCTGCAAGTTTTTGTCCCAAATGCATCGGTACATTTTTCAAATGGATGCAAATGCGAAAGTGCAATGTGGAACTCTGTTTTCAGCTATAAAAGCATTCTTTGCAATTATTTTTATCAAAAACATCTTCATTTCCCCTTTTTAATACATTTTATAACATATTCAGTTGACTTTGCATAAAGAAAAGCCTTAATTTTGCATATAAAATTTTGGCCAAAAATACAAATGGCCTCCATTTATATTTGCGGCGAACCCTTAAGGCATATCAATCATAGATGTTGACACTGGGTTATTAACTATTTAGGATCTCGTGTCAATACCGTAGTACTTTTGGAGCTACTGTAAGATGTGCAAAAATACTATCAACAAAGTTTTTCTGATAATGAGAAGTCTCTGAGATCCGACAGGAAAACAGGCTCAATTTTCACTTTGTAAACAAATTACACGAATTCCCATGAAAAATAAGAAAATTGAACTCTGCATTCAATGCCACAGTATAAACATCTCAAAATATTGAAAGTCATATCTTAGTCAAATTTTAAACATATAGCACGACATGTTTATCGTTTAAAATTATAGAAATTTTGAAAACAAAATGATACCTCGTCCGAAGATGCCATTTTTAGACATTGGCACATTCTAGTCTACTAAATACAGAGAAAAGAATAATGTGCACATCCTTTTATTTTAGACTACAAAGTGAGGAAATTTGCAAAGTTACTTTGTCATCCTGCACGCAGAACAGATTAATGCAAACACCTGCAAATCGGTAACAACAGTTCAACCCAGTATCAAATGTCAGAAGATATTTTGAGTAAAGAAACAACGGGAAAGGACCTAGGCATTCAAATAGGGAACTTCGGTATGACGTCATAACCCACAAGCCAATAAAATGGTTGGCGTTGAATCGCCTCGCTCTATTTAATTTATGTAAATGTGGCCTAATCTTAATCACTATTTATCGCTTTACTTGAGGAAAAAGGTATCAAAACTATACATTTTTGAAAAGTTTATCATCCGAACTTTCCAGAAAACATGTTTGTTAAGAAAATAACGCTTAAAATATAATCATTAATATGAAATTAGGCAAAGCCTAGAAAACGGGCGAAAGAAAATTCATTTGTAATGAGACATTAACTGACTGTTGACCATTTCTTGCCGCATACCATTTCTTGCTATCTATCTATTATACTGCCTAACTCCCCTTTCGGGTATTACTGGCAGGTTGCTCATCTTGCAAATAATACTGTTTCAGAAATGGTATGCACCAAGAATCCCTCTCCAGCTAGTCGGCCTAAGTATTTTCTGTCTTTGCTGTTTAGGGTACCTGTCAGTTTGCCATATCCACAAATCCAGTTGGTGTCTATGTGGCAGCTTACAGCTGTACAGTGTCCATTGAATGATCACACAGTTTTAATATTGTAATCGACATTGTCATTTAGACCTAATTAAGTTTAATTTTAAAAAGAAGCACTTTTTTTTTAAATTTCAATGCTGCAAAAGAGATGGCAACATGTAGATGCTTTAATCTCATTAACATTACAGAGACATCACACTAAACCATACAATATTTTTCCTGTATATATTTGAACAACCTTTGGTCCCTGTATACCGGTAGTTATCTTAAGGTTGCTGAATCCTCTTATTTAGATCTAGATTAATAAGCTATATATCTTTGTACTGGGACCACTAGATTACCTTGTGAATGCATTGCAAACTCATCAAGAGCACATTAAATGAATTATTATAAGATAGAAGATATTGTTCTTGATAATTACCTGGTAAATGGTGGCAGATCTACGCTACAATAAGAAAAGGAAAAATATCTCGTGAGTGGTGGCACTGCTGTGCAAATATAAGATTTATAATCATGTCAAATTACAAGACATTCGCTTTTAATGAAGCCTCAACCATCTGTTTTTGAGTATAAGCACACTAACAACCCCGTAAGAAATACAGCAATGTGTTAACACAAGATTTTAAACAAGAAATATAAATATATATCTAGTATATTGAATTGCTATTTTAGGTTTATAGTAGCAAAAAAAGCAAATATGTTTACTAGAAGAGACATTTTTGATACACAGGATGATTTTTTATTTCTTATTAATAAATAGCTTCCAACAAATATTAATAAACCATATATTCAGGAAGTTGTTTACTGTTTTGTCACAGTGAATCAAGACAGTAGTGAAAAGGAAGCCTAATAGTTGTTGGCTTCATATGAACAGTTGTTCACCAGTACACTTCTCAAAACTCCTAATCGACCACTTGCCTTTTTGGTCATATGTTATAAACGCCACATGGTTTCAACTTGTTTTCGCTTGAATATTGTAGCCAAATCATTTATGAAGTCAACAAGAGAAATCTCAGTGAAGTAATTCAACAAGAAATGCTTTAAAATTAAACGAAAGTAGGAGTACCCTCGATTTCAAAGTTAACATTGGTGGGTGGGGTATTTTTGACATTTCTTGTTAGGATAAGGATAGTGTAGAACGTTTTGGCATTTCATATTAATTTTAGAAGTCCACATGCGTTTTACCACTGATATTAGTACAAAAGATCGATAGGCGTTTCGTTTTTCAAGTATCGAAAAATTCAAATTTCTCTTAAAAGTGTCAATTTTGTGACTTTTCAAATTGAGGGTACATGCATTTAATTCCGTCTTTAGGACTTACTGATGCATATTTTTACAAAACAATTGGATAGGATGATGACTGAATGGCCACTCTTTTGAAAGACAAAGTTCACATTTCAAGATAAAGGCGGAAAAGGTGTGAAAAATGGAGAAAGGTAAGGTGGCCGCTTAGAACTTTTGAGGAGTGTATGTCTGTCTTTCTCAGTTGTTCTAAATTTCTCCAGAGTTATCAAAATTGAAGAATTGATGTTATCATCTGCATTAAAAGCTATGATTAATGAATCTTCTTTGTTTTGTTCTTATTTATTAGTAAACAATACGCCAAGGTCCAGTTATCACCTTGGCGTCTTTACTCTTTGGTGTTGATGTTGTGGATTTTGGCACCCATAATAAGGAATGTTCTTGTTTGATTATACCAGTACATGTATTTATTTGTAATTGTTCCTAGTACATACCGTAGTTGAAATGTGAAACACAGAAAGAGGGGCATTTTTTTCTTTTACCAGATTTCTAGGTAAACAGTATTAGAATAACTAAATGAAATTAACCAATGTCAATTGATCCTATTTGCTTTGTTTCCTTTTATTGGATTTTACCCTTACCTACAAAATACTGCTTTTCGTTGATATCTAGCATAGTAATTAAAATCAGGAGAATGAGAAAAACTTTAGATATACAATTTCTTTATTTTAGACAATATTATTTTCTCTACGGGAAAAATAGAATTTGCTCATATTAGAATGGACTCATACAGCACTTTTAAACAGCCTCAAATTTTGAGTCGATGCTTATTCATCCAAAGCTAAGTAGATCTATTGGACCAGGCTACTAAAAGCCATACGCTTACCGCTGATCCGGAGACCGTTAGTTTAGCCTTAAAATTGCCAAGATCAGAAGCAATGCAGAAAGACTTTAAACTCATGGCCATTGCCCATACTAGCTCTCTATGAAAACATAAAGAAAGACCAAAACAAAAAAAATCATTTCGTCCTTTGTAAGTACAAATATAATTTGGTTTCCTTGAGCAAGCAATTTTCTTTTTCTAACATTTTTCCTGACTTTAGTGCCTGTTCTAGATATTCAAAAAAGGAACAAATTCTAAGCCCAATCTAAGTAAAGTATTGGATAAATTTGTTTTATTTATCTTTTATTATAGATCAGTTTTGAAAATTTTTGAATTCTATATTGTTTGAAAATACTAAAATCACTTTAATAATGGGCAACTTAAAATTTTCTTGAAGACAGAATCTGTCATTTTTGTAAAATATGCATAGTCTGAAGATATGTCTTCTAGTCTAAAGGTTACCTTTCTACCTTGAAGCACTGGAATACTGGAGTGCCACCTCTGCATCAATATTCAGAATGAGGCTCAGTGACGTCACTGTTCTAAATGTAAACATTTTTTGAACTAGAATTTTCTACAGTCGTAGAAGTAACGTTAAATCCCTTTTGATGAATAATTAGAGAAATGACTGACAAATTTTATTATCTTTATTTAGTTAGGATTTTTTAGAAGGTAGGTTGACTGAATTGTACGATTTTTAGCTAAAAAAACCTTCTTTAAAGTAATTTTTGATAACCAGTCGGAAATGTGTTGTTTTTGTTGCAAAAATTAGACTGTGTCTCGAAACACCTATTCAGGGTATAGGAAAGTGAGTGACCGGAAGGAGATAAACGGACGCGGCCTGACACAGGAGGTTTTTATGGGGAAATCAAAATGGACGATTTGACTTGAACGGTATATGAGTTCTGTTTCTTTTGTTTGTTATTTTACTTCTGTTTTCTCAATATATACCTGTAAGCTATATGCGGTCTTTCGCCCGTATAAATATATCCAAACCAATCTGCAACACTATAACAACATCTTTCGGCACGTTACAATTTTCCTTAGATGCTATATGACATTCCCTTATTAAGGAATATTGATTTTTGAGGGACAAGCGGTATCATTGTCGATTATTTGTTTGACAAACCCTTTCACCTTGGTGAAAAACAGTGAAAAGATATTCAATGGACCTGTTCAAATACAAAGTGGTCAAACTGAGGATTTTTTATGATACTAAGAATGTTCCATGACCGACGGACATATGAATTCAAAGTCGGATTGTAAGCCGGGCAGACAGACGAACGGAAGGACGCATGGACGGACGGAGGATTGGATGGATGAATGAATGAATGAATGGATGGATGGATGGATGGATGGATAGATGGATGGAGATGGATGGATGGATGGATGGATGATTGAAAAATACACAGATAGTGAATGACTTACGAAAGTCAGAACTTCAAACGAATGATGGAACATTGTGCGTGTAGCATGTAATGAATGAATGAATGAACGACATTTATTTTAAGTAAGTAATAAATGAATTTGATATTATCATATCGAAAACATTTATATCATTTGCTGTCGCGTGTGATGGATGCAGGGTTTCTGTAAAGAGGTTTCGAACTTAAGATAAAGGTGGTGCCTTTTCCTATTTATGCCCAGTTAAAATAGTATTTCTCTATGATAATTAAATGGCACCCCAATCCAACCCTCCCTGAAACCCCCTGGACCCGTCAATAATTTGATTGGTTGAAAATAAGTCTACATTTCTGCTACTTATTACAAAGATTACAAAAAGTACTTGTTTGAGTGACTGCGATAGTTTAAAATTTCAACGAGATGGCCTTCCGGGGATTGTAATCAGTCAACTGTTACAATTCCATAGTTGCAATGTTTAGAAGCATGTGGAATATTTTGACTTTTTGTATGACAGCATGTTATTTCTATGTCTGATTAAGCACAATATTTGATGTGTCAACCTAGATTTCACACATTGTGCTAAAACACTAGTTGTGTCCAACTGAAAGCAACCAATCAGTGGCTTATGACTTGGGTAATTGATTGATGCATGACCACGGTCAGATCAAAGACAATTTGCAACATGGTATAAAACGTTGCGTAAGAAAGGGCGATCTTTATGACCTGTGCACGTGTGTATGATAAGCGGCTACCGTTTTATGACATTGACAATATTGATTGGCGCATCCGGTTATGGTCAGATCAAAGAGATTCGCCGTGTAGTATAGATCATTGGGTTAGGAATGGCAATCTCTATGACACATGTTTGTGTGATAAGCGCCGTTAATGTTTTTCATGTCCCATAATGAAAATTATCTGTTAGGGTTTTTATACCTTACAGCATGTGTTTGAAAAGCCGTTTCATCCGAATATCTTGTTATTGACAACATTCGCTAATTATCTTACATGACCTGAATTTCGAAACGTGTGTGTGTTCTCATCTTTAGCAATTTGGATTTTAATATTCAAATAGCCTTTGACGATTCTCAATATTCTACGGTTAAAATAATTGGATTTATGTTGACAAGACCATTAAGGATTAATACAGAACTTTCATCTATGTTTTTGATCATGGAATATCGTACCTGGAATAAAGAAAAAAAAGCATTGAAATTCAAATTAATGCGAAATAGGTAATGTATAACATTTTTCGTTGCTGAGTGGCCAAAATGACATAAATACAGCTTTATTTGTGTCCTATTCCGATGCTTTGATTGCTCAACTACTATTCATTTGGATTCATATGCCTCTCCGGGTGGTTATCTTTCAACACAAACTATTCATTACAAAGACATTGTCACATGATGACAACTGGATAACCAAAGGAAAGGGTGATTTATCTACATTTTGACACATATATCACTTGGAATAAATCATTACAAATGTATAATCTTATCACTTGAAAATTGGATTTTTTGCTCTTTGTGTATGTAAAAATGGTTGGCACCGCCAACCACTCATATTTTGATGACGTCATCAATACCTGTGCCGAAGTCCCCTATTGACAGTGAGCTATCATTCAAAGACCACATTAACCTGAAAGCAAAAACAGCAAATAAAATTCTAGGATTAATCAAAAGATCATTTAGCTATATGGACAATCAAATGTTTCCGACATAATACAAAAGCTTAATACGGTCCCATTTAGAATATGGCACAAACGTATGGTCAGTAAAAGTTAGCCACCGAAAACTTTTGTATAAATTGCAGGAACATGGAGTTAACAATGCTATCCTTTTGTGGATTAAATCTTTTCTTATAGGCAGAACACAGAAAGTAGTCTTAGAAGGTGGAAGCTCATCCGAAGTACCAGTCACATCGGGAGTACCTCAGGGATCAGTGGTTGGCCCTCTTCTGTTTAATGACATTCCTAACACCATCATCTCCCAAGTTCGTTTGTTTGCAGATGACACTGCCGTTTACTTAGCTATTAATAATAAGCAAGACTGTATCACCCTGCAAGAAGATCAAGACAAGTTAATGCAGTGGGAGAAAAAATGGAAAATGGGGTTTAACCCTAGCAAATGCATTGTCCTAAATATCACTAAAAAGAAGAAAAAGATATCCTTTGATTACAGGCTACACGGACAAGTGCTAGAGACTATGGACAATGCCAGATACCTAGGAGATACTATATCTGAAGCTCTTTCCTGGAACAAGCATATTGACAATATAACATCTAATGTAAATAAAACTTTAGGTTTTCTCCGCAGAAACATCCAGACCAAAAATAAGAAGATCAGAGAAACAGCGTAAAAAACTCTGGTTAGACCCCAGGTAGAATACGCATCAACTGTTTGGAGCCCTTACCCAACATCCCAAATAAAAAAAAAGTAGAAAAAGTACAACGTAGAGCATCAAGATGGGTTCAAAATAAATTTTCTTATTATGACAGTGTTATCTGCATGCAGAAGGAGCTTGGCTGGCAAACTCCTCGATATAGACGAAACATCACCAGAGTCACCATGTTTTATAAAATTCTGAATAGTTTTGTTGCAGTACCCTTACCAACTTATTTTGAAAGACCATTTAGGATCACCCGACATAATGCACACAGAATCTTTTAGACAGATCCACACAATTGCTTTCTACTCTAAATATTCTTTTTTTCCTTATACAGTGATACTTTGGAATAGCCTACCAGAAACAATCGTACAGCAACCTGATATTGCCGCGTCCAAGAAGTGTCTTGATTCTCTTCAGATAGTGAGCCGTCCCTGAATAACCAAAAATTGTTTTAATCTAACACGCACAATACTTTTAAAATTTGGCACCCTAACCAATGACTAACAGTTTTTATTCCAGCACAGACGCGCACCTGCCAGTAATACCCGAAAGGGAAGTTAGGCAGTATATTTAGATAGATAGATAGATAGATAGAAAGATAGATAGATAGATAAATAGATAGATAGATAGATAGATAGATAGATAGATAGATAGATAGATAGATAGATAGATAGATAGATAGATAGATAGATAGATAGTAATATACAAAAAGATAAGGCAATATTAGAAAATCTACAAAGAAGAGCGACCAAAATTCTACAAGGATTAAAAAATAAAAATTACCATGAAAGACTAATTGAACTAGGACTACCAACACTACAATACAGGCGACATAGATTCGACCTCATCCAGGTGTATAAAATAATGAACAACATAGATAGAGTCAACAAGAATAAGCCTTTTCCTACCAATCAAACAGACAGAAATACGATAGGACATGAATATAAAATCTTGAAAAACATGCAAAACAAATGTTAGGAAACACAATTTTACACAACGCATTGGAATAGCCTGCCAAAGGATGCTGTTTGCAGTAAAAATGTAATAAATTTTAAAAAATGCAATAAACAAATGCTGGAAAAATGATAGGGTCAAAATTAATCCCGATTGTTATGGACCGGAAGCTGGCTTAAGAAGGAAAAGAGAAATAGAAGAAACGGGCCAAAGAGGCACCAGCCCAGGCAGCAAAGATTTTTGGACCCATCTGAGTCCCATGCGGGGATCTATATGGGACCTATATGGCCAACCCATGCGGGGCCCAGGCGGGATGTGCAACCGGGATCTCGATGGGCCCCACATGGGCAAGCTATGTGGGTTTTATGTGGCCCCGAATGGGCAAATATTTGCCCACAATGGACCCATATGGTTCCCAAGTCTCTTGAATGGGAAACATATGGGACCAACATTAATAATATGAATACCCATCAGGGACCCATGTGGTACCCAAATTTTGATTATATGGTCCCATATGGGAATAATTTGGGACCGGTATAAGCAATATTTACCCATCATGGTCCAATATGGTTCCTGTTTTGTTTTCTCATATTGCGGACTTTCATTTTAGAGGTCCTTGGCTCTATTCCCTACGGCGGCACTGTCGGCTACCATTTGTTTCTCATCAATGGATCGATAAATCGTAGATCTTTGTGGAATATTAGCTAGAGGCTAGGAAAGGATATAATGGTAGTAATAGTGAGAAAAAAATACCAGGAATCAATTGTTAGGTGCTCCAGCCGCCCTGATAAAGCTAAAAGATGGTTGAAAGTAGCGTTAACCCCCCATTCAAACAAATTAATATTTAAGTTGAGGCAGTTTTACCCGTATTTGGTATGTAAGATAAAAGCAAATTTCAAAGAAAATGCTGCTCATTAACAAAAAACCTATTTCTAATTATTTCAACAAAACAATTTAATTAGACATAAATAATTATTGAATTACAATTACAAAGTAATGATATCAATCGCACGAACAAAGGACAATCCCTGCATGGTTTGAGAAACTCTTGAGAAATTGTGCCAAACTTTGAAAGCGAGCTTACGTATAACGCAAATTATTTTTATCAATTGTTTACATACTTTTTCACTTCCTGAACACACAAAAGATCACAAATGAAATAATATTGAATCTTCTGTATCTCATACTAGAAAGAAACAGATTCTTTTCGGTAAAAAAGGTTATTATTCCATTATCAATTTCTTTTAAAACTAGCAATCTAGCTCTGCCTTCATGTTGAAAACATTCACAACATTGCTTGACATATGTTACCCCGCTTTGCAGCTATAGATACACAAATTTTTAAAAGTGAGTGATCAAAGGTCAATTTTGTCTATATACAGTATAGACAAAATTGGCCTTTGATAACTCACTCAAACTTGTACATCTATATACTCATATTCAAAGCGAAAACATTTTTTTTAAACTTTCTAAAACGTTTGTGCATCCTGCACGTTGGACTATTCTACTGATCAATCTTTCTTATATGATCCTTAATTGAAATGTTTCTGACTCATTTCTGGTGAAGGGCAACATTTTTTAACAATTTCCATCGTACAAAAAGTTACCGAAACGTAATTGTTAGAAAAGTCGTAGAGTCTCTTGTAACAAAAACTTCGTTTTTGGTTTCCAACCGAAGACAAGAGATAATATTTTAATTCACGAATACCACAAATATATTTAGATTATCAAAACACATACAGCTTACACACACAGTCTATAAGACATAGAAACAAAAGATATTTTAAATGAAACACTCGTTTTAAAATCCCACAAGATTTCTTTAAATCGTACATTGGGCACACTTAGAATATGCTATTACTGGAATTCAATCTTGAACACACGAAAAACACTGGAGTTATTGAAATGCAGACGATGATTAATAGTTCAAAATTCTGCTTCTTCTCATTTTCGTAAAACTGTTTATAGTACAAGTCGTGTGTTTTGTTTCTCGACTTCAGATTGCTCTAAATTATCTTTCCTGTCTTTATTCATTTATGTCCGGGTTCGTATATTTGGAGACAAACCAGAAATAGGAAATGTACTTTTTATGAAAAAACAAATATCCCGCACATGTTGAGGACTTGCAAAATGCCTCTTACAGTAACAAAGTTTGTTACTTAGATAATTTAGTACAACTTTATTACTTACATCATTATGCACTTTCGTCCACTTATCATTTGATTTTACATCATCTTTGTAAATCTTGATATTAAGAAATAAAATTTCGTTACATTCTCCCCCTCCACCCATTTCTTTCTTGTGCGTGTGTGTGTTTTTTTTTAAATGAGTAAAATGTTTATCAATATAAACCTTAGAAAATGTCCGTGGTGTACAACCTGTTTTAGTTAGAAAAAAGCGTACACATATCCTAATTAAATACCATATTAAAATGTTTTTGTAAATGAAAACTAATTCACTTACTAGTACCTTTTAGATGTAACCTTTGTTATAACTTCAGTATTTCATTATACATCATAATTCCACCACAATGATGTTCATTTAAGTAATCGAAGAATGACAATGGTGATACTGGGTTCATTGTAAAATTTTCATGTACTATCATCTGGCTATATGAAGAAAGAACTGGATGGAGTTGAAAACATATGATAGATAGTAAAGAGAAGTTAATCTTTTCCCGCCTTTAGGACAACTTGTATTGTTGTTCTTTCTTCTTAATCTATTTCATAGCTGATAAACATACTAAACAGATTACTGAACAGTCCACGTTTTATCTTGTATTATAGAACGACACCAATATCAGCACAACATTAAGTAAAATTTTTAACATTTTCAAAGCTTCAAGTAGCTAAAGACAACGGAAACATAAAACGCATATAACAATTTATGTTGGGTTTATATCAGAATGATGTACAGATATAGTTTTGGGTTGCAATTGTTGTGTAAAACTTTCGTTTAATATAAAACATAAAGAATTTGAAAATAACAAGAGGGCCATAGTGGCCCTTTATCGCTCACCTGAGTGAATTGTCCAAAACACATTTCAAGCAGGTTTTAAAAATTATTTGGCTGATTTTCAAGAAAAAAGACTTGACTTTTATCACAATAATAATTCTGACCAAATTTTAAATTGATTGGGCAAAAAAGTGGAAACCAGGGTGGATACACAACTTTTCTTAGATTTGACCCAGTGACCTTGTTTTTGACCCCACTTGCCCAAATTTAAAACTAGATTGAGATTTTATCAAGACAATCAATCTAACCAAATTTCAGGTTGATCAGACAAAAAATGAGACCTCCAGGTTGCATACAAGGTTTTCCTAAGATTTGACCCCATGCCTAGATTTTGACCCAACTTGACCCAGTTTTAAACTTGTCCGGGTTTTTATAAAACAATCATTCCAGATAACAAAATTTCAGTTAAATTGGGGAAAAAATGTGTCCTCTAGAGTGTATAAAAGGGATTTCTATGATTCGAAGCCATGACCTTATTTTTGACCCCACTTGACCCAATTTCAAACTTGTCTGAGAATTTATCAAGACAATCATTCTGACCAAATTTCAAATTGATCAGACAAAGAATATGACCTCTAGAGTGCATACAAGATTTTTCTTAGATTTGACCCTGTGACCTAGTTTTTGACTCCAGTTGACCTAATTTCGAACTTATCCGAGATTTTATCAAGACAATCATTCTGACCAAATTTGAAGTTGATCAGACCAAAAATGTGGCCTCTAGAGTGCATTCAAGGGTTTTCCTAGATTTGACCCCGTGACCTAGTTTTTGACCCCAGTTGACCCAATTTCGAAATTGTCCGAGATTTTATTAAGACAATCATTCTGGTCAAATTTCAAGTTGATCAGACCTAAAATGTGACCTCTAGAGTGCATACAAGGGTTTTCTAAGATTTGACCCCATGACCTAGTTTTTGACCCTAGTTGACCAAATTTCAAACTTGTCTGAGAATTTATCAAGACAATCATTCTGACCAAATTTCAAGTTGATCAGACTAATAATGTGACCTCTAGAGTACTTTCAAGGTTTTTCTTAGATTTGACCCTGTGACCTAGTTTTTTGACCCAAGTTGACCCAATATCGAACTTGTCCGAGGATTTATCAAGACAATTATTCAGACCAAATTTCAAGTTGATCAGACCAAAAATGTGACCTCTAGAGTATCTTCAAGGTTTTTCTTAGATTTGACCCCATGACCTAGTTTTTGACCCAGTTGACCCAATTTCGAACTCGTCCGAGATTTTATCAAGATAATCATTCTGACCAAATTTTAAGTTGATCAGACAAAGAATGTGACCTAAAATGTGCATACAAGGGTTTTCTTAGATTTGACCCCATGACCTAGTTTTTGACCCCAGATAACCCAATTTCAAACTCGTCCGAGATTTTATCAAGACAATCATTCTGACCAAATTTCAGGTTGATTGGGCAAAAAATGTGGCCTCTAGAGTGCATACAAGGTAAATGTTGACGACACACGACGGACGACACACGACTGACGACGGACGACGAACGACGGACATCCACCCAACCACAAAAGCTCACCTTGAGCACTTCGTGCTCAGGTGAGCTAAAAACATAAATGAAAAAAGAAATTAACTGTCACTGACAGCCTTCGCAAGATTAAGGTATGAGCAATCTTTTGAGTAAGGGACCCACAAGATATTTTTGCCCACAATCTGCCCATATGAATCCCACATACACGAGGACAATAAGCACATTTGTCCTATGTGGGCCCTTCATGGGCAATTGCTTTACAAACGGGACCCACACGGGCCCCTTATCTCCATTTTGCCCAGATTCTGCCCATATGGGCCCAAAATTTCATGCTTGCTGGGAGCCAAATGATTGGGCAATAGTAACTAAGGTAAATTACAGTATCGCTTTGATTTTATATATTAAACATGAGCCAATGCGACCTGACAAATGAACTTGGTGCTTAAGAAAGTAGATCAACAGCTCTCTTATCCATACACTGTTATCCCGCTGTCTCTGAGAGACAACGGGTAGCGTATAAATTTTACGGCAATCTGATTGGCTTTTTGAATTATCGATGTAGTTTTCACGACAAGTAGTTATTACAAAACCGTTAGAATTTTCCCGACATGCATATCGTTATCCGTTGAATTTTAAAAATGGAAGTACTGAAATTCCCTTGCTTTTTTAAATGTGCGCTTTATCGGATAAATATACGACAGAAGACCAAAAATAAACTCATTTGTTGTCGTCCGCCACGTTTGAACGTGATTTTCGAACATCTGCATGGCGCAACTTCGCTTACCAAACGCTTAATGATTTTCTAGCTTCCGTTTAACTTTGATCAAATGACGTCACTACCGTGTCACATGACCTAACGAAAATTTATAGAATACCTGTCTCTAGTATCGATAGATCTAGGGGCAGTAACCCAGTCAATCTTATCCACTGATTTTCACCGTAAAATTGGGGTGGGTATAAAATGCAGACAATTTAGAATATATAGTAACGCATACTAGAATAAAGAGGGATTGCATACAGGGGTATAAAACGCAGACAACATAGGCAAAGAGGCAGTATGCTGTTACGCAGACGATATAGAACAAAGAGCTTAAATTTCCAAGCATTTTTGTTAACACTTTATATTTCATCCAATTGTGTTTTTATTTTGAAAGCTTATTTATATTCATGAGAATTTCGATTTTTGCTTAAGTTTAAAAAATGGTAAGTTAAAAATTAACTTTAACCTCATCAGTCAGAATACTTTGGTTATAAAAAATGCCTGTATTTATGATCAATTTGACCGAACAATATAATTTGATATAATTTTCTGTTGTCGTGTATTTATTTTTCAAGGCTTATTTAATTCATGAGAAATGCGATTTTTGCTTCGCTTTAAGAAATGGTTTAAAAAAAGTAACTTTCAACGTTATAACTGAGAATGCGGTGGTTATAAAATAATGTTAACTAGTATTAATCATGATCACACATAATTATAATCTGATGGATGCAGGATTTGATTTTTTATACGTTGAAGATTATTAGCAAGTGATAAACAATTTAAAACAGGGATAGTGAACGTCCTGAATAAATAAAATGAACAAAATAATGAATAAATCTACTCGATCCGAGATAATACTTTCATATTATTATGGTTTCAATCTTGATTTTGTGCGCAAATTTTCACATGAATTAAAAAATGTAAAGGCCCGAGGCTTGTGTGCACATATTGTAATCACTATTCTCAGACAAACGATCCTTCGGCTAAGAAATAGTATCTCTGAGGAAAATAGCTATAACAATGTCAATGTATTAACATATGTTTATTTACGCTCTGTGCATGTAAAAAAATATAATAATAGTCTGAAGCGGATCAGCATTCTGACGCTTGCTAAACAACGTAATTCGATCGAATCTATTTAAACCGATCCGCACAGAAAGTGAATCTTCTTGCGACCATGGAAATCAAAATACCTCAACTGTAGATGCAGCCATGTTATTTTGGTCGTACGTCTAAGGGTCTCCTATCTTGTTAAAGTATGTCACGGTGATGCATTTTGGGATATATGGATGGTTAAACTACTATATCAGAAATAGTTTGCAAAATTGAAGATATTTAAACCTTACCGTTACTTAATGCTCTGTTAAAAAAATAGAAATAGAAAACATCGAGATAAAAGGAGAAATTGCAATTTCAACTCCATTTCTCTCATTTTTAAGTCGCCATTTGTCAAAATGGCAGACTTATTGCGATTAGCTGGAAGGGTGTATATGGTGATAGTGTACATGGTGTCTGTATACTGGTTTAGGCAAAGAACTTCTTTTTTCTGGAATTTCCTCTGTCTCTTTGCACCGGACCCAATGACACCAAACAGTAGTGCAGACAGTTTTAAAAAAAGCAGCTATTTTGTTTGTTTAATGTTATACTTTGACTTATATTTTTCCTTTTGAAGATAAACACAATCAGATGAAAACTTCATAATGGATATCTTGATGTCAAAAGTAAATTTCAGTTGCAAAATTAGTACGCCGAGGATTCTACAAATTTTATTGGCCGCCATATTGGAAAGATTGACGCCCCAGAATTATACATGTAAACAAAAACGGTACCACTTTGTATTTCATTTCCACACAAATATTCGTTCAATGTTTTTGATGAATTTATTAGTGCGTGGGCAATTTATATAAGAAAGAAATTCTGATAGTGCTTGAGCCGAGGGCTTCCATTGTATTGACCTAATTTTATTTTGTAACCGCTTTTATGATACTAAGATTTTGGCACACAACTTTTCAATTCTACACGATATCGGTTTACTTTGAGCCGGTCAAGTAAAGATATTGTTGAAATGAATTCAAGAGTGCTAGTTGCTAACGGAATTAAATTCTGAACATCGATGTCAAATCAGTCACTTAGGTTTCACTTTCGTTTTGAACTGAAGTGATAAGCTCGGGGTTTTTTGTTTTTTTGTTGTTGTTTTTTTTTTTTTTTTTTTTTGGGGGGGGGGGGGGGGTTAAAAAAATATGATTATTCAGAGGTTGGGTTTTTTGTAGTGTTTATACTTTGCATATCTGTCCAATTGCTTGGGCCACTAACCGCTTATGATAATATGAATTGTCTTGATGATTGAAGTTTGAAACAAAAACTAGATCTACATGAACTAATGAACATTATCAGGGATTTAAACCAGGTTTTTGTTTTAACTTGATTTTCTATATGAATAACATTTCACGATTGACACATCTTGAACTGGAAATTGACTTTGGATTTTGATTCTCAGGAGTTTGAAATTGAAAGAGAAAAAATGTTGTTGTTTGGGAAAGGGTTAATATAATATATTTTGTCGTCTGCAACTTTTTTCAAATTGTATCACCACAAAATTTCGCCGTTTGGTTTATTGTTGATAATCAAAAACCTAAGTGCAATAAAACACTGGATGCTCAGGGAGGATGTGATAATAGTGGTGGGAAATCGATGTGTAGGTGCTGCATCCATCACAACATGGCATACTGTTAAAAGTGCTGTAAAACTACATTCGATCAATCAGATTCTTCCAAACAGAACCCTTGAATTGATAGACAAGGCTAAGCAACTGAAATTGAACAGCAACCTGAACAAAAGGGGCCTTGTAATTCAGCTGTTTTTAGACCAATAAGTGCTTGGGGTGACCTATTGTGATCTCTTATCATCTGTTTTCCTGTAAACAATACTGTCGGGTTATTCTTGTCTCAAAATCTGAGTTATTGATCATAAATAACAAATAGTTCCAAAATATCATCATATCATCCTCATGGCGACTTTCAGGACCTTCAGTCATTTGATTTTATTTCTTTTTAGTTCTTGTATTGTTGCTTAAGGTTCATGTAAAGTGTTTGAGACCCAATTTTAAGGGCATTCATTTGCCAAGAAAAAGCAGTATGTCCAGGAATATTATATATCAAAATGAAGCTATTTATGAGCACAAGCAGATGAAAAACATAAGACTGTTATAACTATAGTGGTATAGCCAAAACATTGTGGAAAAGGGTCATTTTGTACAGAACAAGCAACTGCATGACTGTTGGATAAAATTGGCTCATATTTTAACAAAGTCTAGCCTAAAGTACCATCCAGGTAGTGCTACAACCATTGGTACAAAACTCAGCCCAAAAACGTAGTTATGCAAGCAATTTATTTTGACTTATTTTATAAACACATATGTCATATATGTCATTCTAATTTTGTAAACGTGTAGATCTTTTGAGGGTATGGTGTGTTATCACAACATAAATAGACATTAATTGTTTATATACCTGTAAGGTTGTTTAGCAAAATATCAATTTCTATTTCACAGAATGATAAATATTTAGTAATATTGTAGATCATTGAATTAAAAAAACTATTATTTGAAATATATCACAGAAAATATTTCGCAATATTATGGTGTGATGTAGCACCATACTTTACATCTATTTTGAAAACAGACCAAACCGGTTTGACATGTATGTTGACAAAATAAATGGAAATTGATTGTTTCAAAAGAGCCTTTTGAGACTGAGTTTTATATCTAAGGTTGTAGCACTACCTGGATGGTACTTCAGACTGTACTCTGTTAAAATACTGGGCAGTTTTATGCAACCGTCATGCAGTTGCTTGTTCTGTACAAAATGACCCTTTACCACAATGTTTTTGCTATACCGCTATAGCTATGGCGGTCTTATGTTGCCTAACTGCTTGTGCTCACGAATAGCTTCATTTTGATATATAATATACCTGGACATACTGCTTTTTCTTGGCTAATGAAGTGCCCTAAATATTGGGTCTCGAACACTTTACATGAACCTTAAACTGATACTTGTCATATCTCTCTAGACAAAAAGCTAAATTTAGCCTGCCTATAAGACAATGATGAACCCCGTATTAAATTCAAAATATATCGATGGCTTTCAATATTTCTCTGGTTTGGAAATGAAACGAGCCCTGTGCTCAGGATGAAATAGTGGCAAAAGTTTACCCAAAGGCTACTCCACCTTTCACTTGCAAATATATACTGTAACTATATTATATATAATATGATATAACTTGCAAATTAAAGTAAAGTTTCCAAACGCTCATAAATTTTGTTGCATTCTCATCGCAAGCAAGGTTTCAGAGTGGAAATTAGTGTGAATACTTTTTGAAAACTAAGTAACGGACAAGGTCAACACGAGACACAGAGAATCTGCTCGTTCCAATTATTCATTTACATTTATTTACTCTTTAACCATTATACGTTTACGTATGTAAGCCAAGTTGAATGATCTAATCTGTAACTTATTTCGGAATGACTAAAATTCACTGTCTTAATTGACCGTTGGGTGAAATAACTAAAATTTATTGTAATTATGGTAAAATATATTTCTGTTGAATATTTTCTTCATTCACATCGTTTTTAGCATAGAACATTTCGGTCATTCGTATCTAAATTCCGAAAGTCAATTAAATCGGATATTTTGCCAATCATTGAGCTCCAAAAGTTAAATGCTACTGTGAATTATCAAGGCAATCTTGACGGTGACAAAACGTAATACACATCAATGTTGTGAGGTGTGAACCACGCCTCCTAAATTCCGATTATCAGTTAGACACGTGTCCAATCGGTCATTTAATATTTCATCGTTAATTATTCCAAAAACACTTTTAGATGACAGATTTCGAAACACTTTAGCGACCTGAAAAATTAATGATAACGGATTGTCTTCGTTTTCCATAAATGAATAAATTTCAGTAACTGATAACCTGAGTTGATAAATTTGACTTTTGTCCACCTTCTTAAACTTAACTGTCTCTGAATCAATATTTGACTGTAATCGAATATTACGAGAAAATTTATCTTAGCCTGAACAACTTGCTTTCTAACTGATGTAAGATAAAATCGAATTAAACAGATTTCTTATATATTTGATATCGTAACATTTCAAGTTGTAGCTACCAGCTTTTGGAATGACGTCGACAGTATAAATAAATTTTGGAAAAAAATGATAGCATTGTTCATGTGCATACAAACGATCTCTACCTAATTGTAATTTCATGAGAAAAATTGGTAACAAAGTAGCAAAAGATGAAAAGCCATAATAATATGTGAGTATTGTCTTGGAAAAATAAGTTTTTATTTTCCACCGTTATTCATTACATGTATTTTGTTTTGATGAATTATTCAGACACGCTCACAAGCCCTATTTCAAATTATATTGCATATAATATAATCGTCCATTGGTGAAAAAAAATAATAATAAAAAAAGCTAAAATTTCATCAATTAAATTCAATTGTTTTATTGTTAAAGGATATTTTTATAACAAAAGTAATCTCAGTTATGACGTTAAAGTTAATTTTTAACTTACCATTTTTAAAGTGAAGCAAAAATCGAAATTCTCATGAATATAAATAAGCGTTTAGAATAAAAAAAACACAACCGAATAAAATATGATGTGTTAACAAAATGTTCGGCAATTTAAGCTCTTTGTTTTATATCGTCTGCGTAACAGCATACTGCCTCTTTACCTATGATGTCTACGGTTTATACCCCTGTCTGCAATCCCTGTTTATTCTATATCGTATGCGTTATTATATATTCTATATTGCCTGCGTTTTATACCCACCCGTAAAATTGTACCAAATGATTTTACAATTGCATGTATTAATCAGTTTAGACACTACAGAAATAATCGTTTGATTTTCGCGCAAGATCGATAAACCTTTCAAAACAAAAGTTATGTTTCCACTCATGGCTCACCATTCGATGATGCATAGCTTCGATGTTCACTAAATGTAATCAATCTAACAAAAAACACCTCCATATCTGCGGAAAAACGCCCTCATTCACAAATCCACAGCAAATTGCCATGTTAAACTGTTAAAATATTAACCGTTCGTGTATTATAGATTTTAAAGCATTATATCTTCAATTTCTCTTTTTCTAAACAGCAAAGATTTTGGGCCCCATCTTGGTCCCATGCGGGGATCTATATGAGACCTATATGGGTAACCCATGTGGGGGCCCAGACGGGGTGTGCAACCGAGATCTTGTCCCACTGTCGACTATCATAAAAGCCTACATACATGAGTCGAAAGTTTTACCAGTCTAGATGGGCCCCACATGGGTAAGCTATATGGGCCATATATGGGCCTCGAATTGGAAAAAAATTGTCCTTAATGGACCCAATCGGTTCCCAGGTCTTTTAAATGCGCACTATTTGGGAAATATATGGGACCAATATGGGCTTAAAATACCCATCAGGGACCCATGTGGTTCTTTTCACTAACAAAATTATGTTTTTTCGTATTTAAAATAAATTTCTATATAAAAGGAGGTAAGCATTTTGAAATGTTTCAAAGTAATTCAAAATTTTCCGAATTTAGCTTGACTTAGTGAGTCCTCGGGTCAGATTTATGAAAGGGACCAATACACTGTCAATATCATTGGCAATAATATTGAATCACCACGAAAACAATCTAGGGACGGAGAAAAATATTCAACATAGTAAATCAATACTATTCGCAATAACTTTGAATACGTTTGAGATACTTATAAAGACCGACGGCTGATATTACTTAATAAAAACATACCAAACAAATCAAGCATTGTGTTGACTTCAGAGATTCATTTCAAACTTTTTTGTGGAGATTAAATGTGCCGAACATTGCTTATGCAAGCAGCAGTGATGATATTTAAGTCGTTCGCTCATTTCTGTGTCTGTTTTTATTATGTTAAGGGCATTGGTAATTGATTCATAATCATATTTTTTACTATAATACTATAGAATCCTATATGATTAAACCGTACTGTAAATTTACTTGCTTGTGGTTCATATTTTCAAAAATGCCGATTCAAATTTCAAAGTGCTTATGAATAATCGAAATAAACTTTTATTAAAATTTGATAATTAGAACATATTTATATCTAGCGGAAACTCATAGTTATCAGATTATCAGATTAAAAACAACTGCCTGTGGTTCAAGAGCATGTTTTGCAAACAGCCGTCAGAAATTTTAAAGAAATCGTTGCTCTTTCATAGCTCTTTTTAATTATTTCATTAAAACAATTTAATTAGACATAATCAATGATTATAAAATTATAATTAAAAAGTAATAATATCAATCGCACGAAAAAGGGACAATTCTTGCATTAAATATGAAAATGATTGTGACACTTTTGTAAAACCGTACCACACCTTGCACGTGAACTTATCTGTTGTATCTCATACTAGAGAAGAAACAGATTCTTTTCGGTAGGAAAATTGTTATTATACCATTATTAATGTCTTTTAAAGTACCAATCTAGGTCTGCGTTCAGAATGAAAATATTCGCAAAATTGCTTGACATTTGCTTTGCAGCTGTACTCATATTTAAAGCGAAAACGGTTTCTAAACGTTCCAAAACGTTTTCGCATCCTACACGTTTGATTTTAATCGACCAATCTTTCTAATACGATCCTTAATTGAATTGTTCCTGACTCCTGCCACATTGAAACTTTTTGACAATTTCCAAAGGACAAAAAGTCACCGAAAATCCCCAGGCTGCAAAAATACAGGGCCCATATGGGTTCCATGTCGAAATCTATATGGGTCCAATATGGGCTGCCCATCTGGGGCCCAGAGGAGATATGCAAAGGCAGCAAAAAATAGGGCCCATATGGGACCCATGTCGAAATCTACATGAGTCAAATATGAGCTGCCCATCTATGGACCAGAAGGGGTGTGCAACCGGGATCTAAATGGGACCCAATGGGCAAGCTCAACGAATCCTATATGGGAATCACGTGGGGCCAATATGGGCAATCGGATGCCCTTCGTAGACCCAAATGGTTCCCAGATGGGTGTCATAAGGGACCGTTATAGGATCCAGATTTGAATCTACATGCGTCGAATATAGGCTGCCAACAAGGGACCCAGGAGGGATGCACAATCGGGAATTTGGTGAGACCCAGTGGGCTAGAAATGTCTAGAAAGGCCTAGGTACGAATCCAATACGACTAATCGACCAATTTGCTTCCCAAATCATGTCCATATGGGTCTACAATGTTTTGCCCATCAGGACCTCAGATAGGATTTGCAAGCCGGTATGTATGGTACCAATAACACAAGGCTAAATTCCCCTTTTTGACTTTTGAGTGTAATACGGTCTTACGTGGCTTTTCCCTCAACGGATATATTTTTTCCAGGATCTCTCTTACCTAATCAACCATTTACAAAAAAGGGGGAATGTTTACTTCATATATTCATGTCAAACTCTTTTGTATGCGTTAAATGTAATTATCCAGCAAGCATGAAATTTTGGGGCCCATATGGGCAGAATCTGGGCAAAATGGTGAAAAGGGGCCCACGTGGGACCCGTTTATAAAACAATTGCCCATATAGGGCCCAAATAGGACCCATGTTCCTATTTTCCTCGTGTACGTGGTATTCATATGGGCAGATTTTGGACAAAATATCTTATGGGTCCAATTATGAGTCCCTTACTGAAAAGATTGCCCATAAAGGACCCATGATGGGCCCATAAAACCTTAAACTTGCGAAGGCTGTCAGTGACAGGATTTTTTTTCTATTTTTTTATGTTTTTATTTTCAATTACAGAACACACAACAATTGCAACCAAAAATATATCTGTACATCATTCTGATATAAACCCAACATAAATTGTGAAATACGTTTCATGTTTCAAATGTCTTTAGCTACTTGAAGCTTTGAAATTGTTTAAAATTTTACTTAATGTTGTGCTGACATTGGTGTCTTTCTATAATACATGATAAAACGTGGACTGTGCAGTAATCTGTTTAGTATGTTTATCAGCTATGAAATGGATTATGAAGAAAGAACAACAAAACAATTTGCCCTAAAGGCGTGAAAAGATTAACTTCTCTTTACTATCTATCAGATATTTTCAACTTGATCCAATTCTTTCTTCATATAGCTAGATGTGTATGTCTGAAATAGTAAACGAAGATTTTTACAATGAGCCCAGCATCATCTACCATTATCATTCTTCGAGTACTAATATGAACATCTTTGTGATGGAATTATTACGAATAATGAAATACTTAAGTTATCACAAAGGTTACATGTAAACGGTGAGTAAATTTGTTTTCATTTACAAAAACATTCAATATGGTATTTAAAAAGAATATGTGTACGCCTGTTTCTAACTAAAACAGGTTGTACACCACGGACATTTTCTATTGTTTATATTGATATTCATTTTACTCAAAAAAGAAAACAAGAACGAAATGGGGAAAGGGGGAGAATGAAAAGAAATGTTATTTCTTACCACCAAGATTTACAAAAATGGTGTAAAATCAAATGATAAGTGGACGAAAGTACATAAAGTTGTAAGTTATAAAGATGTACTAAATTATCTAAGTCACAAATTTTGTTACTGTAAGAAGCATTTTGCGAGTCTTCATCATGTGTGGGATATTTGTTGTTTCATAAAATATAAATTTTCTATTTCTAGTTTGTCTCCAAATATACGAACCTGGACATACATGAATAAAGAGAGGAAAGATAATGCAGAGCAATCTGAAGTCCAGAAAAAAAAGACACGACATGTACTATATACAGTTTTACGAAAATGAGAAGGGGCAGAAATTTGAACTCTTAATCATCGTCTGCATTTCAATAACTCCAGTATTTTTCATGTGTTCAAGATTGAATTCAAGTAATAGCATATTCTAAGTCTGGGATTTTACACGAGTGTGTTATTTGAAATTCTGTGTTTCATTTTAAATATCTTTTGATTCTATGTTTTATAGACTGGGTGTGTTAGCTATGTGTTTTGATAATCTTTATATATTTGTGGTATTCGTGAATTAAAATATTATCTCTTATCTTCGGTTTGAAACCAAAAACTCATAAAAGTCCATCCCTAATATAAAGTTGTAGTTATGAAGTTTCTGTTACAAGATACTCTACTACTTCACAAACAATTACGTTTCTGTAACTTTTTGTACGATGAAAATTGTAAAAAAATGTTGCCCGTTACCAGAAATGACTCAGAAGCAATTCAATTAAGGATAAAATTAGAAAGATTGATCGGTAGTATAGTCCAACGTACAGGATGTAAAAACGTCAGGAAAGTTTAAAAATTGTTTTCGCTTTGAATATGAGTATATAGATGTACAAGTTTGAGTGAGTGATCAATGGCCAATTTTGTTTATACACAGTATAGACAAAATTGACCTTTGATCACTCACTTACATTTGTGTATCTATAGCTGCAAAGCGGGATAACATATGCCAAGCAATTTTGCGAATGTTTTCATCATGAACGCAGAGCTAGATTGCGAATTTTAAAAGAGATTGATAATAGAATAATAACCATTTTCCTACCGAAAAGAATATGTTTCTTCCGCTTTAGCATGAGATACAGACGATTAATAAAGATAATACATGTGTATTATTTCATTTATGATCTCTTTGTGTGTTCAGGAAGTGAAACAGCATGTGAACAATTAACAAAAAATACTTCGCGTTATACGTAAGCTCACTTGCAAAGTGGGGCACAATTTCGCAAAAGTTTCACAAACCATACAGGGATAGTCCTTTGTTCGTTCGATTGATATCATTTCTTTGTTATTGTAATTTGATACTCATTTACGCAAGTCTTATTAAATTGTTTTGTTGAAATAATTAGAAATAGATTTTTTGTTAATGAGCAGCGGTTTCTTCGAAATATGGTTTTATCTTACACATATCCAATACGGGTAAAACTGCCCCAACTTAAAGATTTGTTTGTTTGAATGGAGTTTTACGCCGCTTTCAACAATCTTTTAGCTGTATCACCACGGCGACTGGAGCACCTAACAATGGATTCCTGGTATTTCTCACATCCTTCCTACCATTACATCCTTTCCTAGCCTCTAGCTGCTATCCCACAAAGATCTACGATTCATCGGTCCATTGGTGAGAGACAAATGGTAGCAGACAGTGCCGCCGTAGGGAATCGAAATATTGCTTATACTGGTCCCAAATTATTCCCATTTGGGACCCATAAATCAAAATCTGGGTACCATATGGGTCCTTGAAGGGTATTCATTAACCCATATCGGTCCCATATGCTTCCCATTTGGTGCCCATTCAAGAGACCTGGGAACCATGTGGTTTCATTATGGGCAAATATTTGCCAATTCGAGGCCCACATAAGGCCCATATAGCTGGGGCCCATCCAGATCCCGGTTGCACATCCCGTCAGGGTTCCACATGGGTTGCCGATATAGGTCCCATATAGATCCCCGCATGGGACTCAGATGCGTCCAAAAATCTTTGCTGTCTGGGCTGGTGCCTCTTTGGCCCGTTTCTTCTACCGTATTTCTCTTTTCGAAATTCAATATTTTGTTCGATTTTGTTGTATAAATACAAATCATGCCTTTATATAGACAGTAAGAGAAAAATAATAAATTGAGAAAGTAAAGGGGTATTGGGACTTATTTCTCATTTCTGATATCCATATGGCACATTTTTTCCAGTTTTGTTGTATTAGATCATTACAAAAAGGGAGGGTGGCTTTTTACCGGAATTCTTGATTCTCCTTCATTCGGTGAACCGAACCTTCTTTCTGATTGAAATAAAAATTACCCTTTCTCGTAGACAGGGTCCCAACAATTTAATGTTACAGGAGCAACCATAGGCATATTTAAGAAAAAAAGAATAATACTTTGCGGGGTTACATTTTAACTTGTGCTGTTTTGAGACCTGTAACGATTTTTCCACCCCTCATTGAGTTCGGAGTAAGAAGTAAAACAATAACCAAGCACACCGGATATCATCCGTTCATTGGTTCAAAATTGGAAAGAGGCAGTTTTGAAGCAAGTTGAACAAAGCTGTGTTTGTCAACAAATAGAATACAATCTTTGAATGACATTTCTTCCGTAAGATTGGGTATCTTACATAAGGAGCAGCCAACCTTTTTTCAAATGACGGTTTATGATTTTATAAGATTTGCATGCGTCGTAACTGTACGCGAAATCTGTCTAGTCGTTCGTACCCAATAAACTTCGTACCAAATACCTAAAACTGGCTTACATGACAAAAGGTGCATTAATTGACCTATTGACAACACAAGGAAAACCAGTGTATGTGTCAATTAGATCTTGTCAAGCATTTCCCCTGTAATTGCATCATTTATTAGAAGGCTCATTCTTTTTCTCTTTTTTTTTGGCGTAGATTGCATTTGTTTTGTATTTAATTCTTCTCTACTGATCAAAGGCATTAGAGCTATAGCAATGGTAGAATTCCCCCTCTGTCTGTCAGTAGACAATTCTTTTTTGCGCTAAATATGACAAATATGAACAGATTTAAATAGAATTTCACAAAATAATTGTAAGGCCACAAGGAAGGTTACTTTTTGAAAATGGTGTTTATCCATCTGAAAACTTGGGAAAGGGGCCTTATGGAATTTCTTTTAAAGAATTCTTATTCTATCTGAAAACAGGGTTTGACACTAAAAAATTTTGCCTCCAGCCTGGAGGCCTGTTAACATAAATAAAACAGGTCCTCAGTGAAAGCTACAGGTCCTGCATGATGATGAAAACCATTTTTGATTTTTAGCAATTTAAGGGATAAATTGCTAGGAAACATGCCAGTAATACCCGAAAGGGGAGTTAGGCAGTATATATAGATAGATACATTGTTGGAAAAGAAGAAATTGCTTATTACAAGCACTTTCTTCTTTTTCAACAATGTTTTCCGTTTGGTAATGCAAATTTTAGTATTAAAAGGCAAGGGTTTTTTTTCAAACTGGATAGACTCTGTTACGTGCCAATGTAACAAGAACAAAGAAGCTAGCAACAAACTTTACAATTAACAATATTTATTGACAATAATAACAGAATTATTGACAATATAAAATTAATACAAAAAACAATTTACAAAACCTTGAATGTATAATCCTAAAGTTTTAATTTTCAGATCCAATTGAATTAAGTTCCTGGTCCACAAATATTAAGTCCAATAATATCTGCATTTAAAATTATCACAGTTTTAAACACACTTTTAAGATAACAAGAAATCCCCTTTTAGTTTAACACAGCACTACTAAATGAAACCATTAGTCTTAACCAAGTGAACCAAGAATGCTGTAGAATTCCCTTTATATAGTACCATAGAACAATCTAGAATAGCATAGGACATTAGAAGATTCTAGAGTTTGAATCAATTTCTAGAAGTCCTTTCTAGAAAGATCTAAAATATTCTACTACATACATGTTTACATTATAGTCAAGGGATCGGAAATTTCCAGACTAATTCCAAATATAGACACAGGAAAAGCCAACAGGACGCATTTGATAATACATTTATACATAACAACTGCTATTAACTACAGGCCTGAAGGACCTGCAGTATGGTTACATATACCAGTCCTCCCTAAAATCCACAGGTCTCAGGTCCGAGGACTGTTGTTAGTGTCAATCCCTTGATAAAGTACACAAATATTGGAATTACTAGACTCTTTTATAGGACGATTGTAGAGTCACGACATAAGGAAGTTTCCTTTCGAAAATGAGGCTGAGTTGAAAACACAGGAAAAGGGCCTTACAGATTGTTTCCAAAATATCGTAAAGAACTGAGTTCTTATACATGATTTATTCACAAAAAAGGATCCTAAATCCTAAATAGGTCTACTCTGTACATCTAGACTACCATAACCACAAAAGCAATTATCTCTGGGAAGGTCTCTCTAATTTGCATATCCACTCCAACTTACCCCTCTTTATCAATACTTATTACAATACAATATTCTCATTTACAGGATAAAATTCAACAAATATCAGATAAATAAGAAACTTTTACATGATGATTGTATAGGCCTGAGGAAGTTTTCTTTCGTAAATCGGGCTGATTCATCAGTAAACTAAGGACAACTACAGGGTCTAAAGAATTCAGAAAAAGCCACTTATGCTGCAGGGCAAGTCACTTGGAAAAGTTACTTGTCCTGTTTTGACTCTAACTCGCCCTAACAGGCCTAAAGATCTTATTTTCAAAAAAAAAAAAATAACTTATATATATATATCTGTCTATGTCATTTTAGAGTGCAGAGAAAAAAAAAGTACAAAATTAATAACATATAATAACTTGAGATCCGATCTTAAATACTGGGAAAATGATCTGGACGAGTGAAATAATTTATTAGTGAACATACAATATGGTGGATTTTTTCACGTACAATTCATCGATCGTGACTATATGCGACTAAAGAAATATAAGATATAAACAAAACTAGTGGAAAGCTTTTTAATTCCCAATAATTTCTATGATTTTGGAATTTATTTACATTAACTATGTTCAGGTACAGGGTTATATCATGCAAAAATGGGAAGTTTATTATTAGAAATCAAAGCACATGACTGTTCACAGTTTGAGTTGTTGCAAACTTCTATCACTATTTAGTTTTTTGGGAACATATGTTATGTCTTGTCTTTTATCCTGATTTACCTAGACACTAGACATTATAATTTAGTGCCATAAATTCATTGCTTTTCTGGGTGGACGACTGACTGAGAATTTTCTCTTGTCCTCTGTGATTTCTTACTCATAAATACAAGTGGACGAGTAAATTCTTTGGACCCTAAATGGGTGGTATTATGCTATCAACTTGAATCTTCATAAATGGATAGATCCTGCTGAGGAAAAGTGCTGTGTTTAAGAACCATAACTCTTGCTTGCTGCATTTTGTTGTTATTGCTCTTCTGTATCTGTATGCGTACCTGGGGTGTGAAATTCCCATGCCCGGCTTGTCTGACACTGGTTTTCCACTTGCAGGCTAGTACATTTTTCTTGGTCAGTTGTCTGTGGACAAGTAAATACCAGAGCACATCTTGATACAGTGCTAAAAAGATCTAGGAGAAAAGTCATCCAATTGTTTGTATCAAAGGAGAGAAAACATTGTCTTTAATGAAGAAAATGCTGGGTTACAGCATTTTCTTCATTAAAAATAATGTTTTTCTCAATGTTTATCCATTCATTTTTTTGCGAGCAACTTCATTTTGATCCTGGAGTTGACAATCTTTTACTTGTCCATGGACTAGTACTAATATGGACAAGTGGAGAAAAGTTGTATTTCCACACCCCTGTGTATGTTCTAGAATCTTTACAAGGCTTTTACACATCATTGTCATTTTGACTACTGAAATTTTGTCCAGGGCATATCTATCTCTATATATATATTGTCAAGGCAGATAATTCTGCTTTTTTGTGAGAATTATGTCCCTATTTCTGTATTTCAATTGTCTTAGATCATTAAATTTACAGCTCTGTATGGCATCCACTTTAATGGTGCTTTTCTTAAAAATTTTGTACTTTATTCTTTTCTTTCTTCTACAGTGAGCAAAGAGTACATGCACTTTCAACATGACATACACAGAGTTAAAGGGACTCTACCATCTGAGGGAAACAATAGGATCAGGTATTGTTATACCCCCACTTACAAAGTGGAGAGGGATATTATTGGTTTCACTGCATCTCTCTTTCAGTCTGTCTATATGAACATGTGTCAATAGACCTTTTTCGTTCTGAAATCTATCTCTAAGAACAAACGGAAGTGACATAGAACCTTTAAACTGTATTCAATTGTTTCCCATGACCCAAGGAGATGCCCAATTGTTTTTGGGTCAAAAATGTCTAAGGTCAATGTCACAATAGAACTTTGTCCTGAAACTGTTTATGTAACTAGGACAAAGTTCTAGTAGGAGGTATAAGTCTGCTTTGTGACAGAACTAATTGTGTTTGAAATTTTGGAAATGATTTTTTGTTGACAGGAAGAATTACAATGAAAGTTTGGTGTACTTGACATCTTGTATAAAAATTTTCAGAATATCCACTATCTTTTCAAACTTTTAGCTCATATATATATATTTATTTCACACCTAAACATTTTGGACCAATGACATTGCTTATTTTGCATCACGCGAGGGTGAAATATCTAGATCCATATTGTACAACCAGAACGAGGCTACTGTGCAATACGGATTTTATTCCAAAACGAGACAACCTATATTTTACGATGAAAATGAGGCAAGCTATATTGTACGATGAAAGCGAGGCTGCAGTCCCGAATATAGATATCACCATTTTTAGCAGCCTTTTCAATGTATCAAACCCTCTGTTCGAAGGTATTTAAATAAGTTTGATCTTGAGAAGATTCTTGATTTCTTCATTTGTTACATTGTTTATCATTTGTTCACATGAAAATGTATATTTCAAGCGACGACGGGTAGTCAACCTGTTTTATGTTAATTACATATTATAATCAGTAAGCACTTATCGACTTGACACATGAAATAAACATTTCACGTGGAATTCTTTTTTTAGAACAAATGTTTGTTTCAATTTCAACATGTTCAAAGTGACTTTCATTTAACGCTCTTATCCGGATCATTTTGGATCTATTCCCTTTGCCTCTCTCAAATGTTGCAAATCGTTAATTGTGGAACTTTCAGTGAATGGTGTGAAATAAAGATGTCATTTAACATGATCGAGTACAATACTGAATTCAATGGATTCGTACCCTGCAGAACCAGTCTATATTTTGACTCGGCTATCGCCTCGTCAAATATAGACTGGTTCTGCAGGGTACTCATCCAATAGAATTCAGTATTGTACGCGATCATGTTATATAACCTCTTAATATTTGTGTTACATTTACTTATGTTATATCAATGATATTTGCAATCTTCAGAATGAAAGATAAAATGATTATAATTACCAATCACATTAAATTTATATACATGAATTGCTCAATCTTCAAAATTTCCTATATTTCACTTAATGTATTGTTCTTCCAATACATAACCAAAATTTTTTAATACTTTTCAGTAGATTATCAAGAAAAAATGGTAAATTATCAATTGACAAACTCACCACCTAACCAGTGAAATTATCAAAAACTTATACCCCGCTTTCGTTCATTTCACCCTATCTATTGTTATCTAAGCACTCATAAAGTGACCTCATAATGAACATTGCACAGCAATCACATCCAAAATGATGCACTTTAAGAAAATTTGTCCTAAAATTTACACTTTTTGTCTCATTTTTGCATTCAAGAAATAGAATATTATCCATTTGTTTTCGAAAGAAGATTGATTTATATTTCCTTTCATGAACAACAAAGCCAATTGTGAAAATAGAGCTTTTGTTGTTTACTAAATGAAATATAAATCAATATTACACTGAAACAAATGATAATCCTCTATTTATTGATTCAATATAATTGTCAATAGAGGACATTTATTAATAATGATTTGGCATAGGTCGCTAGAAGGGCATGTTTTGGAATGTTTTTTTTGAATTGTTTCAAACACAAAAACTTGATAATTTCCAATAAAATACAAATATAGGTCACATGCAAGTTGGTGACAAAAACCTTTTAACTACACTTGAATATTTGCCGCCATCATAGCGCAGTTGGTAGCGTGTTGGACTGTAAATCTAGAGGTCCCGGATTCGATCCCAGGGGGCGGCACTCATTCTTTCCGACTATTTGTCTCTCACCACTAGGTTGATAATTGTAGATCTATGTGAGATAGCAACTAGAGGCTAGGAAAAGATGTGGTGGTTGTACTGGTGAGAGAAAATACCAGGAAACCATTGTTAGGTGCTTCAGCAGTTGCGTTATAGCTGAAATAATGTTGAAAGCGGTGTTAAACTCCATTCAATCAATCAACACTTGAATATTTCATTTATTAATTATTTTATTATTTTTTTGAGGATTTGGATGCCTATTGACAATTAATTGCAAATTTACTTTTAAGATATTAAAAATCATTAATCCTTCCCGATGAAGATTGTGAGGAGCATAGTAAAGATAAATTTAACCATTTATTGCAGGTGGTTTCGCAAAGGTTAAGCTGGCCTACCACTCTCTGACAGGGGAGAGAGTCGCCATCAAAATTATGGATAAAAGATCACTAGGGGTGAGTGGTTTTATACACTGCCTTTGCTTGAAACTGACAGGTATCTTCACTGTCAATTTGACAAAAGAGTAATACAAACTATAAATTATGAATTATGCATTATTATGCCCCCTTTGAAGAAGAAGGGGGTTTATTGCCTTGCACTTGTCAGTCAGTTCGTCAGTCAATCCATCCATAGACTGTATTTGTCAGGGCTTGTCTCTAAAAGTATTCAAGCTGCTTGAAGATAGAATCATGAAACTTCACAGGTGGATAGATTTCATTGAAGATAGAATCATGAAACTTCACAGGTGGATGGATCTCATTGAAGAGAATCATTAAACTTCACAGGTGGATAGATCTCATTAAAGAGGAATGTAGTACACTTGTACTAAATTTAATTTCTAATTTCTCATGAATGTTCTGCAGATGGATTTTAAGAAATATTGAGAAGTATTTTGCATGTGAGTTACTTTTCGTGTTTTATTAAAAGCATTATTTTTCTAATCAGTATTAGGAGATTCAGGCCTGTGAAGCAAATTAGACACTTCAGTACCTCTAGTTTGTAGAGATATGAAGTAACCAATGAATTGTAAGATTTAAGATAGTATGTAAGAAATAGAGTTCAAGATAAGAGAAATTTTGACGGAAAAACCTGATTTTGACCCTTAAAATGAAAATTTTTCAAAGGGTAAAAATTAATTATTTTCAGACTTACTGAGCTAAAGTAGAGGGGGTATTTTGGATTTCAAATCAAATTATTCCAATAATACTTGCACAAATCCTATATTGTGGGTACTCATTTGAATCATCTCATTGAGATGATTCAAGTGAGTACCCACAACAAGGGATTTCAATAAGGTAAAGATTTTAAACAAGCTTTACCCCCTCTTATCTGGATCTCTGACTTAGTTGGGGATCAAAACCCTGGTTTATTGGCCAAACACAAGCCCTGACATCTGGGCTCGAGATTATAAAACTTTTCTCAGGCTCAGGCTCAATTTTCTCAAATTTTAAATTAAAATAAATGTATGAAAAAAAAAGATGATATTAATAAGTTGTTATTTATAACATCTTATTGATATCATCTTTTATGTTTATACATTTAAATGAGTAATAAAACAGAATTATGGCTTTAATCTCAAATTGAAATTTGAGAAAATTTTGAATTGAGCCTGAGAAAAGTTTTATAACCTCGGGCCTTGATGTTTTATGTTGACAGGAAGATCTACCCAGGGTGAAGACAGAAATTGCTGCAATGCAGGACCTATGTCATCAACATATATGTAAACTATATCAGGTTATAGAAACAGATGACAAATTCTTTATGATTCTGGAGGTAAACAGTATTATCATATTACTTATGATGTAATGATGTATAAAAAAGGTTGATGCACACTCATTGCCATCAATATATATGTAAACATTATGGCAGTGGTCCACACTAATTATGCCCCCCTTCAAAGAAGAGGGGGTAAATTGCTTTGCACTTGTTGGTTGGTTGGTTGTTTGGTCAGTCCGTCTGTAAACCATTTTTTGTCGAGAGCATATCTCATTAAGTATGCAAGCTAGAATCATGAAACTTCACAGGTGGATAGATCTCATTGAGAAGTGCAGTGCACAAAAACCATAACACTACTCATCATATTTTGTGAGTTATTGCCCTTTGTTGATTGACAAAGATTAGGCTATTGATCTGCTTTTATGGGGGGGGGGGAAATAAATGTTTTACAACCATCTCTTGTTATTTTTCACTGGAGTTCTGCGGGAATCCCTACTTGTTAGGGCAAGGATACATCCAGATAACTAGGGATCCCTTTCTTCATTACACTGAATTTTAAAGAAATAGCAAGTAGAAAAAGAAATTGAAATATTTTGATACTTTTCCAAGATAAGGTCCTATAACTCCACTTTGCTCCTTACATTTATATCCTGATTGAATGAACTTCCAATTCTTTAAAAAATTTAAGGATCCAAAAGGAATAACTTGCTAGAACTAAAGGTATCCCTCCTAATATTTTGACAGGAAACCTTTTCCGGACTCCTAATTTATTTACAACCATGACCAAAAAAGTTTTTGGTTCATGTAGGTCACAAGTTACACAGTAGTTCTATGTTTCAGTACTGTCCTGAAGGAGAGCTATTTGACTACATTGTTGCTAAAGACCGACTCGAAGAGGACGAGGCTCGCATATTTTTTCGACAGATTGTGTCAGCTGTGGGGTATATACACAATATGGGCTATGCTCACAGAGACTTGAAACCAGAAAATTTGTTGTTGGATGAGGAACAGAATTTGAAATTAATTGATTTTGGATTATGTGCCAAACCCAAGGTAAAGGAATGTTAGAATTTGAGCGGTTAACAATTTTTTTTTACAATTGTTAAAATGAAAAAAGAAATTGCTTGCATTAAAAGTTTATTTACTTATATTTGTTTCGATTATGTGCCAAGCCCAAGGTAAAGAAATGTTAGAATTTGAGCAGTTAACAATTTTTATGCCCCCGTATCGAGAGATCAGGGGCATATCATTTTACTCATGTCCGTCCGTCCGTCTGTCCGAAAACTTAACCTTTGCCTTTTCTCCAAAAGTATTTGACATACAAGGCTCATATTTGGTTTGATGATAGATCTCAATGATCCGCATCTGCTGGTACCAAAGTCTAGGTCATTTGACAAGGTCAAGGTCATCTGTCAAGGTCAAACTTTGAAAAAAATGCTGTTCCAGGGCATTCGTGTTTCACAAACACATCTTGTGTTTTTTTTTTAATTGTGAAAATGAAAAAAGAAATTGCTTGCATTAAAAGTTTATTTACTTGTACTTGTTTGGATTATGTGCCAAGCCCAAGGTAAGGGAATGTTAAGCTTTGAGCTGACAAAAGATTTTCTTAAAGTTGTGAATGCGATAAAAGAAATTGCTCACATTAAAAGTTTATGCCCTTGGTATTCTTGAAAAGAACATCAAACCCACTTTTTTTACTAGTAAACTTTACCTTTCAAGGACAAGTCATTCATAGGATATTTAACGGTAAGATTAGGTTTCATTTAAAAGAAGTTAATTGTTGTATAGACAATTGGATTTCTGTTGTCAAGTTTTGACAAATCAAATTATTCACCAGATATGTAACGCTGACTTTAATCACATAGAGGATAATTGATGGTTTCAGTGTAAGATAGATATATCATCTTTCATTAAAAAATGACAGATTTGTTGATCTTTCACAAAACAGAAATGATTATTCTATTACTTTATTGTCCTGATTCAGCCCCTTCACAAAAAATGGCATAAATGTAAATCTTTTTATAAAAAAACTTCTACATTTTTGGATCAAAAGGAAACACCTACATTTAAGAATGGATTTAGATAATACTTTCAAAGGATATTTTTCAACCAGTAAACAGGAGCATATTTTCACAATTGATTCATATGATGCAGCATCACAGTATAGATGGTCTTCATTTTAATGATAATTCTTTTTGGTGTGTATTTTGTTGCAACGGTACTCTTGTTTTATTTTAGGATGACCAATATAAAGGTATCTGACAACAATTATAAACGACGACATCATTGTGATCACAATCTGGACAATAGCATGTTTTTTCACTCAGGAAAAAACATCGTGCTTATAATAACTAAATCAGATCTATGATAATGCTTTAATTTCAAATATTGACAATCATGAAATCAATGAAACTATAGAAAACTTTAAACCTTTTTAGTGACCTGTTTATAACATTCTTGATATATAGGTTGGAATATAATGGCCACAATGGATTTTTTCTGCCTGGTTAAGCAAACATCCAGGTCAGATTATTTCTAGAGAAGTTCTGATGATGGGATATTAGTAAGATTGCAAGGCAAAATACCATAATACATAAGCAACCAATATAAAACATTAGGAGGGTACGCAGGTGTATGCACACTAAAAGTAAGGACAAAAACACCCTGCCTCCTAATAGCAACCACGCAACGAAATATGCAACCTTTACATTTAAACTTGCAAGCACTTCGTAGAGATGGTTAAACCCTCTATCTAGGAAGGCAAGCTTTATAACCAAACATCAATGGTGATAATTTAACTGTTCCATACTTCCTAGAGATGGTTTTTTGTTCCCTCAATCTAAGAAGATAAATAAGAAAAAGAATAATTTCAACTCCTTCCGGCAAATCAAAACTTCCCTAAAATTTCGCTGCATCCAAAGTGACGAGTCCTCAGTCTTTAATTGTGTTCACAACTGACATTAAGAATATCTTCTCGAGTCTACGAATTTCATTTAATAGTTCAGTTGTTATATATTTGATGAATGCATCTTAACTTCCTGAGAGGCTTGTTACTGGTTCCCTTGATCACCTCTGGACTCTCTTAGTTCATTTGCTGTGGTTCTGAATATGGAGCTGTTTTAGACCTCAATCTCTGGCTACGGCCATCCTCTGCAACAGATAAAACATGCTGGCAGTATCTTAGTTAATATCTAAGTTAATATCTATAGACGATTTTCAAGTACAATAACTAAAAGTGATTCCAAGCAATTTTCTCTTTCCAACATTCATGATCATTTAAGTGCACTAAAATGCATAACATATCTCAATGCAACCAGATATAGGGAGTGGTGGGTGGGATGCTCAAAACATGTAGTGTTCAGTTCCAGTTCTCCTTAAAGACTGATGCTGATCAATGCCATGTGCTTGAAAGGTTAAAACACTAGAACCAATCGAATTCCATCTATAATTATTGACTAATGATTATAGAGAATTTACAAGAGCCTTTTAGTTGTGTCTATTGGATGCTTGCTGACCAATAAAAAGGCAGCCCCTTTAAAGGCTGATCCAATCAGTATCTTCCATGTACATTTGATGATGTCATGAAGCTGGCAGCAGTTGATTCTAAAAATAGCCTGATCTGGTAAAACCCACCTAATCTCAAGTTAAAGGTCACCAAAATAAACGGGAATACTTTTTAATCAGTATTCTGATTTATTTTAGGATGACCAATATAAAGGTATCTGACAACAATTATAAACGATGACAGCATTGTGATCACAATCAGTATTCTGATTTATTTTAGGGTGGTATGGAGAAACATTTATACACATGTTGTGGAAGCCCTGCATATGCAGCTCCTGAACTCATCTCAGGGAAGGAATATCTGGGGGCAGAGGTAGGTCTATGTGTTAGAAGATTAATTTCCAGTAGCTTTCTGTGATTTGTACCTAATATACCTTATGTTAAAGTTTGTTTATGTAGTCTAGTTGAGAACTAGTGTTTGATTAGAGAACTATTGCAACCAAGTCAGGATTAGAACTTTGAGCAAAACTTAAGTTTAGAATAATTCAGATCAGCTTGGTTGTTAGTTAGTTTGTTTGGCTGAATTTGTAACATTTCATTCAAGCAATTTATATCCTTTGTTGCAGAGTTGGAGGCTGATCTTAGTCTGCACCTGGTGTACATGTGTAATTTCTAAGAATATCATGTGTAGGCTTGCACAGAGTCTGCCATCAACTTGAATTGTAAAATTATCTTACCACATTTCTGTATGTTGGAGACACTTATTCATGTCTAAGCTCTGATTGACTAACCAAAGAACTTGAAATAATACGGAACAATAAAAAAATCATACATTCCTAACTCTTTTCAAAGCTGTTTCTCTAAGTGTTGTTTTTTTTGTACATGTGGATGTAAAGCCCAAAGTCACTAGAGAATATGGTAACCAGACCTGCATTTAGGAATTTCAGATTGCAATTTTTTTTTAAAATGTTTTCAAATTGTACCTGTCTTTTCACATGACTACACATGCAAAGTCAGGTAATGTTTCGCAAATATGTTCATTTGAACACATTGCTGGTGCTTAATGCATGTAAGTATTGTACTTGATATATGTATAATGTGACCTGTCATGCGTATTGGGACCATCTTGAAACTCTGTGAAATAAATATTTGAAAAAAAGATTGGGTCTAGTACAGGTCAACCTGAGGTTGCATTTTACAATTCTTTCATAGGAAGGTAGTTTGATCATTCTTGATTAAAAAAATTAGAAAGTTGGATAAGTTGCGACCCCAGTCAGTCTGCACATTTGGCGCAGTCTGACTTGGGTCAACACTTTAACCACTACTGAGATGGTCCCTTTTTCACATGACAGGTCACATATGTCAAGTATTTCTCTGTACTGTTCTAGGCTGATATTTGGAGTATGGGGATATTATTGTATGCTCTACTGTGTGGTTACCTGCCATTTGATGATGAAAATATACCTCAACTTTATAAGAAAATACAGGTAGGTGTTCAGATGATTTCTTGAATAAACTTTTATTAAAAAAGCTCTGACAAGCAATATCTTCTTTTCACACATTGTTTTCCTCCATATGATGGGAATCTTAATTAGGGAAAGAAGCAGTTTTTGCATTTGTATGTTATAACCTTTTGGAATAATGTTTGCAACCCTTTAGCTTATTCCTGAATGAGGCTTTAGGCAATTTGTGAGATTTTCACAATTAAAATTTCAAAATTATTGCTTGCTATCACTTTATATTGAATTTTTTCTTCCAAGTTCATTTTCTTAATAAACTTTTTTGTCTTAGACTGTGAAAACTTTCCAAAATGAACAGGCAAATGTCTTTTCCTAAGTGGCTCTGTAAATGACCTTAACATAGCTACTACACGGTGGAATACTGGTATGTATGGATCCTTGATATACAGTAATCAACTGTTCGAACATTTTGTACTTTTGAATGTTTATCAGTTAATCAGTGACCACTCTTCCCGAAAAATTGATAGCATCAACGTGGAGGCTTTGAAGGATGTAATGATAATGCTTGTCAGGCCTACAATTAGAGGAGGTATTTTTATGCTCCCTGAAGGGAGAGCATATAGCCGCCACTTTGTCTGTCCGTCCGTAATTCCGTCCATCCCCACCTATTTCTCCATAACCCTTGGGTTTCAAATGAAACTTATTATGTGAACTCCCTATGATATAGTGATGATGCATCTGTGACGGTTTTTGGATTTGAGGCCTCGTCACGGGAAAAGGGGATTTAGGGTAAAAAAACAGTTTTTCACAAATTTCTCCTAGTCTAACAGTCAGAATTTAGTGAAATTTCATATTTGAGTAGCAAATCAGATGCCCTTTACTATAAACAATTAGAAATTAACGTAAAAAAAAATTATCATCGAAAAAGGGGGCTAAATGTTTGTTACCTTTATGCTAGCGCGTAAAATACAGTTATTCTTTCATTTCTCCTGAATTATGCTCAGAATTCGATGAAATTTCACATTTCAGTAGCAAATCAGATGCCCTTTACCATAAACTATTTGAAATTTGTGTCTAAAAATATGTCATGCAAAAAGGGGGTTTAATGTTTGTTACCTTTATGTTTGCTGTATAAGATAACACCTTATTTGGGTCCTTGCAATCTGACCACAGAGCATATCTTCTAAAGTATAATAGCTATCAACTTGAAACTTTATGGGTGGATAGATCTCATAGAGGAGAAGTGCTATGCACAAGAACTACAACTCTTGCTTGCATAATTTTGGAGTTATTTCCCTTTGTTATTTTCGATACTTAGATTATGTCTAGAGCATATCTCCTAAAGTATAACAGCTATCAACTTGAAACTGTATGGGTGGATAGATCTCATAGAGGAGAAGTGCTATGCACAAGAACTACAACTCTTGCTTGCATAATTTTGGAGTTATTGCCCTTTGTTATTTTTGATACTTAGACTTTGTTATTTTTATTACTTAGATTTTATAGGAGGCAAATCTTTGACAGTACAAAAGAATCTTTTATCTATTAGGCTTCAGTTTACTATCAAGCTTTCTTGGCGGAGGATGTCCATATCCAACATGGCTCTTGTTTTTGTGACAATGCTTTATTCGGGGAGCATAATCCGTCTCTGACGGCTCTTGTTGTTTTCAAATTGAACTATTATTATTCCTTACTTAAACCCTATGTTGATGATACTGATTTGAAATGTCTCATTGACATAGGGTTTCATAGTGAAACAAAGATTTTAGACTGGCTTTACTCCCTCTTATCTGGACCCCTGGCTGGTGCATTAAATACCAGGAATCTATCATAAGGTGCCCCAGTTTCAGCAATATGACTGAAAATTTCAAGCAGTAATAAACCCCATTCAAATTTACAAACAGACTAATATTGCTTCACTAACATTGTTGGTTTGTTAATTTTATAGAGTGGTAAATATGACACACCATCATGGCTGTCAGGGGAATGTAAAGAGTTGATAAAGAGTATGTTACAAGTGGACCCTAAACGACGGATCAGTGTATGTCAATTAGTGAATCATCCCTGGTTAGTGAAAGGCGTAGATATTCCTGTAGAATGGCACAGTAAATATAGGGTAAGTAACTCTTGTAGGGTCTTCTATATCAGTGTGTGTCAGTTAGTAAATCATCCCTGGTTAGTGAAGGGAGTTGATATTCCTGTAGAGTGACATAGTAGATATAGGGTAAGTAGGTCATGTTGGGTCTACTGAATCAGTGAGTGTAAGTGAATCATCTCTGGTTAGACTAGTAAAAAATGTTTGAATATTCCTGAAGTATGACACAATAAATACCAGGTAAAGGGGTAAGCTACTCTTGAAGGGTCACTAGAATATAGGGTAAGCAACTCTTGAAGAGTCAATTGGATATAGGTTATGTAACTCTTGTAGGGTCAATAAGATATTGGTAATGCAACTTTTGAAGGATCAAACTGGGGTCATTTTACTCTTTATAGGGTCAATTGGATATAGGGTAAGCAACTATTCTTGATCAATTTGATATAGGGTAAGCAACTGTTGTAGGATCAATTGGATATTGGGTAAGGAACTCTTGTTGGGTCAATTGGATATAGGGTATGTGATTGATTAAAGTTCAACTGAATGTAGGGTTTGTAAACCTTGTCATTGTGAAATGCTGTTTAAAGTAAAATTTAATCTTATATCTTATGCATAGAAAAAGTTCCCAGTCTTTGCATCGACTTGTCTGATCAGTCCTTACAATTACCTTGTAGATAACTTCCAACCCATATGTTCTATATAGCATAGATGACAATCCTGCTTCGTACGTTGCTCCACATGCAATGTTAACCCTTGTCATGCTGAACCCGGAATATTCCTGGCTTTGGCAGGAGCTATAGACAAACATCAGTCTGCACATATGTGCAGTCAGATGTAAGTCTACACCACCCGTTTCTCACTTTCAAACCAGAATTGTCAATAGATTTAGTTTTTCAAATAAAAATTGACCTACAGTTGGTACTTTCAGTGCTTTTTGCCCTTTGATTTTGATGAAAATTTTTAGCCAAAATTTATTCAGCATGACAAGGGTCAAAAATATCACATGCAGGCTCATGTATCAGTTGCAATTATTTGCACATTCAATACACGTGTGGGATCTGTTCTAAATGACATCATTACAACATCAAATAACATACTTAATCACGGTATTTTTATCATTTCAATGTCCCCAAAAAAGGTTAAGTTTAAACATAAAAAACAGGTGTTTATGTGAAATAAATGAACCTGGTACTTGATTTCCTTTCCAGACTCTATTTGTTATAGAAGACATGGTTAGCTATGTGAGAAAAGGGTTATTCCAGGAAGACATCCATTAAAATCTTGAATATTAAACTTTATTAATTGCTTGAGTATATTTCTTTTTGTAAGGCATTTTTCAGTATAAAATCAAGATCAAAAACTGAGAATTTCAAATAAAGAACAGTTAACAGCTATCATGTTTAAACAATACCATTATACATCAACAGTATTTCAAAGGGGCATAAGCACCATGACACGATAACATGAACATGCTATGATTAAATGTAATTTTGTTATTTTTAGAGGAAAGTTGATGATGATTGTATAACAGAGTTAGCTGTGCATTACAATAAAACAAAACAAGAAATGGAGGCCGATGTACAAAATGTAAGTAACAAAGGGATTAACATGTCTTACAATAAAAAAATTGAAAGACAAATGAAATGGTTTATTTTAGAAAATTGATTTCCCTTTTTTCCAGGGTATATGTAAAACAATTATTTCTAGAGATAATGCTCATTCAAACTAAGGTCCCCTATAATAAATTACTTAAATATTGATACTGCAGCTTATCATCCCCCACCATTTGGCAAAGTAAATATGTATTTTTATTGATGGAAGCCATTCACCATTTGTGAGCAATTTTACTTTTTTACAGAACAGTCATTTTCAGCAGAAATGAGGGGTAAAAAGACATCAACAAAGTGGAAAATAAACACAGCAACATCATCTTTAGGTCTTTTGTACTTAAGGGTCTTTGTTTTCAACAAGGGTATTAAAAACTAACTATGTATATCTTTTTTCCAGTGGAAGTTTGATTATTTAACAGCAACCTACTTTTTATTGTTGGAAAAGAAGATGAAGGGTCGGCCAGTTAGATTAATTCAACAATATCAAAGACAGTCTAGTGACACACCCAGAGTAAGTAAAAACATTCAGTCAAAAGCTCTTGACATTCTTGTTTTTAGAGCTGTGTTTTACCCTTAAACTAGGGTTTTAACCAAAGAAATTACAAACATTCCAAACTAACAATTCCCAGCAACTTCAAAAATGTTTTAAGGCACAAAGCTTAATTTTTATAAAAATCAATAATCAAATACTGTATCAAGGTAATTAGAAAAGGTCAAGATCATTTATTAAAGTCTAAGTATGAAAAAAAGGTAATTTCTGGGGCATTAGTATTTCACAAACACATTTTGTTTTCTTTTATTTAGCCAAGAAGTTCTAGTGCTGATTCCTGTGGTACACCAACAGAAAAACAACTTCAACAGAGACATACACAAGAGAAGACAGGTCAAAGGTCAGAGAGGGTCAAAGGTCGAGCCAGAGAAAGACTTCCATTCTCAGACAATAAAGAAAATAACGGGATCAATTGTAAGGAAGGAAAGGAGAAATTTGTTGTGCCACAACCCCCTAGTAAACCTAGAACACCATCCAAACCAAGGGGAACACAGAACAAAATTTTAATAGATACAGCTAATTATGATAACAAAAGGGCAAGGTCACCACTAAAGGGCAAGCCAGCACTACCCCTGGATGACACATGTAAGTTTGTCTTTTATTAGTTCTGAAGATAGTGGGTACAACCAATGTGCCTTTTATTACCAATATCCAGCAAATTTTGAAAGCAAAGTTTGAAAGCATTAGAATTGGAGTGTCAAACATTATACATCTGATGGCTTATTAAATATTAATTTTATTTCTGTTGAAAAGTTACATTGAAGTCGTGTGATAGATTAGTCAGGTTTGAGCTGTAGAAAATAATTATTTTTGGAAAAAAATATTACCATCATGATCTTATACTTCTACACTGGAAGGAAAAGTTCATTTACTATGGTGACAAATGGACATAGATTTCACATTTAAAACTACTTTTGAAAAAAATGCTGTCAAAGGCATATAAGTCACCTGTATTAGTTTTGTTTGAATTTGATGATTTGTGTATACATCATGTTATGTTTGTGTTTTAGTATGTACCCCTGGTAAAACAATGGATGGATCCATGTTAAACAGTACCCTATCACCGTCAAGATCGTACGATTCACAGTTGAACACCCTACAGAAGGAACTAGCTAATACACCTCTCAGTGATAGGAAGAAGTAAGATTGTACACTTCAATAACTTTCATTTAATGCTTTCACACTTAGACATATTTGCTGCAATCTTTTGATTGGCAAAATTATTTGAGCCTGTGTTTAACATTTCCATGTTAACAAAAAAATCCTAAAGATGACACTTATTCATTTAAGATCCCCGGCCATAATGGATCATTTTCAAAATAGCTTAGCACAAGTATTAATCATCACGGGAAGATGAGCCATGTAAAATGTTTTGTTTGATGCTGCCAGGTCAAGGTCACACAATGAGGTCAAGGTTAAAAAAAGAGTGAATTATTTATGATTTCACAATATTTCGGCTATACATATACCAATGAATTTTAAGAAAACTCTTCACATTCTCCTTCAATCATTCATCATTAATTATTTGTGAAAATGATATCTAGTAACGAGTTTTTGATACCACAGTAGCCGGAAGTTTCTGTTGTGCAATGCACCCAAATTCTTAGTGGCAAACTTCCTTAAATTTAATTATACCCCCCCCCCCCCCCCAAACTATGCTTCGGGGGTATATACAAGTCAGCTTGTTGGTCGGTCCATCCATCTAGTTTTTGTTTTTTTTGTCCGTAAGTTTCCTCAGCAACGGATTTTTGGATTCCATCGAAACCTTGTAGATGTGATCAGTATCAGGCAGAGATGTGCAAGTGAAATTTTGGCTATGATCCATTGACCTGACAGAGTTATGGCCCTTTGATGGAAAATGGCTTTTCATTAATGACAAGCAATTGTAGGGGGTATATGTCCACTTTGCGACAGTCTAGTTTGATTTGCCTCTACTTCAAAACTTTAAGACTTATGATTATTTTGAAATGAAGGTACCACTACTATCAGTATATAGCATTTATTACTAGGACAAAGTTATGTAACAGGATCTTTAATTTAGATCAAGGCCATATTTCCCCAAGTTTAATGTTCTGGACTCTTAGTGCTCACATACTCATCTTTTATCACATCATGCTTTGCTTTTTAATGCTCTCTCATAGAATTAAAGTGGCATATCTTGACAGTATGTGTAAGTGTGGTGTGTGCGTGTCCAGTAATTACCATATATTGCTAGAAATTGATATATATAGAATCTGTCATGATATTTTCTTTGCCTTGGCAAAGTGAATACATTTTTTTTCCTAGATCAGGTTTGGATGGGCTTTTCTCATTGAAATTAAGTTAAATTTAGTTTTTCTCACACAAATAAGGCTTTCGAACACTTTTGACTTTGGTTACTTGAGAAAAAAATGTACAATTTCATTTACAGGTATGTGTATATACAAGTAATACATGATGTCATCATATATCATTTAGAATGTGTGAGACAAGGATATCTGATTACTGTTTGTTATAGTCTAGAAAACATGAGAAGCGATGTGACAAAAGCATCTTTAACTGATATCTATCTTTTGATGACAAGGTCAAGGTCATCTGTAATAGTTTTAATATAATCATCAAGGACTTTTTCGTTAACCCCTGTCATGCTGAAATAAAAACATTGGCAAAATTGCATAAAAAATTGAAAGTTCTGAGGGCACTGGATGCACTAATTATGAGAGTATTTCTTTTGAAAATTTGAATTTTAAACTATTCTGACTTAATTAGGTGAAAGAATGTAAAGACCAAGATCAGACTGCACATATGTGCAGGGGGATCTTTGTCTTTACCTCCTGTCAGAGTAGAAATATTCCAGGTTCAGTATGGCAAGGGTTAAACCACTTCTGTGTTTCAATACAATTAACAGAATATTATATTTTCATTATACACTGCTTGCCTACCATGATCATTTAGTTGCTTACGATAGCTTTAGGCATTTGCTGTATTCATTATTTATTAGTAATGCAATTAACTTGTATATTGAGAAAAATCCTGTATTAGAATCAAAACTGAAGAATTATTTGCTTTGCTGTTTTAAGAAAAAATCAGATATTGTTTCTTTGCTATGGCATTGTCTTCTATAGTTCAAGGGATTTGAATGAGGAACAAGGTGCTTAAAATGATAGTGCCTCTTATTGAAAAGTTTTCCTTGGAATTGAAATGAATGAATTGATAAAATTTCAAATCTCAAATCAGTATTGCCATTGACTTATGATGAGAGTAGGATACACTTCACTAATATTAGTTTGCCTAGGGTCTAAATTGCTCTAAGATATTTTGATGTTTTGTATCAAAAAACCTCTGGCTTAACATTTGCTTATTCATCATTAGCTTCTAGACCATAATGAAGTTTGTGTATACATGTAGTATAATCAAGAAAATATTGCTTTTACAGTACATAAATTGCTTTATTGTATGTACTGCGAAGAAAATTCTAGCATTTTCATTGGTCAATGCAGACCTGACAAACATTGATATCTCTGGCTGCTCCAGCATAACTTCTTAAGTTTCATTAATGCGCCTTACCAGGAACATAGGAAAAGGATTCAAACCGGTACAAGCAGCCATAGTTCTCTGGCTTTGCTGACAACACAACCCCAGTATACACATTGTGTTACAGTTAAAAGAAAGTCATATTATAACATACAAATAAAAATAGGCAAAACAGATATTTAGTCTAAAATTTTGAAGCATAATAGATTTGTAATACACTTTTTTGCCTGAGTATATGCCGATTTATTCCTGGCAAAAAGTCATATATATTACTAATAATGTATATAGCTAGCACAAACATATCAATAACAATCAAACAGTGACTCAGTGGTCATGGCAGGTGTTTTATGATGTATATTTGTGTATAACTGATAGATGCTCCACTACTAAATCTAACAGGGCCGCGTCCGTTGATGAGGACATTTACAAGGCACATATCGATACAACACCTAGTAAAACAAGGAAGGGATCTGTGTTTGGAAGCCTGGAGAAAATGTTTAACATGTTGACACCCAAAAAACAGAGGAACACCTCCACAGATGGACCAAGGAAAGTTAAAGTAAGTAAATCCTAGCTTCATACCCAAGTCAGATGATTTTATTATGTTCTACATACAATTGGTTCTGTATTTTACTCAAGAGCATTTGAAAATTCAATAAATAACCCTTGAATTACAGTAACAGTTTTAACCCTTGTCAAGCTGAATCTTATTTATTTTGTCTTTTGATGGAGGTATAGACAAAGATCAGTCTGCATGTATGTGCAGTCTGATTTTAGTCTATACTACCTGATTTTCCTTTTTTAAACTCGAAAAGCTTTAAATTATTTCTTCAAAATAAATACCGACTCACCATTAGTGCATCCAGTGCTTTTCAATATTTGAAAATTCAGTGCAATTATTACCAAGTTTTAATTCTGTATTTGAATTACAGTGGATTTTTATGCCCCCGTATCGAGAGATCGGGGGCATATTGTTTTACTCATGTCCATCTGTCCGTCCGTCGGTCTGTCTGTCCGTCCGACTGTCCGAAAACTTAACCTTGCCAATATCTTCAACCCTATTCAAGATACAAAGCTAATATTTGGCATGATGATAGATTTCAATGATCCGCATCCGCTGGTACCAAAGTCACGGTCAAGTGACAAGGTCAAGGTCATCTGTCAAGGTCAAACTTTGAAAAAAAATGCCATTACGGGGGCAATCGTGTTTCACAAACACATCTTGTTTGCCATGCTTTTATTCAGTATTTAAATTTCAGTGCAATTTTTATTTTTGTCAAGTTTTTGATCAGCATTTGAATATCTGTGTGATTTTTGCCAAGTTTTTTTTTCTGTATTAAAATTTCAGTGCAATTTGCATGGTATTTGTTCAGTATTTGAATAACAGTGCAATTTTTGCCAAGTTTTTTGTCAGTATGAGAAGGATTGATGACTAGCCTTACCTTCAGGATGACAGAACGGTGCAAACTGTTTGCCAATTATACCCTGCTTTGCTCCTTAGTGCATATGTTAAGCAGGGTATGATTGGCAAACAGTATGCACTGTTTTGCCATTCTAAACAAAGGGCTGATGTTTTTCAGTCATAGTAATTCATCCATCATTTGATAGATGGTCTTTGAACCAAAAGCTGGAAAATAACTGGGACATTACATTACTATTGTCTGTCTGTCTGTCTGTCTGCAAACCTTTACCCAAAGCCTTAACTTTGCCAAGTAGATTTAGCCTATTCAAGATACAATACTCATATAACATGAAATACCTACATATGTTTCATATAATGATATTAAGATCAAGTTCAACTCACAAGGTCAAGGTCATCTATCAAGGTCAATTGTTGGCAAAAAATAAAACTTAACAATCCAATATCTTCAAGACTTTTTGAGACATGATTTCATATTAACCATGAAAGGTTTCGATGAAACACATCATCTGATAGCAAGGACATGGTTATCTAACAAGGTCAAAGTCATTTATCAAGGTCAAATGTCTGAAAGGTTTGCCATTTCAGTGGTATTTATTTTTCACAAACACATCTTGTAATTATAGTAAGAGATTCAAAGACTTTTTTGTAGCTCATAGTATTCAAAATAAGTGTCAAAGTGATAACTAAATTCACTTATCAACATTTCAGGCCTTACATAATGTGTTTAGAACCAATGAGACCAACCCCGATACAGCGCTGGCCAGTCTAAAAAATACTGTGGAGAAAAAATTCATCCCTTATAAACAGAGCGAGTAAGTCAATAAGAAAATACAGAAAAAATTTTTTGTTTCAGTGTAAGATCTTTTTCTATTTAAATGAGTGAATAGCAAAAGCTATATTTTCATGGGGGAAGTGAAAATATAGCTTTTGTTTTTCATGAAATGAAATATCAATCGATCTTACTAGAAAATCAAACAAGTATTCTATTTCTAAAATACAAAAATGAGATAAAATGTACAACTTGTTAGACAAATTTTCATGAAGCACATCATTTTGCATTTTGCATTTGATGACTAAGCAATATGTATGATAAGGTCCTTCATTGTGTCAATATAGATGACCTCAAAAAGGGTGAATTGAACAATGGCAGGATAGAATTATTTGGTAATTTCTCTTGTTTGGTAGTGAGTTTATCAACTGATATTTCTCGATAGTCCACCAAAAAATGTTTAGGAATACACATAATTTGTACAAATGGCAGTAGAGTACAGTCTAGACTTAGCTGTTTCTAATGTGTTTGTTCTTTTACCCTTAAAATCTTCCTGCTAATCCTTGTACTTTTACATAATGAGCTGTTTATCCTAGGGGCTTGAGTTTAAATCTCATTTGGCCAAATGATGACTTTTGACAAAAGTCATCATTTGTCCCCAACCAAAGAACTAATGATTAGAAGTTTGATAAAGGAGGATGAGCAGTTGGTTTGATTTGAAAAGAAATCCTCCCATGAGGTAGAAATAGTGTTGGAAAAGGAAAAAAATGCTAGTTACAAGCAAATTAAGCATGAAGTCACAAAGTCATAAAATCTTGGTTAATTATTGTAAACCAGTGTGGGATAGGAGCTGGAGGCTAGAAAAGGATGTAATGGTTGTAAGGGTATGAGAAAAACCAGGAATTTATTGTTAGGTGCTCAGGCGACTGCAATATAACTTAAAGAATTTTAATAGCGAAACAGAATGATATTTACCAAAATTGTATCCATTTTTTGCTTTTTCAAAAATTTATTTAAAGATGATAATGGACACGTCCAAGTTACAGCATTTATGATTATGTCCCCCCTTTGAAGAAGAGGGGGTGTATTGCTTTGTACTTGTCAGTTGGTCCGTCCATAGACCTTCTTTTGTTCGGAGCATATCTTAAAATGTATGTAAGCTAGAATCATGACACTTCACTGGTGAATAGATCTCATCAAGGAGAAGTGTAGTGCACAAGAACCATAACTCTACTCATCATATTTTTAGCTCACCTGAGCACAAAGTGCTCAAGGTGAGCTATTGTGATCATACAATGTCCGTCGTCAGTCGTGCGTTGTCCGTCGTCTGTCGTCCACAATTTGTTTAAACATTTTCTCATCAATAGCCAATCTTTATGAAATTTGGCAGGGATGTTCCTTGGGTCAAGCTCTACCAAAGTTGTTCAAATAAATGAAATCCACTCTTTACTTTCCCTTAACCCTTTACAAAAAGGCTTAAAATATGAAAATCTTCAAAAATCTTCTTCTCTGAAACCAGAAGGCAGACAGCTTTCATATTTGGTATGAAGCATCACCTAGTGGGCCTCTACCAAGTTTGATTAAGACCCTTGGGTCATATTTGGGCTCCACCTGGGTGCAACCCTTTTTAAAAAGAATCAAAGAGAAAAAATCTTTTAAAATCTTCTTTTCCGAAACCAGAGGGCACACAGCTTTCATTTTAGGTATGTAGCATCATCTTGTGGGCCCCTACCAAGTTTGTTCATATCAAGACCCTGGGGTCATATTTAGGCTCCACCCAGGTGCATCCCTTTCAGCTAATCTGAGCACAATGGGTGAAAATAGGAAAACCTTCAAAAATCTTCTTCTCTGAAACCAGAAGGCATACAGCTTTCATAGTTAGTATGTAGCATCATCTAGTGGACCTCTACCAAGTTTGTTCATATCAAGACCCTGGGGTCACATTTGGGCTCCACCCGGATGCATCCCGTTTTACATAGAATCAAAGAGCAATTAGGCATATTTTGCATGCTCTTGGTGGAAAACATCCCATGGTATTGATCTTATGTAGAAATTATCTCCATTTTGACATCTTCCTGTTTGATTAATGTGATGTCCCAGGGGTCAAAGAAACGCAGGTGAGCGATCTAGGACCATCATGGTCCTCTTGTTGGAGTTATTGCCTGTTGTTAATTGGCAAAGAATAGGCCATTGACCTGCTCTTATGGAGGGCAAAAAAGTTTTAAAAACATTTCTTGTTATTTTATGATTTTCTGGTCACTAATCATTTCAAATAATATAAACAGTGTCCAACTTTTGTACATGTATTTCAATAGTCTAGAGGTTATTGAATAACTGGTCATTGAATACCGAAATTTACTGAATGAGTTTGATAAATTGTGTATTAAATGAGTTTAAATTTAATATTCTTATTATCATATGACCTGAATTTTTTTGATAAAACGAGGACATTCCAGATATTTATCGATTCAAGTTATTCTGTTAAACAATGATGTCAGCAAAAACATTATGACATCATTCTCACAACAAAGATATAACAGTGCTATCTGTTCCTTGATCATTTGCATAGTTATTCCACTAGTGTCATAACGTCTGTGAAATATCAAAAATATTCCTTGAGGTTATTTCTCTCCTGCTACGTACCGGTAGGTCATATTGTAATACCATGTATTTCCACAGCTACACCCTGAGATGTACTGTAACAGATGATTGGGGGCGTGTCAAGTTGGCATTTGACCTTGAAGTGTGTACCATGCCCAAGATGACATATGTTGGTGTGTGCAGGAAGCGAGTGAAGGGAGACACATGGCATTACAAAAAGTTGTGTGAAGATATTCTAGCGACAGCTAAACTGTAAGAAGAATTAAAATTTGTATTGACATTTTTATGCCCCCGCATCGATAGATCGGGGGGCATATTGTTTTACTCGTGTCCGTCTGTCTGTCTGTCTGTCCGTCCGTCTGTCTGTCCGTCCGTCCGTCTGTCTGTCCGAAAACTTAACCCGAAAACTTAACCTTGCCAATATCTTCAAGCCTATTCAAGATACAAAGCTAATATTTGGCATGATGATAGATCTCAATGATCCGCATCCGCTGGTCATGTGACAAGGTCAAGGTCATCTGTCAAGGTAAAACTTTGAAAAAAAAATGCCGTTACGGGGGCATTCGTGTTTCACAAATACATCTTGTTTTGCTTATGGTGATTCATTTAAATAGACCTCTATTTGCTAAAACAATAAATTCACAAAAAGGCATTGGAGAAGCCTTGATAGAAACATTGAGGACAAAACCTCTAGTTTAATGGTGAAACATAAGCTAATCAGTAAACTTATATCTTAGGAAAACACTGAAAGTAAGCAGCTGTCCAGGGACACAATATCATGCCACAGTGAGGAAACAATTATAGTTGTACATTAATTCCAGATTTTAAATTCTTCAAAACTATTCTTATCTTTAATAGCAACAACAACTGCAACAAACATTCAAGACAAGTGGAAAGGTTCTGTGTATACAGTAAATCTTGCTTGAGCCAGCACTTCTATTATGCAACCATTCTTATAAAGCGACCATTTTCAAAATCCCCTTTTTTAAAATAAAAATACATGTAAAAGTAGATATCACTAGTATAAGAATTATAAGTCCCCCACCAGTTACCGGTTGGGGGACTATAGGTTTGCTCGATTCCGTCTGTCCATCCGTCCGTCACATTTTTGTCCGGGCTATATCTTCTAAACCATATGTGCTAGCAACTTCAAACTTGGTACACTTATAGATCTCATTGAGGAGAAGTGTCATGTTCAAGAACCATTACTCTGCCACGCCCACTTTTTGCGTTATTGCCCTTTGTTGTTTTTAGTCTTACATTCTTGTCCGGATCATATCTCCTAAACTATAAGTGCTAGCAACTTTAAACTTTGTACACGTATAGATCTCATTGAGGACAAGTGTCATGTACAAGAATTGTTACTCTGCCACACCCACTTTTTGAGTTATTGACCTTTGTTGTTTTTACCCTTACCTTCTTGTCCGGATCATATCTCCTACACTATAAGTGCTAGCAACTTCAAGCTTGGTACACTTATAGATCTAATTGAGGACAAGTGTCATGTTCAAGAACTGTTATTCTGCCACGCCCACCTTTTGAGTTATTGCCCTTTGTTGTTTTTACCCTTACATTTTTGTCCGGATCATATCTCCTAAATTATAAGTGCTAGCAACTTCAAGCTTTTTACACTTATAGATTTTATCGAGGACAAGAGTCATGTATAAGAACTATTACTCTGCCATATCCACTTTTTGAGTTATTGCCCTTTGTTGTTTTTAGTCTTACATTCTTGTCCGAATCATATCTCCTAAACTATAAGTGCTAGCAACTTTAAACTTTGTACACGTTTAGATCTCATTGAGGACAAGTGTCATGTACAAGAACTGTTATTCTGCCACACCCACTTTTTGAGTTATTCCCCTTTGTTGTTTTTACCTTTACATTTTTGTCCGGAACATATCTTCTAAACCATAAGTGCTAGAAACTTCAAACTTGCTTCACTTATAGATATCATTGAGGACAAGTGTCATGTACAAGAACTGTCACTCTACCATGTCCACTTTTTGAGTTATTGCCCTTTTTTGTTTCTATCCTTACATTTTTGTCCCCTACTTATCTCCTAAACCATAAGCCCTAGCAACTTCAATCTTGGTACACTAGTAGATCACATTGAGAAGAAGTGTAATGCACAAGAACTGTTACTCTGCCACATCCACTTTTTAGCTCACCTGAGCACATCATGCTCAAGGTGAGCTTTTGTGATCATTGAATGTTTGTCGTCCTCCGTCAACAATTTAAGTGTTTACACTCTAGAGGACACAAATATGATCGAATCTTCATGAAACTTGGTCAGAATGTTGGTCAGGTCACAAGGATGAACCCTATTGAAAATGGAAAGGATCCATGCCATATCACGGGAATAGGGGCCTTAAAGACAATTTTCTTGTTTACACTTTAGAGGCCACAAATATGGCCCAATCTTCATGAAACTTGGTGAGATTGTTGGCCAAGTCACAAGGATGAACCCTATTGAAAATAGGAAGGATCCATGCCATATCACGGGAAAATGGGCCTTAATGACATTTTTTCTTGTTTATGCTCTAGAAGCCACAAATATGGCCCAATCTCCATGAAATTTGGTCAGAATGTTGGCTTTGTCACAAGGATGAACCCTATTGAAATTGGGAAGGATCCATGCCATATCACAGGAAAAGGGGCCTTAATGATAATTTTCTTGTTTACACTCTAGAGGCCACAAATATGGCCCAATTTTCATGAAACTTGGTCAGAATGTTGGCCTGGTCACAAAGATGAACTCTATTGACAATTGGAAGGATCCATGCCATATCACGGGAAAATGGGCCTTAATGACAATTTTTCTTGTTTACACTCTTGAGTCCACAAATGTGGTTCAGTCTTCATGAAACTTGGTCAGAATGTTTGCCAAGTCACAAGGATGAACCCCATTGAAAATGGGAAGGATTCATGCCATATCACGGGAAAAGGGGCCTTAATGACAATTTTTCTTGTTTATGCTCTAGAAGCCACAAATATGGCCCAATCATCATAAAACCTTGTCAGATTGTTGGCCAAGTCACAAGGATGAACCCTATTGAAAATAGGAAGGATCCATGCCATATCACGGGAAAAGGGGGCTTAAAGACAATTTTCTTGTTTACACTCTAGAGGCCACAAATATGGCCCAATTTCTATGAAACTTGGTTAGAATGTCGGCTTGGTCACAAGGATGAACCCTATTGAAATTGGGAAAGATCCATGTCATATCACGGGAAAAGGGGTCTTAATGATAATTTTCTCATTTTAACACTAAATGCCACAATTTTGGCCCAAACTTCATGACACAAATGGTTTTTGTGTAGAAATTATATCCTTTATGACATTTGCCTATTTAATTGGTGTGATGTCCCAGGGGTCAAAGAGACTCAGGTGAGCGATCTAGGACCATCTTGGTCCTCTTGTTTAGTTATTGTCCATTGTTGTTTTTTATCCTGACATTTTTGTCCGGACCATATCTCCTGAGCCATCAGTGCTAGCAACTTCAAACTTGGTACACTTATAGATCTCATTGAGGACAAGTGGCATGTACAAGAATCATTCTTCTCTGCCCACTTTTGGAGTTTTTGCCATTGGTTGTTTTTACTCTTATATTTTTGTTTGGGACATTTTGTTCACAACCTAATGTGCTAGCAACTTCAAATTTTGTATACAGTTTTAGATCTAGTAAGTAGGAGATATATTATAAGAAAGGATTTTTTGTTATCCGGTGGGGGACTCCTGTATTGCATCGCAATACGACATGCAATTGTTGTAAATGAATCTATGTTGTTACAACTCATCAGGGCCCGAGATTATAAAACTTTTCTCAGACTCAATTCAAAATTTTCTCAATTTCAATTTTAGATTAAAGCCACAATTCTGTGGTATTACTAATTTTAATGTATTAACATAAAAGATAATATTAATAAGTTGTTATAAATAACAACTTATCAATATTATCATTTATTTTCGTACAATTATTTTAATCTAAAATTAGAGAAAATTGAGCCTGAGCCTGAGAAAAGTTTTATAACCTTGGGCCCAGAATCGTCTTTTTGAGACTATTCTCTTGAGTTTGAACAACATAGGATTATTGAGTATTTAATATACATAATCAATCAATTCAATTTTCAAACAAAATATGTATTAAGTGACCATTGTCTCTAACAACCACTTTTTGGTGGTACCGTACCTGGTTGTTTAATACAAGTTTTACTGCAGTCATCATTTTATTGTTGGCTACCTCTCTGGTATGTTATTCATGTTTATTATGCCCCCGATAGGGAGGCATCATAAATTTGACTTGTCCGTCCGTCCGTCTGTCCGTCCGTCTGTCCGTCCGTCTGTCCGTCCGTCTGTCCGTCCGTCCGTCCGTCATTCCGTCCAAAAACTTTAACATTGGCCATAACTTCCTTATTACTTAACATATTTGCATCATACTTTACCACAACATTCCTTGGTACATTACCTTTCTGTAGGCACATACTTTGGTGACCTTGACCCCTGGATGACCTTGACCTTCAACATAGATTGGCCATAATTTAAAATCAAAGCGGTGTCGGGGGCATTGTCATCTTACAGTGACAGCTCTTGTTTTTATGTATATTTCAGTACCTGTTGATCTGTGATAGTTTACCATGAAGATCTGTCCGTACACATATCAAGTCCCTGCAAGAAATAATGTCAGAGAGAGAAAGGGATATTTATAACTCCTACCTTTATAGTAGGAGTATTCTAGATTCATCTTGTCTATCTGTCCCTCTGTTTATATATATCTAATATATCATAGCTTGGCCGTTTAGGAACTAAAAGTCTACCTTATGTCATATTTTGAGTGTGTTTGAATTGATGTTACATTATTTGCAAATTCTTAAACTATAAATCTAGAATGTTGTATGAAATATGCCTTTTCAATATTCATAACACCTCAAGCTGTTGCTTTATGAAATCTTTTTCATGGGATGGGTCGAACTTGGAAGGTCAAGTTTACAAATGATAGGTTGTTATTCCTGTAGTCTTGGGTTCGATCCACTACATGACCAACTTTCATCTGACATTTGACAAAAAAGTCTGTAGAATAAACAGCTAGTGCCTTTAAGGGTAGATGTAAAAAAAATAAGGAACTGGTGGATAGGACCATCAAATTCTGTGATAAAACTCTGGATTGCAGATAAGAGGGGGTACTTCAGTTTAATTCCTTTATTTTCAAATCAAAGTGCATGTTGTGGGTTCTCATTTAAATCATCTCAAAATTGCCACAAAATAGGGTTTGAGAAGGAACTAGTGAGATATTTCAATTTGAAATCCAAGATACCCCCTCTATCTGTAGCTTTGATAACTGAAATAATATTTGGGTTAAATCTGCTATGTAGAGGTGGAAAGGGAGGTATTAGTCTGAATTTCGACAGTTCTAGTTTGTACATATGGTATCCCTAAAAAACTTACAAGAATTAAAGAAGAAAATTAAAGAAAACACCCTTAATCAGGTGCATGATTACCACCAATGAATAGACCTGTGCATGACATTTCCAACAATTCCAAATGTACGTGAAGCAAAGATCTGGCCCTGAATCAGATGTATGATTTCCAGCAATGAATAAATAAAACCATTTAGTTTAATGTAGTGGACCCGTAATAGTTCTGCAACATTTTGAACCACATATTCTTTCACAATGTTAACCAAGGTTTCCTAATGAAAGTCATAAGGAAACCTCGGTTAACACTGTTAAAAATCATTACTCCCGAAAAGTTGCGGAACTATTACGGGTCCGCTACCTTAAGCATAAAGTTGTGATATTTTGGAAATATATAATCTCATAAGCTGCCATCAAAGCACAGTTGGTTGCTCCTTAGACTCCAAGTCTTCAATTATTTCATGTCATGGGTTTGATCGCTACTGCAGCACTTATCCTTTCTGACATTTTGTCTCCCACCAATAAATGGATAGTCTAAAACCTAAGTTGGATAGCAGCTTGAGGCTAGAATGAAAATGGTAATGCTGGTGAGACAAAATCAGGCATCCTTTTTTAGCCGTAGGTGCTAGGCTTCAGCTACCACAATATGACTGAAAAATTGTTGAAAACAGCCTTACAAAACTTTAATATTGATCATATCTCTGTTGTAATTGAAAATATCTTCTTTAAACTTAGCATGTGTGTTCATCATAAGGGCTTTTCAGACTCTTAAGGGAGATAACTCTGGAAGCTTTCTTGTGATAGTCATGCCCCTTTTTGTTTGATTTTTGCATTATCAAGCACCTTCAGTAGAGCGTTGGCACTGGTAGGCAGTGCAAAAATTATCAAGTCTTAAGAATACTGATATACAAAATTCATATTCATTTAAAAGTTTTATATTATGGAAAAGTACATTGTATTCATAGGTTTTCCAGGGTATTTGGATTGAAACATTTAAATAGGTGCTTAAATTATGGAAGAATGGATATTTCCGTTCATTGCAATGGTATGTGTAATTATCTGTTGTAAATATGTTTTTATGTTTTTTAAATTCACTGTAAGATATGCTAAGATAAAAGGTTGACATGGTTTAGAAAAAAGTTTAGCACAAACAGCTGAAACTCTTGTATGAACCCTTCTAATGGTGTTCATAACAAGTTCCTGCTGTTCACTAAAATTTGGCAGACAGTATAGGCTAAGATTAGCATGCACAGACATGCAGACTGATCTTAGCCTACACTGTCTGCTTTCTACTTTATTATTATGTGGAAAATCTAAACCAGACTGATTGAAATATCCAAGAAATTGGCAATTTGTTTGAAACAAATTAGAAATTTAATAGGAAAAGGGTTAAGGAATTGCTAAAGGGACCACCAAAAGGGCTTGGTTAAAGGATGTTCACTAAAAGAAAATTGGTACCAATTAGAGTTATCTTGATAAGATGTTTCAATCGTTACAAAATCCCAACTTAATCCAGATACAATTCTGTTGAATTTCAATCACTTAGAATGCATTTATTTCATAGAAAAGTGTTCATTCTTTAAGAGATTTTTCTTCAGGTAATATGAATAACTATATATTTTTAGTTACAAGTACAGAATCCAAGTAGTGTAGATAGGATCAGAATTATCTATGTTGTCTGTATGTGCATTCTTATTCCAGGAAAACAGGAAAAAAAATTAATTCATTTTCTTATCAAATGATTTTTAGCTCACCTGATCACATCATGCTCAAGGTGAGCTTTTGTGATCATTGAAACTTGATCAGAATGTTGGTCAGGTCACAAGGATGAATCCTATTGAAAATGGGAAGGATTCATGCCATATCACAGCAAAAGGGGTCTTATAGATTTTTTTAAAATCACTCTTGTGGCCACAATTTGGCCCAAACTTCATTGAACTTGATTTTATGTAGAAATTATCTTCTTTATGACATCTGCCCATTGAATTGATGTGATGTCCCAGGGGTCAAAGAGACTCAGGTGAGCGATCTAGGACCATCATGGTCCTCTTGTTCAATAAAAGATCTACAGATAGAGGAGATATTTTTAATCTAAATCAAAGTATTTCAATAGCTATAGGACAAACCATATCTTGTTGGTATTCATTGGAATCATCTTATCAAGACAATACAAATGAGTACCCACAACATATGGTTTCATTGAGAAATGAAGAATTTAGAATGGGTTTACCCCCTTTTATCTGTAACTCTGAATCATACCATTATTCAGTCATCTGTTTCTGTAACATACCTCTGGCATTTTCATACCTCAATGAAAACAAAGAAGATAGTTTCATTTATAAACAATCAATGGAAGGGTTTGCTTAAAATGTAAAGTTTTGCAAATTTTATAACTTTATTCAAAATAAAAGAAATGTGTAGATTGATTGGATCTTTAATTATAAAACCATGTATTTAATTATTGGTGTACAGAACTATTAAATCAGCTTACCTAGATAATCTTTTTGCGTTTATTTCGCCATTATCACCTTACATAATCCCTTACCAAGGACTAGTTCAAACTGTAACATTGTGACATTTCAAAGTTACTGAATTAAATACACATATTATGAACAAACCCACAGTGTTTTCTTTAATCTTTGTGGCTTCAGTAGATTCCAAGTTGATTATAACCAAGTTTTTCTGGCAAGCTATTCTTGTCCAAGTCATGTAACCAGAATTTAAGGGATCAACACAAAACTATTGTAAATGCCTTTAGATATCAATAATTTTTAGCTCCACTGGCCGAAAGGCCAGCGGGCTATTGTCATGGCGAGGTGTCCGCCGTCCGTGCGTGCGTGAGTCCGTCCGTCCGTAAACTTTTACTTTAAAAATCTTCTCCTCATAAAGTACTAGATGGATTCCAATCAAATTTCACAGGAATGTTCCTTGGGTGACCTTCTATCAGATTCCTTCAAAGATTTTTAATCGGTTGAAAATTATTGCTGTAGTGGGCGTGGCTAATTTCCATATATGGTAATAGGTGGCTTTTCTCAGAAACTAATTGATGGATATTTACCAAACCTCACATGAATTATCCTTGAAAATCATTGTGATCAGATGAAAAATATGTATTTTATGGGCGGAGGTCATTTCTCTATATGTTATATAGTGAAAACTTTGAAAATCATTTTCTCAGAATCTAACAGATAGATATCAACCAAATTTTACATGAATGATACTTGAGTGACCCTTTATCAGTATAGCAAAAATTATTGTGATCGGATGAAAAATGTGTATTTTATGGGCGGAGGTCATTTCTCTAAATGTTATATAGTGAAAACTTTGAAAAGCATTTTCTCAGAACCTAATTGATAGATATCAACGAAATTTTACATGAATGATACTTGAGTGACCCTTTATCAGTATAGCCAAAATTATTGTGAGCGGATTAAAAGTATATATTTTATGTGCGGAGGTCATTTCCCTATATGTTATATAGTGTAAACTTTGAAAATCATTTTCTCAGAACCTAATTGATAGATATCAACCAAATTTTACTAGAACGATTCTTTAGTGATCCTTTATCAGTCTATTAAAAAATATTGTGATCAGATCAAAAATATGTCTTTTATGGGCAGAGGTCATTTCTTCATATATAGGGTAAAACAAACTATCCTGAAAGGTTAAACAGATGGATTAGATATCATGGAAATTTTATTTCTGTGAAGTTGTATCAGTCTGCAAAAAAAAAAAATTTGATTAGATGAACAGCATATTTTTTTATTGGTAGAGGGTATTATAACATATAAAGTGAATATTTGATCACCCTTTTGGTATCTTCTCAATGATGAATTTTTCTAGACTTGTTAAATTTAATAGGTGTAATGTTTCTAGATTAGAAGGAACAAAACCTTTGTTGAAATTCAAATGTATAGAAACATTTATTAGTTTAAATAAGTAGCCTGAGAATATCCACTCAGAATTGGTGAGTTTAGTTGAACGAAGGGTGAATCTGCACAGAGTGTAAAATGATGTTCTGACCTCCTGACATTCAGAGTGGGGTAGAAAGAGTTGAGTTTACTGCACTCTAAGGCATTGGGCAGAATAAAATAAATATATTGGATTGAATATTTTACTTCTTACTATCATTAGTTAGAATTTTGTTTTGATGACAAACAATTGTGAAATAACATCTTTTAGTAGTGTTTAATTAAAAGTGGAAAGATCTACACTCAAAATTTTGCAGACCAACACCAGTATATTGTGCAGTAACAATCTGTTAGTTTTGGAATTCTTATATTTGGATTTTAACAAATATCACTAGAATGATCCTTGGGTGACCCATTATCAGACTGCACAAAATTATTGTGATTAAATGAAAAATATTTGTGTAACAGGTAGAGGTCAATTTTGTTATTCACTAATCATGAGTTTTTTATGCAGAAATATTTCAGCATATGACCCTTATTTACTTGAAATAAACATTCACTCATTCATTCACTTCAATTCTCATTTAAACAGCTTTATCATCCTCTAATAGTCATTATTTGGATATTCAGGCCTGTGGAGCGAATCAGGCGCTCAAGCGCCTCTAGTGTGTTGCCCCTGTAGATAGTGTTTAGACTGGTCCATACAGAAAAGCTGAATAGGGTAGGCTTTTCATGGTCAATTTTCAAAAAGACCCATTTTGTTCAAATGGTAAGTCTCCCTGTGTCTTGCTGTGAACTTTTTTATACCCCCCCATCCTTCGAAGTAGAGGGGGGTATATTGGTTTCACCATGTCTGACCATCCATCTGTCCGTAGACCTTTACGTTTCCTGACTCTAACTCAAGAACCAAGTGAACTACAATCATGAAACTTTATACAAATGTTCCTTATGACCCAAGGAAGTGCCCTATTGTTTTGGGGTCACATAGGTCAAAGGTCAAGGTCACAGTCAGCCTTTGTTCAATTTTTCATTTCTGGACTCTTACTCGAGAACCAAGTGACCTACATTCATGATTTTTTATGCAAAAGATGCTTATGATCCAAGGATATGCCCTATTGTTTTTGGGTCACATAGGTCAAAAGTCAAGGTCACAGTCAATATTGTTCAATTTTTGTATCCGGACTTAAACTCAAGAACCAAGTGAACTACTATCATGAAACTTTATACAAATGTTGCTTATGACCTAAGGAAGTGCCTCATCGTTTTTTGGTCACAAAGGTAAAGGTCACTGTCAATTTTTTGTTTTTTTTTTCAATTTTTATTTCTGGACTCTTACTCGAGAACCAAGTGACCTTGAATCATGAAACTTCATGCAAATGCTGCATATGACCTCAATATTTGTTACAAACATATTCTGCACTAATAGCACTTGCATTCTGACAAAGTGCTTATGGGGGGGTACAAGTCCGATCTACGATAGTTCTACTTTGTTTTGCCCTCTTGCAGTGAGCAAATAAGTTGTCACTGTGACAAGTTGGCATATGGATCATGCATGTGCAGGGCTCATGTTTGACCCTTAAACCAGAGTTTTGACTCCCTTATATCAGAAAATATCTTATTTTGACCCCAAGAAATTTCTTCGGAGAGGGTCATTGTGACCTCCTGGAGAGAAATGTCTGTCAAAACTTTTTAAGATGCATCCAATATACTATCTAAAATTTTACAAATCAATTGCTTACTTATATCTTTAGAAGAAATGGTCAAATGTCTTAACTCCTTTGAATCTGTTTTGACCGCCAGAATTTAATGGTTAAGGGGGTCAACGGCTCCCTAATTACAAACACTAGCATGAGCCCTGATGTGTGTGTCTGTTTGTCTGGACAACCACTCTAAAGTCTATAGATCAAGGTCAAATGGAAGAAAGATGAGCTTATCCACTGCTTAGCTCCAGCATTCATGGATCAATGACAATATAGCTTCACTTATTGTTCTCCATTTAAAAAAGATGTGCAATTGGAAAGACATTTCAAGATAGCATCAAGGTCAAAGCTCAAGGTCAAATTTCGAAATTAAGTTTATCCAGAGCATAGCTCCTTCATTTATGGATAGATTTGAAAATAATTTGATTCTCTTATTTTCCATCATAATTTGGTGTCAGTTTGAATTGTTTTCATGTAGGTTCAAGGTCAAAAGTTTCGGTAAAATGTAAAAGTTTAGCTTATCTGGATCATTGCAGCTAGTTAAATGGATGGATTTCAACGTAATTTGGCAAATAGAACTATAATCTCTATATTGAGTAGATGTCCCCTTTAAAAGCGATGTTAAGATGCTTCAAATCAGAGATCAAGGTCAAATGTTGAAATAGAGCTTTTCTGAAGCATGTTGCCAATATAAATTTTAAGGAAGGTCAAGTTGATTTCATCAAACCGAGCCAAAAATTTGAAATTTTGATAGAAGTTGTCCCAGGACATACATGTTGTCTCTCAAGCTATTCTTTTTATGTATAAATAACCAAATTAAGAGGTCAATAGAAAACTATTGTACAGGGTTTTAAGGGATGCAGTTTTTGCAAGTCCAAGACTCTCCAAAAAGTAACCAGGACCCTCAAAACAATTAGATGCGAGTCCCAAGGATCCTCTAGGGATCAGCTTCAGAAAAAAAATTGAAGACTGTTTCAAACAGTCTTCAATTTTTTTTCTGAAGTAAGCCCCGAACAGTCAATATATAGCCAATATTTTCTTTACCTTTAACCAGCTCATAGCTCTAAATTCATATAAAAACAAGATGTGTTTGTGAAACACGAATGCCCCCATGGCAAAGGTTAAGTTTTCGGGTTAAGTTTTCAGACATACGGACAGACAGACGGACGAACAGACAGACGGACATGAGTAAAACAATATGCCCCCGATCTCTCGATACGAGGGCATAACAAGTTTAGTGCTTAAATAGGGACTCCCAAACATACAATAAAAGGACCCTTAAGATCCCAATTACCGAGTCCTTTCCACCCCAGTTTATTGGAGTCAGCCTAAAAGCCTGATTGTAAGTGCTTATAAGAAGACACTTACAATAGTTTTGAACTGACCCCTTGGGGTTAAGTTGTAGACTGGTCCTTACAGAAAAGCTGATCAGGGTAGCCTCTTAAATTCCTCTTGAATTTTTTTTTGGACAAGCCCAGTAAGTTGAGATCGTAGTAATGGTGATTCCAATGAGAATTTATAGGATCAGTGTTCACCTTCTTCATGGCAATCTATCCATCATGTGTCCATGTATATTACTACCAACTTTTTTATGTCCCAGCCATGAAAATGACCAAAGGGCAAGAGGTAACTCTGTCCCTCTGTTAATGTGCTTGTGTCGGTGTGTGTCCCATTGTGTCGGGGCATATCTTCTTTATTTTTTGATGGATTTCAAAATAACTTGATAGAATTTTCAATGACAGTCTTGGTCAAAAGTGAAAGCTTTAAGTCTTGGTCACAAGTGAAAGCATTCGGAACATTACTTGGCCATTTCTGTAAACTGCAACAAACCTCGGATGTATGCAAGGCGGATGGGTATGTAACAAAATCATGCATTTTGTTAGGCAGAAACTGTGTAAGAAAAACTAGCAGTGTAGATTTATATCTATTACAGTAAATAACGGCTGAAAAATCTTTATTTTCGAGAATGACAAATCATTCTCAAAAATTAAGATTTTTTTCAGCCGTTATTAAAGAATCTAAAGATATTTATATTAGGATTCGATGGTTTTATCTCAGTGACTTAAACGAGTAGCGTTGGCAACGTCAAATGTTTTCACTCACAGTTTCCAGGGCTAACGCCATTTTAACTGACAACATCGATTTTTTCTAAGGTTTTCCCGTAATTTTTAAAAACTTCTTCTATGTACATCCGAGGTTGATCGTGAGATTGGCCAAGTGGTGTTCCAAATGAAGTGAAAGCTTTAAATTAAATTCATGAAGAATGATGGACCTAAATATACTCATTCAGAAATTTTGAAGTTTTTGTTTAATTTTTTCAACATCATCAAAAGTTGACCAATATGGTACCAATATTTTAAGTAGTAAGAATTCAGGTCAAGATCAAAGCTGATTCTCAAATTCTTGGTCAACATGAGTTGTTCTTAGACAACCATTCTACTTTTTAAATCCATCAATCAATAAATGTTCGAGTAATTCTCAGGATGGACCACACCAAATCATAAGTCTCCAACGATTGGTAGCGGGTAACAACTATTGTATTCAATATCTAACATATGGTATAGAAAATGGGATGTATAAGGATCCAAATGAATATGAAGTAATTGATATAAGTCCAAATTAATGCGCCCCTCAACACCAAATTATCTGTCTTGACCTAGAGACCTAAATCTGGATATCATCAGTTCCCGAGGTTACAAAAGTTTTCTCAGGCTCAGGCTCAATTTTCACAAAATTTTGAATTTAAATAAATGTATGAAAATAAAAGATAATATTAATAAGTTGTTATTTTTAACAACTTATTAATATCATCTATTATGTTAATTCAATAAAATGAGTTATAAAACAGTTTAACGGCTTTAAACTCAAATTGAAATTCAAGAAAATTTTGAATTGAGCCTAAGAAAAGTTTTATAACCTTGGGCCAGATGTGTATTGATGGGGTATATCATCATACACAGCATAAACATTGTAACTTTATAAGGCTTAAAGTAATACACAATGTTAAGTGCATTTTGTTCAGTTTTGAAGACATTGACCTTGATAAATGAAAATGCCCCAGACCTTGACATAAGTATCTGCAGATGGTATAAATCTTGACAAAATTTATCATTGTAATATACTTGAAGTTATTAACAATGATTAGTTTGCATTATAATTTTACAGACATACAGACATGTGCATAGTGGTAAACTAGAAAGCCATGAATGGCTTGAGTTGCTCCACAGGCTTGAAATTCTTGTAATAGAAGTTTTGACTAGATTTTTAGATATTTTGGGTTCTACTGATGTTGAAATGATTTTCAAAGTTTCCACCATATTACATATAGAGAAATGACCTCCGCCCATAAAATACATATTTTTCATCTGATCACAATAATATTTTGTAGACTTATAAAGGGTCACCCAAGGATCATTCATGTAAAATTTGGTTGATATCCATCAATTAGAACCTGAGAAAAAATACTTTTTACCATATTTTGAAATTAGCCACGCCCATTAAATCCATGTTTTTCATGGGATCAAAATTTCTTGAACAACTTTGAAAGAGGGTCACCCAAGGATCATTCCTGTGAAGTTTGGTTGAAATTCATCCAGTAGTTTCTGAGGAGAAGAAAAGAAAAGAAAAAGTTTACGACCGGACGCAAGGACGCACGTACGGACGGATGCACGACGGACACAACCCCATGACAATAGCCCCAGTGGCTTTCAGCAAGTGGAGCTAAAAAACATTTTCCGATCTTTCAATAAGGAAGACTAAAAAAGATGTGAAGGGAGGGCAACATAAGAGATTGAAATAACAAATTTGAACTTTCAATGGACTTTATTTTTTTTTAACTCTGTAGAGAGATTCAAAGTATTCCCTATTGTAAATCTGTGTTTATATATAAATCCATTATTTCTGAGACAGGCAATACAACTTAAGTACATGTGTTAGAAAAGTACTAACTATAGTATAAAAGGCTACAAAATACAGACAACAATCATAACTTCAGAGATAGCAATTTAATATTTTGAAAATAATATGAAAATATTCAGATACAACTAAACTCTTATCAGTCCCCTTAATATTGTTTTACGAAGACAAACTGTAATTACGGCCCTAATCTTGTCAAAGATGATTTCTTATTATTCTGTTTATCATGCAAGCATTTTTTATGTGCTTAAGATTTTATAAAACCTTCAAAATCAAAGAAATTTAAGTGAAAACGGTTCAGGTTTTGATCATGGATATTTCTTTAATGCTTTTTGGTGATTTATCAAGAATAAACGGTAGTTTGTCACTTGATAATCTAACCGCAAAAGCAGTGAAATTATCAAAAATTTATTCCTTCTTTTAGCGCATTTCATCCTATCTGACGTCATCTATGGGGGGAGAAAAAAGTGACGTCACAATGAACGTTGCATAACAATCACATGCTTAATGACGAACTTTACAAAAATATGTCCTAGAAATTTCACATTTTGTTTCAATTTTGCAAGAAAGAAATAGAATAATCGTTTGTTTTATGAGTAAGATCGATTAATATTTCATTTTGTGAACAACAAAAGCTATTTTTTCCCCACTTGTGGCCGTGCCACTCATGAAAATATAGCCTTTGTTGTTCACTCAATGAATATAAATCGATCTTACATTGAAACAAATGATTATCCTCTATACAATTTCTTTCTGAAATTAGACTGCCTGATATCAGGTAGGTGATATATCAGTTCAATAAAAGCTTTGTTACAAAGTTACAAAGCCATGCCAGTATTTTCATATCGTATTTCGTTAGTTTCTAAAGAAAGTGAGTCCCTTTCATACTAAGAGGGTGAAATCTAACATTTAATACAAGACAAAAAATGTTCCAGTAAATTCCTTGTCAGTAATTGGTACTACTGGTCTGTCTTATGTATCATAAGGACATTAAATCCCAACATTAAACAGGAATTAGAGTTGTCACAAAGGTTCTAGTTTAGTTGAGTGTAGATTTCCAGTCTGTAGTTGGTGTAACTGACCCATACTTTGGTGTATTTGACAAAAGGATTGAAAATTGGTCTGCATGGCACTTAAAACACTGCATAGCTCTGTTATCATGGCATTCTGCAAAGAGATAGAACAAAACTCAAGTAAATTCAGTATTCAAGAACAACAAAACTTTGCCAGACAGTTCAGACAAAAGTCATACAACATGCTTCAGTATTTTAGATATAACGCATGCTTACTGGAGTATTAAGCTCGACAGAGACTCCTCGATGCTTACGACATTTGCAACCCCATTCTGTAGGTACCGTTATTTGAGACTACCGTTTGGTATAAAATCAAGTGGTGACATATTCATTCGCAAGGTCAATGAAATTTTTGAAGGGTTACCAGGAATTAAGGCATTAGTAGACGATATTCTCATTTTCGGTCGCACGCGAGCAGAGCATGACGAAAATTTGCAGAATGCATTACGGCGCGCACGAGAAAAGGGTATAAAATTTAACCCAGATAAGTGTATCATTGCTGTCACAGAGGTTCCATTTTTCGGTCACGTGATCACAGACAAAGGGCTAAAGCCTGATCCAGCTAAGGTCGAGGCTATTACGCAGCTCGAAATCCCGGACAGCCGTGCCAAATTAGAGACATTCCTGGGCATGGTTAACTACATGCAGAAATTCGCTCAAAACTTGTCAGAATTGACAGCTCCCCTTCGGAGCCTTCTAAAAAAGGAAATGGAATTTCACTGGGATGAACCGCAGACCCGGGCATTCCAACAAATTAAAAACGTGATTACTAACGCGCCGGTTTTAGGGTATTACGACCCTAGTAAAGAACTTGTCCTCGAGACTGACGCGAGCCAAAGCGGGCTTGGTTGTTGTCTTAAACAGGACGGAAAGCCGATTGCATTCGCGTCGAAAAGCATGACAAAAAGCGAAATTTTGTACGCTCAGATAGAAAAAGAGCTTTTAGGAATACTTTTTGGGCTTAAGAGATTCCACCAATTTACATATGGTAGACCGGTAATATGTCATTGTGACCATAAGCCGATTTCGTCTATCATGAAAAAGCCGTTGACAGCAGCCCCACCACGGTTACAACGAATGTTGCTTCAGATGCAGAAATATGACATCATCGTGAAGCACGTGCCTGGTGAGGATATACCCGTCAGTGATTGCTTATCGCGACATACCGTTAAGGATACTTGTCCTAATTTGATTGATGGTCTTGATTTACACGTTCATGCTGTTAAGCAACATCTTTTTGTTACGGATCGTCGTATCGAAATTGTTAAGTCTGAAACAAGAAAAGAATCTCAAATTATCAAATTAAAGCAAACAATTCTTGAAGGATGGCCGTCGGATAGGTCAAAATGCAATCCGTTGATCTTAGAGTTCTGGAATCACCGTGATGAACTTGCGGTCGAAGATGACCTGGTTTTCCGAGGTCAGTGTATTGTCATACCGAAATCTTTGCGACAAGAAATGGTTAAAAAGGTGCACACTTGTCACCTCGGTTTAACCAAAACAGTCCAACGCGCAAAAGATAGTATTTTTTAGCCTGGCATGCAAAAGCAAATAACAGACTTTGTACTGCAGTGCCCAACTTGCCTTACACATAGAGATTCAAACGCGCGGGAACCAATGGTTTCTACAGAGTTTCCAGATAGACCGCACCAAAAGATTGGTACTGACTTATTCCATTTGGATGGAAAAGATTATCTGCTTACGATTGATTACTACAGTCGATTTTTTGAGGTCGATTATTGACCCGACACGCGTGCCTCTACAATTATACATAAATTGAAGGTACATTTATCACGCAACGGAATATGCGACATTCTTGTTAGCGATAACGGACCTCAATTTTCGTGTTCAGAATTCGCCGAATTTGCGAAAGAATGGAATTTTAATCACACAACGTCATCGCCATTCTATCCTCAAGGAAATTCTATGGCGGAAAAGGGTGTTGGGATTGCGAAAAAACTCATGAGAAAAGCAAAAGATACTGGTCAAAATCCTTACATAAGCTTTCTCGAATACAGAAATACACCCCTCGACTGTGGGTACTCGCCGGCACAACTTCTTTTTAACAGAAGAACTAAGTCCGTTCTTCCAATTACGAACAAGGCTTTAAAACCAAAACTCGTAAATAACAATAGGCTACGCGAGTCAATGATTCATTTGAAAAATACTCAAAAACGGGGATATGACAAAACATCAAAACCATTGAAGCCTTTAAACTTACATGACTCGGTTAGAGTTCAATTTGGAAAATTTTGGAGACCTGGGAAAGGTATGCAAATTCACCCAAATAGGTCATATACTATACAGACTAGGGATGGTGCTATGTATCGCCGGAACCGTCGCGCCATAATCAAAACAAATGAAAACACCTTTGACATTAAACCGGCTGATTTTAACATTTTGGCACAGCCATCAAATAGTTTCCCAAATGAGCCCCAAATTACTGAGAGAAATCAAAAAGCCCCAGACCCATTGCCACAAAACCCATATATCACACGGTCTGGTAGAGTAGTGAAAAATAATCAGCGCTACAACAGTGCAGAGTGGACAAAATAAAGTAAACAATTCAAATAGAGTTGACAGGATTCATGAATGAATTTTGGGCATACTTTTAATGATGTTAATTAAGCATGTAATTGAATAATACACTTTACCGTATAACATGTTTTATTTCAGAGATAAGAGACTTAAACTTGATTTCAACATTAAAATGGTTTTAAAATTGTTTAACACCAATTTTCTTAAAAGAAGGGAAATGTAGTATATTGTAATGTACATGTATGTTTGTAAATGCGCATGCCTAAAATGTAATTGATCAGCGTCCCTCGCGCACTCACTTTTGGAATAGATTTCATTATGGAAACACGCTTCGTGTATTTTGTTATCGTCCAAAGTCACAACACGCTATCTACTTTCTATAACATGTGGAAAATATTTGAATTTGAGATTTTGAAATTTCCCTAAAACTCTTAATTTGTTTTAAACAAATTTAAAATTGAATTTGATAAGAATTGCTTAACTGCATCACTGAATGAATATAGAAAATGAAACTATTATGGCAAAAGAAGAAATGGTAATAACCAACATTTTCTTATTTTCACATAATTTAAGAATTGCTTAACTGCATCACTGAATGAATATAGAAAATGAAACTATTATGGCAAAAGAAGAAATGGTAATAACCAACATTTTCTTATTTTCACATAATTTCTACCTTTAATTGAGGCAAAATTTTCATTTAGCTTCATATGGTTACTGCAATTATTACGACTAAAAAAATAACATCTTTAATTTGTGTTCAGGAATATTTTCTTCATAATTGCACATTTAAGAATGAAAAGCAGCATTAACATTTGTCTATAGGTCATAAAGATCTGAAAACTGATCGTCAGACCTCTAAAAAAAATTACAGTCCTGTGCATGAAAAATAAGGGATCAAGATCAGTCCTCATGCCTGAGACCTGTGGATTTCAGGGAGGACTGGTACAAGACACCATGGTACAAGTCCTTTAGGCCAGTAGTAATGGTCATATCATTTTCAATCTAGTTGCCTTTCAAGTTCTTTTTTTTTCACTATGGAAAAATTGTGGAAAAAGAAGAAATTGCTTGTCACAGGCATTTTTTTTCATTACCAAGACTATTCTCTTTAAAATATACCCCTTAAATTGATAAAATATAAATAAAGTATTCACAGAAGACCTGTTATTATCAGGAAGAACCTGTCAGATTTCAGGTGCAAACAACATCACCAAAAATCTCAAAGAAGTATATTATAGTTAACCAGCTTGAGACCAAAGGTCAAGAATCTAATGAGTACCCATTTCATGCTGGTTACCTCTGGTTTTTGAATCAAAGATAATTCAATCCAAATACAATATATTGGAATAAATTTCCTTAGACGATATAAACCCTTGTCATGCTGAATAAAAAACCTTGGCAAAATTATGTATAAATCAAAGTGCTGAAAGCTCTGTATTTCCTACTTGTGTGTCAGCATTTGATTTTGAAAATATTATTTCTGAAACTTTTTTGGTTAAAAAAGGAAAAACAGGTAGTATAGACAAAGATCAGACTGCACCTTTGTGCAGGCTGATGTTTGTCTATAGCTCCTGCCAAGGTAGGAATATTCTGGGTTCAGCATGACAAGGGTTAAAATAATTCTCAGCCAGTTTGATAGGAAAGGATGTAACTTGTATCATGTTGAAAGTTTTAAAAGAAATGTTTAAATGAAATTGTAACTCATCACATGAAAAGGGACTATCTTGGTACTCTGTAGAACAAATATTTGGAAAAAGGATTTGTTCTAGCATAGGTTAACTATAATTTTGGAAATGATCAAAGAGTACGGTAGAATAATCATTCTTAAGCAAAAAAGAACAAGAGCCATGTTGGACATGGCAAAAGTCCCCTACCGGCTTTGTTTGTCTCAATGTTTTCCCAAGCCAATTCTATCAGGGACGTCAAAACCAGGTCTTGTTTTGGAAAGGGTTAAACAAGACTTACATGAGTTGTTGTCTCTGCTGTGCCCACTATACAATTCATGCAAGCAATAGACAGATGCAAGAAATAGTATCAATAACAGTTACCTTGTCTGATCCAAGATGTTTTTCTTCAGTCTTGTTGGTAAGAAATGAGAACTTTCACTGGAGGTGATTAATACTGCTGCATCACCACCCTGACTAACATGGCTTATAATTTTTTTTACATTTTAAAACAGGTTTCATCAAGTTAGCTTGCTTAGTTATTAAGTTATTGCAGGATCCATTTTTTGCCATATTTTCACTATTTCCGTTACCATAGCAACCGCACTTTTTGTCAAAGAACAAAGATAAAATGATGTGCATAATCTACACATTGCCATCTAGTCATATACCAAGTCTCATCAAATTAGCTTGCTTACTTATTAACTTATCGCAGGATCCAATATTTTTTGCCATATTTTCACTATTTCCGTAACCATAGCAACAACAATTTTAGTCTAAAAACAAAAATAAAATGATGTGCATAATCTACACATTGCCATATAGTCATATACCAAGTCTCATCAAACTAGCTTGCTTAGTTATTATCTTATCGCAGGATCCCATTTTTGGCCATATTTTCACTATTTCTGTAACCATAGCAACCTCAATTTAAGTCGAAAAACAAAAATAAAATGATGTGCATAATCTACACATTGCCATCTAGTCATATACCAACTTTCATCAAAAACGCTTGCTTAGTTATTAAGTTATCGCAGGATCCAGATTTGAGCGGACAGACGGACAGACGGACGGACAGACGGACGGACAGACGGAGGGCAAACCTATAGTCCCCTCTGGTGTGAACACCGGTAGGGGACTAAAAATACATAATGAAATATCTTTACGTCAAATGTCCATAAGACGAAGTTATCTCTCCGTCGAAGTATTTTTCAAGTCCCGATCTATTTACTCTTTATTTCTATGTATTTCAACCTCCATACGTCGTTATCCGTTGCTCGAAATTTTTCTGTACGTCAAACCAATTTCAAGGTCCTATCACTATTGTTTGTGCACGTTCACACCTCTTTACGACAAACCCTAACCTTGATTGATGAAAATTGTAATCGAGGTAGTTTTTCACACATTTGACCTGTCAACCACAATAATTGACACGCGCGATCTCAGTTTTGGATATTGATTGTTTACCTGATTGGGTTTGATTGTTTGTAACAGAGAGAGAATGTGAAGGGTTAAGTGATTTATTGTTTTGAAATGAAAAGGATCGGCAAAATGCATTGGACCTACGACGTTAAATTTGTAATTCTCATCGACAACGGAGGCATGTAAAGCCAATGCCACGCGGGACTTGATTGGTGAAGTACCCGGTAAACACGGGGCGGTAAACACAGGGGTATAGCTATCAACATTGACCAACATGACGTACCCAAGGAAGGACCGGGTAACCAATTCGAGAATGATTTGTTCAGGAAATTATATATGCAGAAATCATTATCAGATATGTTTTTGCTTGAGAAACGCGAAATGTAAACCTGTAACACAAAAGTCATTGTCTCATAGATCCAATAGTACATCATGTAAGCACATGTAAATTTGTAAATGAATGGCTTGTTTGAAAACTTTTTTGCTTTAGGTTTTAAATGTATGTTTTATATGATGTTTATAAACAAATAAAAATGTAAATAAAAATAAGTATCATTTTTTATATTCGATTAATTCATCACGCTAATCAAATACGCCCGTTCATTCGCCACCAGTTTTGGTCGTACCTAAGTGTGAGGATGGCCGCATATGTCTTTGTCCCGAAGATCGCCTTTTATCCGTTCGTCGAACTTTCTATACGTCAAAGTTTTTTGGCGAGTCCCCCGAAGTTCGACATATAGATATTCCACTGTATATATATTTCTGAAAACTTTTGACTCTGGTCAGTCTGGGCAGATGTTGAAATAGGGTCACAGTTTGCGTACTTCCCACTTTTCACTTAATGGGTCACAATTATAATAAGGTCCCTTTTCCCCGGATACCAAATAGTTCTTAAAGGAACACTCCTTTATAATCATTCTTTGCAAGTTTGATGGGTATCAGGGCCAAAGTTAACAAGATGTGTTTGTGAAACACGAATTCCCCCGGAACAGCATTTTTTTTAAAGTTTGACCTTGGCAGATGACCTTGACCTTGTCACATGACCTTGACCTTGTCACATGACCTTGACTTTGGTGTACAGCTTTGTATGTCAAATACTTTTGGAGAAAAGGCAAAGGTTAAGTTTTCGGGTTAAGTTTTCGGACAGACGGACGGACGGACAGACGGACGGACGGACGGACGGACGGACAGACAGACATGAGTAAAACAATATGCCCCCGATCTCTCGATAGGGGGGCATAAAAAACATTTTTTGTGCTCAACTGAGAATTTTCTCAAAAATAGAATTCAAACAAGAGCTGTCAGAGGACAGCGAAGCACAACTATTGCTAGTGCTGGATAGTAACAGCAAATCAATATCAACATTGGAAAATTCTATTAAATGAAAGTCAAAAGTGATGAATCTTCGTCTAGAAGCTGATAATATGGTCACAAAAGTATTTACAAAGTTTCCAAGAAAAAGCTTTCGTAGAAACAGAAATGTAAGATAAACATCAGTTGCATGTAAAACTTTTACCAAGATTTTTAAGTCCGAAAAGGGTTAAAATTCAACTAAATTCAATATCAGAGAAATGAACCTTTGTCTACAGGACGATATTATGGTCACAGAAGCATGTGCAACGTTTCTTAGCAACAGCTTAAATAGAAACATAAATATTATTGATAAACAACAGTTGCACATAAAAACTTAACCAAATACAAAATTTCCAAGCAATAGCTTAAGTAGAAACTTAAATTTAACTGTTATACAGCAGTTGCACGTAAAAACTTAACCAAGAATTTCTAAGACCTAAAGGGGTTAATTTTCCACTATAAAAGATATCATAGTTATGAACCTTTGTCTAGAGGTTGATAACATGGTCACAGAAGCATGTGTCAAGTTTCTATGGTAAAACCGTACCTAGAAGAAGATATTACTGATATACAACAGTTGCACATAAAAACTTAACCTACAAATTCTAAATCTGAAAAGGGGTAATATTCCTCAAAATAAATTATAAAAGTATTGTATCCTTGTCTAGAGGCTGAGATTATGATCACAGAAGTATGTGAAAAGTTTCCAAGCAATAGCTTTAATAGTAACAGAGATTTTACAGATATACATCAGTTTCACATAAACTTAAGCAAGATTTGTAAGTCCAAAAGGATTAAAATTCCACTAAATTCAATATCAGAGTAAGGAATCTTTGTCTAGAGGCTGATTTTATGATCACAGAAGTATGTACAAAGTTCAAAGCAATAGCTGTAGTAGAATTAGAGATTTGACAATGTTGGAAATAAAAACTTAACCAAAGCATAACGCTGACACCAACGCTGACACTGACGCCTAATATTATCTTTTATATTCATGCACTTATACATGTATAAGTATTGCAATAAAATAACAGCTTTAATTTCAAGTTAAAGATTGAGACAATCCTGATCTGAGAATTTGAAAAGTTTCAAATCTGGGGCCCTGATGAAACAAATATCTTTCTCCATCTTTTAATTACAAGTCAAGTTCTACAAGTCCAAAATTAAATTGTTTGGTTACAGGTTAATAACTAGACAGAAAGAGCCATATACTTACTATTCTGCCATCTGATACGGATAAAGATTTTATCCAGAAAATATTTTCTAAATTAGATGTTAAATCTGACAACAGTGGAGTTATTTGTGGGAACAGTTCACTGGCAAATCTGAAATGAAGGGGTAAAAATAGGAGAGATTAAACTGGTCATCTTTTTTAGTGTTGCCAAAGCATCAATATAACAAGAGCATAGGTGCCAACACTCTGGTGCTGGATAATGCAAAAAAAAAATTAAGTTGAAATGGGGGCATATCTCTTACAAAAATACTTTCATGGTAATCCATCTTGATAGTAATGATAGCTCTTGTCATTCTCGACACACATGCAAAAATTCATGAAGTTATCTCCAATAACAACTGAGATATGACTAAGATTTTGTCACACCAACACAGACATGAATGACGCCAAGATGATCAATACCTCCGAAAACAACCCAGCTATTAATGGCTCAATGGTATCTAATTTATGATGGATAACATTTTTCTTTCATGCCCAAATCTTCCACATCAAGAAAAAAATTTTTTGTTTGCTTCACTGAAAGCCAGATAAATAGAGAATAATATGTCAGTGTCTGCAAATATCAATATTATCTAGTCAAGGTTGCAAGAATTTATCACGAGAAGGCTTTGCCAAAAACAGGTAACATTGATATTTTAACCCTTGTCATGCTGAATAAATTTTGGCTAAAAATTTCCTTCAAAATCAAAGGGTAAAAAGTACTGAAAGTCCAAATTGTAGGCCAATTTTTATTTGATAAACTAAATCTATTGATAATTCTGGTTTGAAAGTGAGAAATAGGTGGTGTAGACTAACATCAGACTGCACATATGTGCAGGAATATTCCGGGTTCAACATGACAAGGGTTAAGACACTTACATATTATTCTATTTATTATGCAATCATTTTTAAGGACTCAAACTCTTTTTTAACCTTTAGAATCAAAGAAATTAAGGTGAATGTTGACCTGGTTATGATCATGAATATGCAAATCATTTCTAAAAATATAGAACCTGATATCATTTTATGTTATTATGCAAGTGATATCAGATCATACAGGCTTCCTTGCATGATATATTTAATAGATCTCTGTCTTTTCTATGTACCACAACATACCTATGATACTGGGCCTCCAGTTTGAGATAATCTCCCTGGAATGGTTGTTGTAGTCTGTGTATTAATTGATCTTTACTATCAATAATGGACTCTATATGACTGTTGAGACTCCTTATCTTGGCTATACGCTGCTCTGAAAACAGATTAAATGAGCCTGTGCATGACATTTCCAACAATTTCAAATGTGTGTGAGGTGCAAACATTGAGCAGCATAGACAGCCATCTAATGTAAAAATAATGTTACCTGATGGTGTACAGGTACTTTGAGACCTCATGTATTTACTCAAAGCATAGTGAAGACACGGGTCAGACTGTGCGGATGCACAGGCTGATTAGAGTCTTTGCTATGTACATATATGTAATGGTTGTAAATCTCATGTACAGGCTCATTAATGTGTAATGTACCAGCAACACTTGATTCAAGCTTAATCTTGAAGCACACATATTGCTCACATGTAAGAAAAGGCAGAATATTCCTAGTCCAAATCTATTAGCTCTTAGCTTATTTGCATAAATATCACACAAGTGTCACAACACACATTTATTATTAAATATAAAACGGGTCATTTCACTCCAAGGGTATACTTCATATATTATACAGTTATTTCATGGTGTTTCGTTTAACAATGAAAATCATCACGAGGTGGCATCAGGGAGCAGTTCATAATGTAATCCCCAACATCAAGGGCAATAGTTTTCATTGTTTCTCAAATATCCATCAAATAAATGTTTTCATACCAGTGCCTTCTTTGGACTGAAATTTCTTTTCGCCAACACTTTCGCCAAATCAAAAAAAAAATGATGGGTTATGCCCCCGGAATTAGTAATTGATAATTAAGTGTGCTTTAAGTCAACAGTCAATATTTAAACTTAAAATAGTTTACCATGACATCTTTTGTATGCAGATTGTTAAAGCATATGCTGAAGGTAGCAACTTGAACTTGGTAGCAACAAAAAGATCTTCTCACAAACAATAAACATGTGAAATATGAAGATTAAATCTCATTCCAATTAAAATGATATGGCCAATTTAGAGTTTTTATAATGGAAATCATTGACCTTGAAAATTTGACCTTGACCCAAAACAATGTCTAAGTTATCTACTTAAAGACCTTACGCTTTGACTGATGACCTTGAACTTGGTGACAACAGAAATATCTTATCACAAGCAAAGCACATGTGAAATATGAAGACCCTATCTCATTTCAATTAAAAGTTTGACCAACTTTGAGTGAGTTTTTATGATGGAAATTATTGACCTTGACAATTTGACCTTAACTTTTGGGTAGATCCTTGCCTTACTTTTCTTATAAAAGGTATTGTCACAAGTAATAAACATTTGAAATATGAAGGCTATATCACTTACCATTGCAAAATAAAGGCCAATTTCAAAGCTTTAATTTTCTTTATTCTGACCTTGACACATGACCTTGAACTTAGTACAAACAAAAAGGGTCTGTCACAAGCAATGAACATGAGAAAAATGAAGTCTATATCTGTAACCAATCAAAAGTTATGGCCAATATAAGGGTTTGAAGGACACAAAGAGAGAGTATGTAAAGCTAATAACATTAAGGCCATTTTCCCATGACACATTTTTTGGGGTTTGTCACAAGCAATGAACATGTGAAATATGAAGTCTATATCTGTAACCAATCAAAAGTTATGGCTAACATAAGTTTTTGCAGGACACAAAGAGAGCTTTCATATAGCTAATAACATGATTAAGGCCATTTTTCCCATGACACATTTTTCCTAATCTTAATTTTTCAATAATTTAAGGTCAAGATGATCTGATTTGCTACTCAACTATGAAGTTTCATATAATTATTCTGACTTTTGGCCTAGGGGAAATTGGCAAAAAACTAATTTTTACATTAAGGCCCATTTTTCCATGATGCAGCCTTAAATTGAGAAAATAGTAAAAAAAAAGTTGTCTAGAAAATTTTCCAGGAAGACTATAAATGAAGTTTCATCCAATTAGGCCCAAGGGTTCCTGAGATATGACATCAGACAGATGGATGGACAGAAGGATGGATGGATCCGCGAAAATTTTTGGAGGAGCATAATTTACTATGAAACAGTTTGAAATAGTTAGTATAAATTAATATAGGAGATCAGGTTTTATATATAATATGTACTTAGTGTTTTGTATGAGAAACAAGAGCTGTCACTGTAAGATGACAATGCCCCCGACACCGCTTTGATTTTAAATTATGGCCAATCTATGTTGAAGGTCAAGGTCATCCAGGGGTCAAGGTCACCAAAGTATGTGCCTACAGAAAGGTAATGTACCAAGGAATGTTGTGGTAAAGTATGATGCGAATATGTTAAGTAATAAGGAAGTTATGGCCAATGTTAAAGTTTTTGGACGGAATGACGGACGGACGGACAAGTCAAATTTATGATGCCTCCCTATCAGGGGCATAAAAATATCTAACGAGGTTGGGAGAATCGATCATTGTCGAGGCTCTGCCGAGACAATTATCAATTCCCACAACCGAGTTAGATATTTTTTCATACAATACACTAAGTATGTATTATATTTATCTTATAACCTCTATTTGCCTTGTTTTCGTAGATGTTTCTAACAGAAATGCAAACTTCTAAAAATAACTGCATTATATCATTGTTCCAAAAATAACTATGTGATATCATAAAAAATATCATACGGGGATGTTATCACACGGATATTTGTATAGTTATAAGATAAATTATAATATGTTTACCTAGTGTATCGAGGTGTGTGATATCACTGGTCTCCTTATCCTGCATTCTACACTGTATCTCTAAATTAACCTGTAAGCAGTAACATTAAAATTTATCCATGAACATGAAAGTTACTTTTCCCTAAGCTAAATAAAAAAATATTTCAAACAGAACATCTTCTCATGCCATCAATGATTATAAGCTAAGACCCAGACAAGCAAACTTTTTAACATTTGACTTTGTTCTATGATCTTGTCCTTTGAGCTACTTGATTTTTTTTTTTTCACGAAATGGCACAACTACTCATCAGGGAAAACTATGGTGCTTAGTTATTAGAAATCCATTCACAAAATTTATTCACAAAAATAACTTTGTACTATTTTTCTCTGTAGTTGTCTCTTATCACATGACAATCTATGTGTGTCTGTTGGAGTGTTTATGTGTGTTCTGGTTTGTGAGTCAAACCATCTGGAATGTATTTATCCAAAATTATCACCATTCAATATAGGTGTATAAGTAAATAGCCACGCAAAGACTGACTTGTCATAGCAGGGCTCATGCTAGTGTTACATTTGAAGAGTCAACAGCCCCTTTATTATGAAATTCTTGGGGTCAAATCTGATTTCAAAGGGGTCAAAACAACAAAGAGAACAAATTATTGAAAGGAATTTTAAAAGTTTTGTAAAGATATATTCTGTGATCACTTTTGTTAAAATTAAGATTGTATACAGTTAGATGCTTCATAGAAGTTTTAAGGGATAACACCTAGTTCTGACCCTTAGAATTTTTTTTTCCAAGGAGGTCACAATAACTCCTTGGGAGAAATTTCTAGGGTCAAGTAAGACATTTTTAGAGTTTAGGGGGTCAAAACCAAAGTTTAGAGGTCAACACAAGCCATGTAATTGCGATACAATACAAGCTGCTACAGGGAATTTTCAATGAGGGTAGATGTATGGACCTAATGAGGGATAGAGTAGATGATTCAATATCTATGGCTCAGCACAAAACACTTGTAACTGCTTATACACATATAGGCAGTTACACATGTTTCGCACTGAGCCATCATTATATAACCACCTCCTGCATTGTAAAAAAAAAAGTGTACCTTGTTTAGTTCTGTCTTGGTCTTGCTCATACTTTTCAACAATTTAATGAGTTTTATCGACGGTAGATTGATCTCAGTAGCTCCATCTTCGTCAAGGTCAAATTTCTGAAGAAAAATATCACTGCAAGAATTACCAATAGAAAGAGTAATTAATTTTCAAATATGTGAACTGTCACATGAAAAGGAGCCATCCTGGAAAGTGTGTTAAGTTTCAACCCAATTCAAACTTCACAGACTGAACAGACTAACTTGGGTGGAAGCTTTTCACCATTATCTCATTTTCATCATGTAGAAAGTCCAATCTAACTTCCCCGTCAAAGAATATTTGAATTGTGACCCCTGGCTGACCTATGCTGGACCAAATCTCTAATTCAAATGTTTATTTTAATGAGTTCCCAGATGGTGCCTTTTCATGTGACAGGTCATATATTCAGGACTCGGAGCAAAACAGTTGCAACTGCCTATATATTTATAGGCAGTTACAACTGTTTCACACTGAGCCATCATTATGTTGCCTGTCACACAAAAGGGAACATAATGAGAACTCTATAAAAAAACATTGGAGAAAGGATTAGATATAACAGAGGTTAACCAAAGGCCACACATCTCAAATATAGTATGACAGCAAGTAATTGATCATTCTTGTTTTAGAAAATTTGATTTTTACAAAAAGCATAGACCCTGGTTTGTATGCACAGTTTGCTATGTATGAATTGTCCTCAACCCAAGCATAGCTGAAAAATAACCGACATGAGCCGGTGTTGAACCAACGCAGCAAAAAATTCAAATAATTGGTTAACAAGTCCAATGCGCTAACCACTGAGCCAAAGAAGTATCTAAAATAATTCAAAGTATATTGCATATGCTATTCTTTTATGTTGGAACAAAAAAAAAGAGAGAGGGGAAGCCTACCTACCAACTTTAATTTTCCCCCTGTGTTATAGGAAACACAGGTATTCTTTTTGTGATTTTTTTTTTTGCCTTAACCCATTTACCTATTTGAACCATGCTCAAATGAAAGGGGCTGTGGGCAACTAGTCCCTACTAGTTTTCTTTTCCTGATATATTTCTTGCCCGAAAAAATGCGCAAAACACTTTTCTCTTGAAATCTGAATCATTATTGTGCTTACAGATAACACAATATCCGATGGTTAACGGATTTCGATTTTGTCATTTTTTGTTATTTGACATGCTTAATAATGTTAAGTTGCACAGAAGTGCAATCACTAATAAAATAAATGTCCTTTTTTTCATGGTGGCATAGATATGTCACCACTTATAAGATAATTAATTGATCTGCCAATACTTACCAAATAATCATCACAATATCTGGTGTTTAAGGGGTTTCTGATTTGTCATGTTTTGTTAATTGACATGCTTATCTTAGGTTAACAGAAGTGCAAAGAACTTCACTACTGCAAAAGGGTCCCATTAAAAATACATTTAAAGACCATTTATGGTCCATGAAACAAGGAAAACTATTAAAATGAGCCATTAGTCCTTGTAAAAAAATCAATGGGTATACGATTTGACCATTTAAAACCCAAGAAATGCAGATTTCTATAATTGGTCAGCATAAAGGTATTGGCATTAAAAAAGTAATTGGCCATTACTTCATGTTTTAGCTTTATTCATGCCCATCATCTACCATGAATATTTTCTTCAGCCCATCAATCACCCAAGAATGGTGGCCATTGAATAAGAAAAGTACAAATAATGGCCATAATAAAGATTGCTAAAAGTGTTAGTCACTGGCATTAAAATAAACTATGACAATTAATCATGGCCATTAAATATATCATTGAATTCTGAATCTGACCATTCATGGGCATTATCTTTGATTGTAATGTGGATCAAAGAATACCGAAATTTTTTAAACTTCTTTTATTTTGATTCATGCCCATTAAATACCATGAACATTAATTTATGACCATCATTACCCACTGAAGATGACCATTAAATACCAAACAGTAACAAATAATGGCCATTATAAAAATTGCTAAAAACCCTTTGCTTCTTTAATTTTGAATCATGCCTATTTACTACCATGAACATTTATTCATGCCCATCAATTGATTGATTGATTGAATGGAGTTTAACGCCGCTTTCAACATTATTTCAGTTATATCGCGGCGGCTGGAGCACCTAACAATGGATTCCTGGTATTTCTCTCACCAGTACAATCATAACATCCTTTCCTAGCCTCCAGCTACTATCTCACATAGGTCTACGTTCATGCCCATCAAAGATGGCCATTAAATATCAAACAGTAACAAATAATGGACATTATAAAAATTCATTGGCATAAAAAAAATCTTGCCTATTACTTATGGCCATTAATATATCATGGAATTGTGAATCAGATAATTCATGATCATAAACTTGTTTGTAATTGGGATGAAAGGAATACAGAAAAGTTTTAACTTTTATTTTCATTTTGATCCATACCCAGTTACTACCATAAACATTTTTTAAAGCTAATCACCCATGAATGATGGTAATTAAATACCAAATATGATAAATAATGGCCATAATAAAAAAAAATTCAAGTCATTAATTGGCATTGAAAAAATTCTGACAGTTAATTCTGGCCATTCACATGCTGTTGAATTCTTAATCAGTTCACATGGCCATTAACATTATTTGAAACGGGTATTTATAAATGAGAAATTAAATGCAGAATTCAAGATTTAACTACTTTCATTTTGATTAATGCCCATGAGACAAACCATGAATAAGTTGTTATACAAAGTTATGGGCAAGAGTACTAGTCTAAAAGTGTCCGTGAATCCAATCTATGGAAATCCAACATGGCTGCTGTTTTCAAACAAAATTTTCATTTGAAATGTTTTTTGCCTTATTTTCTTGCACAATGGGAAGAATAGCAAGCAGAAGGTATGTTAAAAGCTGAAATTTGATTATTCTAATAGAATATTGTACTGTTGGAATAAAAACAATTTATTTACAAAATATTAGACAAATTTTAACTGAAGCCTTCCATTTGAAAATTGAAAAAAAAAAATCTTGTTTTTTATATGATTTAAGCCAAAAGTATTTGTGCAAATATAATCAAACCCCAATTAAACATTGTTGCTTCGATTTTATATTAGAATTATATGAAATATATCTGTCAAGTTGTATAATGTTTGTAGATACGTACCTATGCATTTTCATTCAACCCTATAGGGGACTTCTGATGACCTACATTTAAGGGGTAACACTAATGGGCATGATTTGGATTAGGGGGCATAAGAATAATTGTCATTAAAATTTTCAATGCCCATCTTTTTTGGCCCAGTACTGGGATTTTTTCCTCTAGTTTGGCCATTACAAAAATAAAGCCCATTGAACAAATTTTAGGGTAACAATAATGAGGATGATTTGTATTAATGGGCATAAGAATAATGGGCATTAAAATTTTCAAAGGCCATCATTTTTGGCACATGACTGGTATTTTCCCCCCATTGTTTGGCCATTAAAAAATGTATGCCCATTAACAACATTTAAGGGGTAAACTTTGATGGGCATAATTTGTCTATTAAAAACAATTTAGTACTTTTTTATGGCCATTACTTGGCAGATACTTTGACCATTAATTTGTCATTTTATTTTTAATGTCCATTACATTTATTTCGGGGTTTTGGATAATGGGCATGGTAAGTAGTGAAATAAAATTCTTTCCCATTAATCTATATTCATGCCCAGCACAATGTGGCTTTTAATGGCCACTGCCCATTAAAATGTGCCATGAAAAATATTAATGGGTAATGAATTTAGGAAATAATAAAATTCATGGCTACCATTAAAATTAATAATAACTACCATTAAAAAATAATGCCCAACAATATTCATTTTTGTAATGGTCATTAATTCCCCAGTAATTACTCCTGAAAATCTAATGGTGTCCTTTCTCCATTTTTGGCCATGAATGACTTGTTTAATGGCCGTAACTCTCGCATTAAAATAATTTAATGTTAAATTTATGGCATCTTGATGGTTTATTAATGCCCAACACAATGTGGCTTTAAATAGGTGATGTTAATGGCCCAAGCCATGAATTTTTCATGGCTGATTCATGGTTGAACTTGCAGTAGTGCTTGTTTCTCAATGGATGTAAAATAAATAGGTTTAAACCAGATAATTATCAGGCCTTTTTACACATTATCTTTTCTTATGTGCCCTTCCTGCAATTGAACAGCATTCACAGGGAAATCACACAGTTCCCATTATACGCAGATAAAAGACCAGTGGCTAGTGGGCTATGACGTCATACGGAAAATCCCTATCAGATGTAAAAAATGTATTTGGGCTATTTTGACCACATAGAAAATCAGCTTTGGGCCGTTTTGACCAAATTACGCATCTTCTAGACCGTTTGAACTTGCACCTGTCCAGCCAGTATAGAAGTGCAAATAGGCTGACTTTGCCTATCAGGGTACAAATGCTCGTATCCCCTATTTCTATATATCTGTTCTTGTCTACTTTGCCGTCCGCAGCACTCGAGTATTAATTGTAGGGTGTGAAATCTCATTATGTAATCAAACAAAATGCTAACCGGATCTTTACATTCTTACTACTACATGCAGCCGGGAAAAGTGGAAAATTAGGTCGTTTGATGGTGCATAATGGGTATTTTTGTAAGCTGCAAGAATTGTTTACAAAACTAATCATTCATGGCTTATTTTTGGCAGTGTCTTAAAAAAGGTTGAAACTAGGTCACATTCAAGAAATGTTTTTTGTGTGAAAGATTTCATAGATATGCATTATGCACAGCTAAGTTGCTGCATTGAAATTGTGACCTAATTACCTGCAGGCAGCTAGCTCAAATGATAAATGACGTCATAGGAACGGATTTATAGAAAAATGGCGGCCACAGATTTTTTAGTAGGGAGAGTTTAAAATTTAATTGGATTCTCATCAATTGAATTAGTTTACTTAATAAAAGTGCTATGCCCAGATGGAATAATGATTATTCTACACACTCATGTACAAAAATAGTAAGTTTAATCTGAATTTAAACTATTTGAATTTGATAACTTATTAAGAAGAACGGAGATACAGGAAAAGGGTATATGGTGATTTGCCCAGTTTTCGTGAAGGACCCTAAATTCGTGGTATTCTGGATAATCTTACGTCATTCTCAAGCACGCGACGTCCACGCGCTATAATTTTGTCGTTCGTTTGTTCCTGCTTCAACGAACACCCTACGCCATCTTCACTCGCTTCTAATCAAGTAAAGAAAGAAAATGCAGCAAAAATAAATATTCTAAACATTCTTACTGACAGATTTAGAATTTACACAATGAATCAAATAGGCAGAGGTACTTGAGATGATCTAATTATTATATCAGCCACTGTATTCTTTTAAAAACAACTTTTAAATCATTCACAAGGAATGCTTGATTTAAGAAGTGCCCAGTTTTTTAGAGGAAAATTTAGAAACAAAGAATTTTGTCATTGACTTATTGAACAACCCACGAATTCTGGAGCCTCAATTCCGATGACGTCAGGGGTCAACAGCTTATCCAAAATGGCTTCCAATGTAAACAATAACTCGCAATTGACATAGATGTAGGTAAGTTATAAAATAACAAATATTTTCAAGTGTTATTTAATGAGTTTTGTAGCACTGACTTGTCTTTGTCATCCGGGAGTTCCCTGTGAATTATTTATACCACGAAAACAGGGCCAACCATCATATATATTGTTCAGTCATCCAACGGGGTACGAGATTGTAGGGTACGAAGTAATTGCTTATTTCTGTTTGTCAATACCTTTGATATATGTCCCGTATGTTCGCCAAGCGTAACAGCTTTCTGTAATGCAGTAGTTGCCTTATCTCTAACATCCCATGGGTTACCAGACTCGGGGATTTTCAAAAAGTTGTTGTGTTCCATTTTTCGTTCAAAATATTTCTGTTTGGGTAGTTACAACCTCCTAATTAAAGATTATCAATTTCGTTTCTGGTTCCCGACCTTGAGTCAAGCATTCGTTTATAAGCTGAAAACCATTTTAGACTGGTTAAAATTTCACAACTTGAATTAAACGCAAGGAAAAAATGAAAACAAAAGATAAAAGTTAAAGTTTTAAAGGAATTATTTATATACTCTGATTAAATATCAGACTTTTAAGAATGTCTTGTTTTTGAATTCTTTTTAACTTATTTAATCTTTTCTATTCGTTACAGTTTTAAATAAGAATGAGTATTGGAAAACGAGCTTTTCCAAACCAGTCTAGTTTATACGGAAGCAGCATGATTATTTGACAAGACCTGTCATTCAATGTCAACAAACCGTACAGGCAACATAATCAAGTGATTACAAATCTTGTTTTACCGTTAATGATCAAAAGATGCATTTAAAGGAATATAGAATATGCATGCCATTGACTGTAGAAGAGGTGTGTATTTACCATTTAAATAGAACTAATGTTCAATTTCATTGAGGAATTTGTAAAATAATCAAATCAAAGCTACATTTTTTCTTGCATTGAATCACGACCCTTTTTATAAACTGACAGAAAATGAGGCAAAATATTGCAAAGTTGTCTTCAACAAGATAGTTATGAGAACAAAGATAGTGACACCTATAAAGTGTTTACCGAGTGGTTTGCTGTATTGCTTCTAGTTCATGGGGCAGGGTGGTACCTGTCCTTCACAAGGTTGTTTGCTATAGTTGTAGTTGGGGTGACCCCGGTCTTGTATGCACATCACGCCAGCTGGTCGACCACCTCAAGACTCCCTAGTACCTGGATGACTGGTTCCCCTCATCACCTTTTGGCGCCACACCTAGGGTCATGACCTCTATTTCCGGTGACCTATGACCCTACGGAAATCGTCCGTCACAACATCTACATCAAACAAGGGAGTCTGTCTATTTTACCATTGTTCTAAAATTATACAAACTTGTTAAACAACTTCTCAATTTCAATTTATATATAATCTTTGAAAAAAACCTATTATGAACCAACAATAATTTTTTAGCAGTTTTGTTCATACTAAAATGGGTGCCAATCAACTCGTTCCACAGTCAAATCATTCCTCAGTCAGTTCGTGGCGATTTTGGTCAACTAGCTCCCCAAAATTGGTCAACTAGTTCCCCAATCGATTTTTCCTTGGTCAACTCGTTCCCCGATAATGATCGTATTTATTCTAAATATTTTTTTGTAATTTTTAGTATTGTGAAAGAGTTGAAGTACTCAAAATAAGTTATTTTAATAAAGTATTTAAAAAAACTATGCAAAATATGATAGTTACCCTTTAATATAAAATTGTATGTCTCTGCACAATTTGTTAAAGTTTTTTCTTCTTTTCTAAATCCGACAGTATCTTTATAAAATAATGATTTCTATCTTTCCTTTTCGTCTTATGTCTTGCCGGACAACCAGAAATTCTGAAAAAAAGGAGAAATAAGGGTATGATACAAATTTTTTTTTTTCATTTCATCTTTAATCTTTATATTTTCTTAACCAGTATTCTTCTTTACATATAAATTTTCGGCTTATATTCAATCAGTTTTCCAGGCAATATCAGTTGGTAAAACTGGTCTTAAAATTTTATATTAAAGGGTAACTATCATAAATTTTGCATAGTTTTTTTTTAAATACTTTATTAAAGTAACTTATTTTGAGTACTTTAATCTGAGTTCAAAATACAATGAATTACAAAAAAATATTTAGAATAAATACTATAATTATCGGGGAACGAGTTGACTGATGAAAAATCGATAGGGGAACGAGTTGACCAATTTTGGGGAACGAGTTGACCAAAAACGCCACAAATTGACTGAGGAACGAGTTGACTGTAAGCCTACTTAAACAAGTCCACATTAATGTCGATATCAGCTGTTGACACCATGCCGATTCACAAGGTGCATTTATATGCCAGACTGGTAGATCAATAATATTCACTTATTTTCAATGAAAATTTATGCCATTATTCCAAGAAATATTTAAAGATTGAACAAAGATTTAACAATTATGAGAGATAAACACGATTTAGAGCTACTGGTATATATGGAGGGGGTATTTATTTGGATATTATATCAAATCATTTTGCTAGTTAAAGCTTAAGCCCTATAAAGTGAGTACTCATTGAAATTGTCTTGTCGAGACTATTCAAATGAGTACCTGCAATATAGGGTTTCATTAAAATAAAGTTTTTAGATTGGCTTTTACGCCATCTATCTCTATACCTCTGGAAATTGTCAGAAAATAATGAGAAAATGGATCTACTATATGGCAAATTGTTTTTCCTGGATGAAAACAATGATGACACCCCTTATTTATGATGCAGCAGCTAGATACTGAAAATATATATTTGAAATACACATGTCTTGACCTACTTCAAAATGAGTCCCAGACTTGATCCCTGACAGTAGCACTCCTCCTTTCAGACTGTAACCAACTTCAAAATGTGTAAATAACTCATGCAGGCTTTCATTCTTTTGAAGTCTTCATTTGTTCTTTTAACCCTTGTCATGCTGAGCCCGGAATATTCCTGTTTTGGCAGGAGCTATAGACCCACCACCTGTTTCACACTTTGAAACCAGAATTGTCAATAGATTTGGTTTTTCAAATAAAAATTGACCTACAGGTGGTACTTTTAGTGCTTTTTGCCCTTTGATTTTGATGGAATTTTTTTGCCAAAATTTATTCAGCATGACAAGGGTTAAGTACTTAAATTCCACGGATTGAGGTCTTTGTTTCAGGTGTTTGTGATGTTGGCGGAAAAATGGGTGGGTCAGGCGTATTTGACAATTTGTATTGAATTTCTGCATGAAAATAATATCACCACATGCAGATCACTAGTTGAGGGCCATTAGGCCCACGAGACAATCCATTCCAATGAGTACAGACACCATAGGATTTGTTTGAAAGACAATGAAATTTTTACATTTTGAAAACGAAATTGCTCCCTTTGTATTTAGCTTTTGATGCTATCAATTTATAAGATAATGAATTTATATGGATATGATAATGGAACTGAAATCATCAAATTTAACCCTTGAATTGCTGAACCTGGAAAATAACTGAATCTGCAATAATTTTGCTTTGACAGAAGTTATAGAACAAAGATCAGCCTGGACATATGTGTGCTCTAATCTTAGTCTATTAGACCTTATTTTTAGCTCACCTGAGCACGAAGTGCTCAAGGTGAGCTATTGGGATCGTAGAATGTCCGTCGTCAGTCGTCCGTCGTGCGTCGTCCACAATTTCTTTAAACATCTTCTCCTCCTAAACCAGTGGGCCAATCTTGATGAAACTTGGCAGGGATGTTCCTTGGGTCAAGCTCTACCAAAGTTGTTCAAATAAATGAAATCCACCCTTAACTTTCCCTTTACCCTAAACAAAAAGGGTGAAAATATGAAAATCTTTAAAAATCTTCTTCTCTGAAACCAGATGTCAGAGAGCTTTCATATTTGGTATGTAGCATCATCTAGTGGTCCTCTACCAAGTTTGTTCATATCAAGACCTTGGGGTCATATTTAGGCTTTGCCCGGGCCCAACCCTTTTTACATAGAATCGAAAAGCGAAAATCTTTAAAAAACTTCTTCTCTGAAACCAGATTGCAGACAGCTTTAATATTTGGTGTGTAGCATCACCTAGTGGGCCTCTACCAAGTTTGTTCATATCAAGACCCTTGGGTCATATTGGGGCTTTGCACGGGTGCATCCCTTTATCTCTTATGAGCACGAAGGGTAAAAAAACGAAAATCTTCAAAAATCTTCTTCTATGAAACCAGATGGCAGACAGCTTTCATATTTGGTATGTAGCATCATCTAGTGGACCTCTACCAAGTTTGTTCATACCAAGACACTAGGATCATATTTGGGCTCCACCCAGGCGCAACCCTTTTTACATAGAATCAAAGAGTGAAAATCTTTTTAAATCTTCTTTAATCGAAACCAGATGGCAGACAGCTTTAATATTTGGTGTGTAGCATCACCTAGTGGGCCTCTACCAAGTTTGTTCATATGAAGACCCTTGGGTCATATTTGGGCTTTGCATGGGTGCATCCCTTTATCTCTTATGAGCACGAAGTGTAAAAAAACGAAAATCTTCAAAAATCTTCTTCTATGAAACCAGATGGCAGACAGCTTTCATATTTGGTATGTAGTATCATCTTGTGGACCTCTACCAAGTTTGTTCATATCAAGACCCTAGGATCATATTTGGGCTCCACACGGGCGCAACCCTTTTTTACATAGAATCAAAGAGCGAAAATCTTTTAAAATCTTCTTTAATCGAAACCAGAGGACACACTGCCTTCATTTTTGGTATGTAGCATCATCTAGTGGGCCCCTACCAAGTTTGTTCATATCAAGACCCTTGGATCATATTTGGGCTCCAACCGGGCACATCCCTTTCAGCTCATCTGAACATGATGGGTGAAAATAGGAAAACCTTCAAAAATCTTCTTCTCTGAAACCAGAAGGCAGACAGCTTTCATATTTAGTATGTAGCATCATCTTATGGACCTCTTTCAGGTTTGTTCATATCAAGACCCTGGGGTCACATTTGGGGTCCACCCGGGTGCATCCCTTTTTACATAGAATCAAAGAACAAAAAGGCATATCTGTTTTGCTCTTCACTGAAAATGTTCCATGGTATTGATCTTAGGCAATTATCTTCTTTTTGACATCTGCCTATCTAATTAATGTGATGTCCCAGGGGTCAAAGAGACTCAGGTGAGCGATCTAGGACCATCTTGGTCCTCTTGTCCTATTTATCCCCCAAAGTTTACAAATTATATTACAAAATTAATTACAGACTCTCAATAAGTGCATCCGGAGGTGCGTTTTTTAGAGCAAGATGAATAATACCGCTTAATAAGATTATTAAGACGTCATAAGAAACGATTTTCAATATTTTGAGTGAAAACATTCGACGTCGTCAAGGCTACTCGTTTTAAGCCAATGCAAAAGCAACTTCCTTTCCTCATTAAGATATCTTAAGATTTTGATTTAGCTGCTTAAAATTCTTAATCTAAAAAATGCTACATCTTAAAAATCTTAATGAGATTCTTAAGAATCTTAACCTAAAAAACGCACCTCAGTTCTTTAAGCACTTTGATATTTATGCAGTTGTTCAAAATTTTTTATTCAACATGACAATGAAGGTTTGCATTTGAATCATTCATAAAGTGGGTTTTTTTTACAGTGTCTTACTCTCTAATAAATTAGAAAATGTTTTCTCCATTTCTTAAGATAAATTAGAAAATCTGCAAAACCCATTTAACCCTTGTCATGCTGAACCCAGAATATTCCTGCTTTGGCAGGAGCTATAGACAAGGATTAACCTGCACATATGTGCAGTCTGATGTTAGTCTACACCACCTGTTTCTCACTTTCAAACCAGAATTGTCAATAGATGTAGTTTTTCAAATAAAAATTGACTTACAGTTGGTACTTTCAGAGCTTTTTGCCCTTTGATTTTCATGAAAAAATTTTAGCCAAAAGTTATTCAGCGTGACAAGGGTTAAGAACACAGAATTTTAAATTCATCCGATGGTAAGAAGTGGTGGTTATGTTTCATGGCTATCAAAGTTCTTGGTATGGAGTTGCCTATGGTGTGGAAATTCCCAAAGCTCTAATAGATTCCCCCGGTTTTATTATAATCATTACATTTCTATTAAAAGTTGGTGGGGGGAGGGGGGTTTAGAGGCTATAGATGTTTAGACATCAAAAATTGGCCAAAAATGCCAAATACAGGACATTCACTTAACTTTGACTGCAAAGTTGATGTCAAAACTAAAAGTGATTCTTGAATCTTGAATGAATATATTTAACCATAGTGTAGGAGTGAGATTTACAACTAAATTACAAGCCTTTTGAATGATATCAAGGGTATAGTACACTCAGAAAATCAATGAAAAACTCAACGAAATTGATTTACAAGCATTGAATCAACAAAAAAGCCTAAAATTTGGTCTTTAGTTTTCCAAAAATCTTGTAAAAAAATTCAGTTTGACACTCAAAGAGGTGGGGGGGGGGGGGTTATATTACAGCATAAAGCTATATTAGAATTTCTATTGTACCACAGATAAATCATATATCAGAGCTCATGTTTGACCCTTAAACCAGGGTTTTGACCCTCAAAATCTCAAATATCTTATTTTGACCTGTAAAAATTTCTTCCAAGGGGTCATTTTGACCCCCCTTGTTAGAAATTTCTAATGGTCAAAACTTAAATATGACTCAAATTCAAATTCAAATTTATTTATTGATAATTGGCCACCGGCCTTTACATACATACACATATTTAACAATTCCTTGTACGACCAGTTTAACAATAAACTATTATACATAGCAATTTATGTGTTTAGAAATATATGTACAATGTTAATTCCTCAAAACAGCTCAATGAAAAATGTTTTACTCATTTTCTATTAGGGTTTTACGTTTCTCATATGAATAATATATGAACATAGCAATATTTTTTATGTCAATTTCACTTTTCCTTGTCATAATCAAATTGAACTTATATTGTGTTGGGGGGGAAAAGTACTTCCTTTTTAAATACTTAACACGAATTTCAGAATAAAGTGGACAAACTAGCAAAAAGTGATACATATCTTCAATTTCATTTTTACAATAGAAGCAAAACCATTGTTCTATAGGCGTTCTTTCGTAACGACCTCGTTCTATTGCCAATTGTAATGAGCCTGTTCTGAAATAAGCCATAGCTTTCCGAAATTTATAAATATTGATTACATCAAGATAATGTTCAAATTCGAATGAAAACTTAAATTCTTTATATAGAACAAGTTTTGACTGAGAACAGCATTTGTTTCTCCAAACTTGCAAATACTGATCTTTCAGTCGTTGCACGTACTGATAAACAAACACCTTTCCATTATCAACATATTGTTGTTCCCACACATAACCAAAACCGTTTTGATACAGATTATTTTTCAGTTTTGTAACCCAATTAGTATGTCCGCAAGAATCATATAATTTTAGCATGTTGTAGCATTTTTTTACATATCTACTATCGTTCATATCTAATATTTTTAGCCAGTACTTAACAACTCTTTTGCAAGTGAATATATGTAATGGAAAACGTCCACATTCTCCTAAGACTGCTGGATCTGTAGTATTCACAGGAACTCCTAGAAACCGTTTACAAGCATATTTTTGAATTTTTTCAGTGCAATCACAAAAATTAATACCCCAAATTTCAGATCCATAAAAAAGAATAGGTGCAATTTTAGTATCAAAAATTCTAAAAAAGGTTTTACCACTTAATGGCATTACTGAGCTTATAGAAGAAAGAACACTTAGTAAAGCTCTTTTCGCTTTTAAAGAATTGTATTCGGCCATTCTATAGAGTGAGAGACTTGAAGTAAAATAAACACCGATATAAGTAAAATAATTAGTACAGTCTATTTTTTCGTTTCCATAAAACCACTTATCCATTTTAGATAAAATTCCACCGTTTCTAAATACTATAATCTTTGTTTTAGATACATTTACATCTAATTTCCATTCATTACTATATTCTCTTAATAAATCTAATTGCTTTTGTAGACCGATTCTTGTATCAGAAAGGAGCGCAATATCGTCAGCGAACATTAACAGTAATATTTCCAAAATATCAGGATGCAACTGTATGCCTTTGATACCACTCTTCGTTATGACTTCATGTAACTCGTTTATAAAAAGAATGAATAAAATCGAACTCAGTGAACACCCTTGTCTCAACCCTATAGGACACTCAATTATTCCACTGGTATCATGCTTGTAACGTATGACAGTTTTTACAGATGCATATATAGCTTTAATTGCCCTGAGTAATTTTCCGCCTAATCCATGTGAAAGTAAAGAAGAATAAAGTTTGTTTCTGTTCACCGAATCAAACGCTTTTTTAAAGTCAATAAATGCAACAAAAAGCTTTTTATTTTTCATGAAAAGATATTTGCTAACAATAGCATTTAGTATAAAAGCATTATCAATAGTAGAATACTGTTCTCTAAATCCCGCTTGAGATTCGGCGATACAATCAAATAATTGGGAATAAAAGTTAAGACGCCTTTGAAGAATATGAATGTATATTTTGCTGAAAATATCAACAAGAGAAATACCTCTATAATTATCTGGATTATTTGCATCTCCTTTTTTATGTATAGGAATCGTGACGGAGATTGACCAATTTTTAGGGAACTCGCCAGTATCATATATTCTGTTGAAAATTTTTCTAATGTATGGTAATATAAGATGTATTCCATGAATAAAATGCTCCGCTATTAAGGAACCACTGGCAGATTTTGAAACATTTAAAGAACGTATTGCATGCATTATTTCGTTATCAGTAATTTCTCCATTCAATATGGAATTTTTAATCTCACAGTTAGGATCAGTTTCAGCATTGAGTACGGTTTCGTCTAATTGGTATTCGTTATTTACATTATCTTTATTGAATAAATCATTGAAATAGTCATACCATTGGTTAATGGTTATACTTACACTGCTTTCGTTTCTGTTCGTTAAACTCTTTATACAGGTCCAAAATTCCTTGGTATTTTTAATACAATTATCAAGCGATCTTTTAACACTTAATTTGTATAAACCTTTCTTCCTTTTACATATGCTTTTATATTTTTTTTTAGAATTCAAATACAAGTTCAAGTCCTCATCTGCCTTTGATGTTCGAAAACGCCGTAATCGTTGGTTTGCAATTTGCTTTGCACTACGACACTCTTTGTCATACCATTTAGTAGTGTTTCTTATCTTAGCATTTCTTAACCGTTTATTCTTTACAATTGACGAATTTGAAGAATCGATTAATTTCCTCTCAAACTTGTTTATTATTTCATCAATCGAATCGTTAAGATTTGTTATCGATTCGTCTAATATATCAAATTCTCCGTTGTATATTTCTTGAGTTAAAAAATCCTTATATTCCGAAACCGACACATCATTAAAAATGAAATATCTTTTGCCATTACTGTTCTCATAAAAATCTTTTTTTTTATAATCAGATGAATATTCTTTTTCTAACTTAATTTCTAATTGCATCATTAACGGCAAATGATCACAGTCAGTGCGCTCAATAACATCAAAATCTTTTACGAGTTCAAATAATTCAACGGAAACAATATAGTAATCAACGACGCTACAACCCTGTTTGCCAATAAAAGTAAAATTTCCAATTCCTTTGTCATTGCCAACTCTACCATTAAGTATAACGGTACTTTGAGTTTTACAAAAATTTAACAATCTTTTACCGAAACCATTTACTTTCAAATCACTAGATATTCTTTCAGGTAAAGCATTATCATGAAAAATACACGAATACTCATCCAAATCTTTGTTAATTTCGATAATCTGATCGGATTCCATACCTATTCTACTATTAAAGTCTCCAGTCAATATGAGAAATGAACCTGGATAAGATGCATTTAGTTCATAAACAATGTTTTCACAAATATCTATGCCTTTATCTTCACATCTATCATATATTGGTGACCCTTCTGGTGGAATATACAAACAACCATAAATTACATCGTTTTCAAAACCAAAAATTGAACCTTCAATTAATAAAAAAATACCATATTCAAAATTACTCCTAACCCTTTTCACATAACAAGCGAGTGAGTTTTTAATAATAACACAAACACCACCCATGCTTCTACCATATCTCTTAAACCTTTTGCTTGGACAAATGTAATACGTAAACTCATTTTTCATACCTTCTAAAGTATTTTGATCTTCTAACCATGTCTCTGTTAGGCCTATAATGTCAAAATTGTAGACAAATTCACAAAAATTAATATTTTTTAGCTTTTCATTAATACCTTCAATGTTCCAAGAAAGAAATTTGATACATGTATCAGAAAAATGCAATGTTTTCAATTGGCCTTGGCCGTTTTGCTAGGAACTTGTAGGGAAAATAGATCGAGCGATAGTTTCGCTTCTATCTTCAGAGTTATCATATTGTGTGTTTAGTCCATCCATTACCATTGGTGTGGGTTGTTCAGTAGTTATTTCTGTATTGACAGTTCTAGATCTCCTAAATTCTCTGGTATTTTGGGATTCAGACTTATTTGATCGCCGATACAGTGTTCCATTTTTGTAGTACCCTGAAATGCCTTCACTTTGCAATGCTTTTAACTTTGCACGCTGATAGGGTGACAGCTCATTCGAAATACGTATCCCCTTTTCTCTTAGAACATCCCTTATTTGGAATAGATCCATCTTTGATTTAAAATGCTGAAATTTAACCAGAACCATCCGCGAATTATCACGGACAAATTTTCCAACTCTTGATATTTCTACGATTTCACTTTGTTGAAATGCAACCTCTGGCGAAATGACTTTATGGATATATCTAACATATTTACTTAGAGTATTTTCAATTGTTTCATGCTCTTCGTCCGGTAAACCGAAAATTCGTAGAGAGTTCTTTACATTTTCTCTTTCAATGTGTTCAAGACGTTTAGACATGTCCAATAATGCAGTATCTTCTCTATCACGTAGGTCGGCTATTGCATCCACTTCAGATTGAATTAGTTGTTGGTCATGCTCAATATCACTTACTTTAATGTTTATGCTTCTAACTTCTTCTGCCAGCGATACCTGCTCTTTTTCTATTCTAATCACTTTAGCGTTCACATCCTTCAATTCCTTTCTTAAACCTGCAGTTTCCTGCCTAATGGCCGATAACTCGTTCCTAACATTTACAAGTTCTTGTGTGGTTGACCAATTAGAACGTGCAATAGCATCCAATATTATTTGGGTTTCTGGACTGGCCATAGTACATGGTCCAGGGCCTGGACCTGGCCCAGGACCGGGGTTCAGTTCAATATCGTTTGATAATACCAGGACTCTTTCACAATAATTATTGTATATACTACATATGTTTATTGAGTTATTGATCTTTAATGCAACTTCCTGAATATAAGGAAAAGATGTATAATTATGTATAACATTAGTCTGTTGATTGAAATTTGATGCATTTGCCTGGGGTATCAATAATATACTACTACAAAAAAGGGAACAAATGAAGAAATGCCGAATGAGAAGTAGAGATAGTCTAAGAAACTCTTGAGAAACACCTTTTCTCTTCCTATTAAATACTGCACTTTGATGACCACTGTTGTTATATGAGCCGATGCATTGCCTGTAAAGAGCGATATCGATATTCATCTTGTAGAATTGTTGAATTGTAGAATTGTCTGTATTGAAATTGTATGAATTGTAGGTATATCAGGAGCAATCTGGAGCTGTTCTTTATTGGTTTAATGTATTTTACAATGTGATACACTTTTAGATGACGCGGTCAATATACATTTATGCAGTGTATGCAGTCTCGATAATTACCCTTTACACACTCACTGGACAATGTTCTTGCTACGGTTCATTGATCACTCTTTCTCAATATTTGTATGAAATTCACGAATTCCTCAATAACTATCAAATTATATCAATGTCAGATTTCACTTGCCTCATATGACTGCATTCATTAGCTCGGATAGTAAGTGTCGTTTTCCCATATCAATTAAAAACGTAGATATCCGTCGTTAATTTCAGAGGACATTAAAAACGTGTATCCACACTGGCCGAACTTGATTAATTCTCAAATGTTAATGATGTTTTCTTAATACATACTATTTAGTATATTATAAATTAATCACTTTCTTCATATCTTCACAAAAGAAGGTCTATTGAAACTACAAAGTTCTACGCACAAAATATGGGGGGGTTTTTTGCTGTGTTGACCCCTATTTAATCAGTTTTGACCCCCAGAATTTCATAATTAATTAGTCAATGACTCCCTAATTTCAAACACTAGGACAAGCCCTGTATATCATTCAGGGGTGTGAGTTACAGATTATCTCACTTTGTCAGTGGACAAGGAAAAGATGATTTTTTACTTGTCCTAGATCAAAATGGACTTGTCCATACAGAAGAGAATAAAGATGAATTTTGAGAAAACATTGTCTTTATCAAAGAAAATGCTTGAACTCAGCATTTTCTTTATTAAAAACAATGCTGTCTACCCTTGATTCAAACATAAGACTGGTTAATCTCTTGTATATGTAAAACCATCCCAAGATTTGTACAGGTATTTACTTATCCACGGATACATGATCTTGAAATATGTGCTTGCCCACAGGTAGAAAAGCCTCCATCCAACAATTTAGGCATGTGAATTCCATACCCCTGTATAAATACTGCTTACTTTGTTTTAGACAAATTTTATGATAAATCGTGAACAACATGCAGGATTTACAACTGTATTCATCTCTGTGATTTGGAGAATCAATAGTTTTACATAAGTATACCACAGTTTGTATTGAAGCACACGCTAGCTAATTTCCATATACATGTATCACCACAGAGAGTCTATTTAATTGAAATATTTGCTTGATACCTGTTTATTGTTGATTAAGTCCTGAAATATATTTTTAGCTCGGCTGTTTTCTGAGAAAATATCTGAGGTATTGCTATAGCCTTGGTGTCGTCATTGTTGTTGTTGTCGTCATGCACAAACTTTTGTGATATCTCTGGTTTTTCTGAAGGCATTCACTTGAAACTTAGCACACATGATCACCACCAATAGATCAGCCTTTACTATCAACGGAGTCTAGATCCATTTTGTGCAAATCATGCCCCTTTTTACAACTTTACGGGTTAGTATTATATCTAGACATGTGTCCATAAACTTTGATCCATTCCTATACTGTAAACGGGGTAATTTTGGCGGTGGTTTTATTTTGGCTATATTGGCGGTCAAGCTAAAATGCGCCAAAATTAATCCACCGCCAATATTTGTCATTATGCAATAAGAAATTTCTTCATTATGATAGATATGAAATCTATACAATTTAGTCAATTAAAAATTAAAATTTATATCAAAGATATGCAGACTATAGATATTATTATGCTGACAACGTTGACATTTAGACGGGTCAGCGCAATACTAGTGCCAGTGCCTATAAATTATAGGCACTTGCAATAGTATTGCACTGATCCCTCAATTTCGAGATTCCAGATCCAAGTTGGTTGATACATTGTAATGAAAATTACAGCAAAAAGGTGTGAAAAACTTATACATGCATTATAACTATAACAAAAGGTGTGAAAACAAAACTGTTATCAAGTTTTTAGAAATTTAACATTACTCTAGAAATTGCCTTTCTTTCACTTACGTTGTTTCGACCGACGAAAAATGTTAAATATTAAGCGTTTAATTTTGGCGTTAAAGTAAGATGCGCCAAAATAAATCACCGTCAATAAAACGTAATCGAAAAACCGCCAAATGTGGACACCGCCAATATAAAGCCGTTTACAGTACTTGTTCTTTGTCAAATATCAAATGATCAGGGTTCGTGTTTGACCCTTAAACCAGGGTTTTGACCCTCAAAAGTCTGATAATATCTTATTTTGACTCATAGAAATTTCTCCCAAGGGGGTCATTGTGACCGCCTTGAGAGAATTTTGTAAGAGTCCAAACCTTTTAATGCATCCTATACTCTATATGAAATATAACAAATCAATTGCTCCCTTCCTATCTTTACAAGAAAAGGTCAACTGACTGTTAAACCTACGAAATTTTACTCATGATTTGCTCTTTTGACCCCTTTAAAATCTGTTGTGACCCCCATAGTTTAATGGTTAAGGAGTCAATAACTCCCTTATTTCTAGCACGAGCTCTGATGATGCTCATAATTATGATGAACATTTGTGCCAAATATTTGAAAATGAGTGTAGCACAATTCAAGAAATTTGTGAATTCTTTGCTCCACTAGCCAAAGGCTAGCATCAAAGAACTTTAAGGAAAAAAATAATGCTTACTAAATTATGATTATTTAATAATTTTTTTCCCTATCAAGGCTACATCTAATTTATAGTTTAACCTACTGTCAGTAACTCAGGACTTTTGTTTGACCCGTAAACCAGAATTTTGACCTTCAAAAATCTTCAAATAACCTATTTTTACCATTTAACTCTCCTGCCTAGGGGTCAATATGACCCTTTGAATACCAAGTATGGCATCTTGATACTGCCTCCAAGTATAAGATGAAATAGTCCTTCATATATAGTCTGAGGAGAGACAGATCAGGGCCCAAGGTTATAAAACTTTTCTCAGGCTCAGGCTCATTTTTTTCAAATTTTAATTTTTATTTTAAAAATAAATGAATGAAAATTAAAGATAATATTAATAAGTTGTTATTTATAACACATTACATAACACATTAAAATTAGCAATAAAACAGAATTACGAATTTAATCTAAAATTGAAATTTGAGACAATTTTGGAATGAGTCTGAGAAAAGTTTTATAACCTCGGGCCCTGAGGTGGGTTTGTTAGAGCAAGATGAAAAAATCCTGCTTAATGAGATTTTTAAGATGTCAACTCATAATGAACGATTTTTGTTAAATTGAGTGAAAATTGTTGTCAAGACTACTCGCTTAAGCCTAAGCCAAGTAAGCTAAAAATTGTTTCCTCATTTAGAATTCTAAAGGTTATTATTTAAAGCCTTAAAAATCTTGCTCTACAGAACACTTTATTTTAAAAATCTGAATTAGAATCTTAAGATTTTTAAAATAAATCTGATCTAAATCTATATTGCTTGCAGTGTACTTGATGAGTGTATGTAAAACTTAAGCTTGAATGACCTAGAAATTTGCATATTTTTTTTTCAAAATTATTCTTCCCAGCTACTTGTCCTACCAATGGGTTGATAACTGTAGACCTATGTGGGATAGCAGCTTGAGGCTAGGAGAGGATGTAATGGTATTACTGGTGTTAGAAATACCATTGTTAGAATCCATTGTTAGGTGCTCTAACCGCCGCAATATAACTGAAAAATGTTGAAAGCAGCGTAAAACCCCATTCAATCAATCAAACGAAAGTTAAATACAGCAGGATAAGGGTTAGGTACAAAATAATGATACTGTATGAGATAAGCTGTAAATGAGATTCTAGCAGAGATTTTATCCCGGATTTTCTTGGGGATCAATATTGCTGATGACCATTCCTGGTAAAAGACCATGTTTGTATGATGTTATAACCAATATCTATGATCTGTATCTTTGTATAATCAAGTAAGAATGATTCATGATGTATGATTTTGTGCTTCTTTGAGTGAGAAAACAATTTTTAGAAATGACACCCCTTGTAAGTTATCTGAGTATATAAACCCTTGTTGTGCTGAACTCGAAATATTACTGCTTCGGCAGGAGATATAGACAAAGATCAGTCTGTACTTATGTGCTGTCTGATCTTAAGTCTTTACCAACTGATTTTGCTTTTGAAATCAGAAAAGTCCAAATAATTATATTTTCAAAAGAATAGTAATTCACAATTAGGACTCCTTGTTTTCAAACAAGTAGTTGGTGTAGACTCAGATCAGACTAGTCACTACAACATGCGCAGGCTGATCTCAAGCTTGAGTGTCTGTCAAAGGATTATGTACATAGCCATGAATAGCTTAAGAAGGGTTAATTCATATCCATTGAGTATTTTGACGGCCTATAGTGCAAAACAGCTGTAATTTTCTAAAAGCATAGAACTGGTATGTCTTTTTTAAGTATGCACAGTATATAGACATTAAGAAGGAAAATACATTTAATAAAAACTGCATACTTTCTCAGGCTTTTTGGAACATGTCTGCAACCAGGCATATTGGTAAAAATGAGTTATTTTCACAAAAAATTGGGAGAAATCTTATTACAGTGGTTTTGGACAAAAACCTATGTAAATTGGGATTTTTTTCATGACTTTTTCACCTTTTGGGACTGGGAACGGGTATTAAATTTAGAGTACCAGCCTAAGAAGGAAAAAAGGCTGTAAAATCTTTTGTTTTAATTTGCAATACAGAGTCTGCCAACTGGTTTTGTAATGAACAAAATTACCTTCATTAAAATCTTTTGTATATTTGCAGTACAGAGTTGATCAACTAATTATGATAGCCATGAACAAAAATACATTCATTAACCCTTGTCATGCTGAATCAATTTTGGCTAAAAATTTTCATCAAAATCAAAGGGCAAAAAGCACTGAAAGTACCAACTGTAGGCCAATTTTTAATTGAAAAACTAAATCTATTGACAATTCTGGTTTGAAAGTGAGAAACAGGTGGTGTAGATTAACATCAGACTGCACATAAGTGCAGGCTGATGTTTGTCTATAGCGCCTGCCAAAGCAGGAATATTCTGGGTTCAGCATGACAAAGGTTAAAATCTTTCTTATAATTGCAGGACAGAGTTGGTCAACTGTTTATGATAGCTAAATACAGCCATGAACAAAAATAACTTCATTAAAATCTTTCGTATATTTGCACCATGAAAAATTTCCATCATTAAAATCTTTCTTATATTTACAGTACCGAGTTGGCCAACTGTTTATGATAGCAAAACACAGCCATGAACAAAGTCAGAAAGGAGAAGGCGTGGAGGTTGTTAAAAATGAACCAATCGAAGATCCAGAACATGGAAAAGGCCAATTTACAGAGAAAAGGATTCATCTGTCTAGGTATGAGACATTAAGACATTCATACTCAAAGCATCTAATGTAGACTTTGTTCAGGATGACAAAATGGTGCAAATTGTGTGCAAATTATGCCTTGCTTTGCACACAAGTGCACACACAAAGGAGGGTACAATTTGCAAAATGTTTGCTCTGTTTCTCAATCTTGAATGCAGGACTAGTCTTTTAATCATAGGCAGACTAAGGGGTGGGACCAGGAATTTGGACCACTTATTTTCTGATGAATTTCAATCTTAGCATCAACAATTAGCTTATATATGGACATCAAAGTGCCCTCTCTTACAGTCAATTTTGCTAAAATAGCTATCCCTACTAAATGGCCACTTTCATTAAGCAACCATCATCAATAAGCCTTTACTTAAGCAAAATTGCTCATGAAGTGATTTATATGCCCCTGCATCAATAGATCAGGGGCACATTGTTGCACTGGTGTCTATCTGTCTCTCTGTCTGTCTCTCTATCTGTCTGCAAAAGCTTACCTATTAACTTAAACAGTCAACACTTAGCAAGTAACAATGCTCATATTTGTGCATAATGATTCTCATCATTGAACATCTTTAAAGGTTTAGGTCAAGGTCATCTGACTAGGTCAAGGTGAAACGTTAAGTGTGTCAGTCCCTCCAAATTTGTTCAGACTTGTTACTCCTACATTTATGGATTGATTTCAAATGACTTTGAACAAATATTCTACATTATGAGTACATGTGCCATTTGAATGATCTTTTTTGGTAGATCAAATGTCAAGGTCATAGCTCAAGGTAAAACCTTAATTTGCGGGCTCAGTTGCAGTTGGCCTTGGACAATCACTTTGTTTAGAACAATTAATACAATTTTCAGTATCCAGACATTGATGAGTTAATGTGCATCATAGGTTTGATTCAAAGAATTTGTTGGAGGTAGTTTGTATTAATTAAGTCTTATCAATTTAAACAGAATTTAGCAGCAAAATATTTTTGGTCAAGGTGTCTTGACAATTGTGAAATTTTTACTCAACTGTAATGAGGTATCAAGTTACAAATAAGATAGGATAATGCTAGTTTAAAAACTGTATGTCTCGCTAAATTCATATATTGTGGGTACTCATTTGAATCATCTCACCAAGATGATTCAAATGAGTACCCACAATTTAAGATTTGTGCAAGTATTGTTGAAATAATTGTGACTATTGTTGTAGCACAGGAACTTGAAATTTTATCAATAAAAGATATTTGATATACACATTGCTAGTAATAGCCTATAGTTATCTATATATAAAAATGTTTATTTATATAGACCTGTATACTATATGGTAATTACTTTGCACATTATTAATTGTTTTAATGGGATGCATTGATAATTGTTTTAATGGGATGCATTGATAAAATATCAAGTTCCTGTGGTTGTAGGGTGACCAAAATATCATTTTTTCCAGCTTGAATAAAGCAGCAGATACATTTAGGTTGCCATCCTAGATTTTCGCTGATTTCAAGAGTTTTTTATTCCAGTTCTCACTTTCTATTTCAATTTGTATTTTCAAAGCATATACAATACACTGTGTAGGAAGTGGATAATTGTTTCTCACCATGTTTCACAAGTTAAGAAGCTGATAATATAACAATTGCTGTATCTATTTAATATTATTATCATATTTGTCAAATAAACTTCTGTTCATGTTTTACTCTTCACCTGACAATATTATGAATTAGGAACCATTTGATCATTGACAATCAGGAAAGCTCTCGCAAGAATCTTCAGGCTCTTTGCAGTCTACCTGATTACAAATTATTCATGATGAATTTATGTGATTGTGCAATGTCTTTCTGTTTTGTGGAAGCTAGTCATTTAAACCAAAGGTCTAGCATATTTATATTTGGTATATAAGCCTTGGTGCCTTCTATGGTTGAACTGTTCCAATTTAACTCTGGCACAGATTGTAATTCAAATGAGTACCAAAACAAAGGGTTTCATTGGTAAATAAAGATTGTAGACTGGCTTTATCCCTGTTATCTATAGCTGTAGAAAGAATCTCTTGTAATACCATTTTGAAGAAGAGCAGGATGGTATTTCACAGATACTAGCTAATGTGAGCAATTTAAAACTGTTACATGCCAATATAACAAGAACAAAGAAGCCAGCAACAAACTTTACAATTAACAATATTTATTGACAATAATAACAGAATTATTGACAATATGAAATTAATACAAAAACAAATTACAATAATTGAATGTTTAATCCTAAAGTTTTTATTTTAGATCCAAATGAATTAAGTTCCTGGTCCACAGATAATAAATCCAATAATATCCGAATTTAAAACTAACCACACTTTTAATCACACTTTTAAGATAACTTGAAATCCCCTTTTTGTTTAACACAGTCCTTCTAAATGTAACCATTAGTCTAAACTAAGTGAACCAAGAATGCTGTAGGAATTCCTTCATATAATACCATAGAGCAATTTAGAATAGCATAGAACATTAGAAGATTCTTGAGTTTCAATCACTTTCTAAAAGTCCTTTCTAGAAAGATCTAAAATATTCTACATACATGTTTACCTAAAAGTCAAGGGATCGGAAATTTCCCAGACTAATTCTAAAAATAGACACAGGAAAAACCATTATACATTATACATTCATACATACATAACAAAACCCATTCTTGTCCTCTTGTTATCTGTTATTATTAATCCACAATGACCTGGCACTCATTAAATATTCCTTTTGACCCCTATTCATAGTCGGATATTATGTATCTTAATATTGACTTAAACTTGCGAAGTTTAGATCCAAAAAAATGTATCATATCTCATCACGCATACAGAAATTAAGCGCAGGTGGTTTGGCTGTTATCCCAAAACCGAAATGCCATGAGTTCAAGCCGGGACATGATCAATTATAATTCCAATTTTTTACAGTAATGATGTTTTACCTATTTGAGAAAAAAGTGTAGCATTAGGCTATCTGTATTCTGACAGTCAGATTTTTTTTAAGATTTGATCATTGCAAAGTGCTGTCCATTCATCACTGTAAATAATAAAATTGAATTATGGAAACAATAGCATTATGTACCTCGTTTTGTAGTTCAAAATACATCGCAAGCAAAACTGAACTATTGAACTTTTGAAATCTATCTTTACCTAAAAAATGAAAAGTATTTTTTTTCTTGTTCATTTTACAATTTGTGACGGTATGAAAATAAAAGCCTATACTTGGTTTGATTGCCTTTATCAATTTCCCTTTTAGGCGCGACTGCGTTATTAATGTAAAAAACTTGATTCATATCGTATCTTATAATTCTATATCATAAAGCAAATAAGATTTCTATTTGGACTTACTTTTAGTGCAAGTTTACTAAATAATAAATGTTATTTTCATTGGGTATGAAACTCTTTTATTCGAGCGATCAGAATACAATAGTCTTGGTTTGTGCAACAATCGAAATTGAATTAAATGAGAATGACAAAAAAATAATTGCAACTGACAAAAACATAATGATAAAGGAATAATTAAAAGGGTCAATGTAAGAAATAAATTAAAAAAAAAAAGAATAATCACAAGAATTAAAATATGTATCCCTGTCGAGTATTGAACTTGACCCGACAAGTAAATGCTGTACGGGAAGGCATCTGTAACCAATGTACTGCAGCGACTTATTCAGTTTATGTGGGATAGTATGAATAAATCGGTAAAACATAATTTTACGCTGCGGATATACTCAAGCACTGACGGAAGTTAATGAGTGCCAGGTCATTTTAGATAAATAATTAGGGATGTGAACGATTACCCGAATAATCGAGTACTCGATCGAACTTCCGAGTGTCGATTACCAATTTCACTAATCGAGTAATCGGAAAGCAAAAGAAAATTATAAGATAATGCAAAACAAAACTTAAAAAAAAAAAAAATAATAATAAAAAATCTCATAATGTCGATCTTTTTTTCAGTGTTGTACAAGGGTTAAAGTATGCAGCAAATGATCGTCTGCCGATTATCTTATCCGTTCAAAACTTTCTACATTTGCAAACAAGTGCCAACAGTGTTTGTTCTCGGTGTCAACCAGTGTCATCATTTTTCGCACCTTGGACCTTTGATACCATGATTAGGGTCGATGCGTTTTAGCTAAGCGTACGCTATATTTCCCTTTGAGATCATTTATCAAACTGCCTTCAAATCAAAGGAATGTTATCGTAATATCAAAACCTTGTAACTAGGGCTTATCGATGTATTAGTTACTTGGTGTTTCCCTACCGAAGAAAGCATTTCTAAATGTCGAATAACACCGAGAAACATCACCGAGGGATGCAACTCTCTAAGCATGTGTTAAAACAATTTAACGTTCTTCATATAAGGAAGGGAACAAATTTCACCTCAACTTTCATTTTGAAGAGGATATGCTGCAAATACCATATACCAATACATGTTTTAAACACAAAAATCAAACGTCTTCAGCTCTATATGAGTAATCGAGTACTCGATCGATAAGCGTATCGAGTACTCGATTAGTAAAGTTAGTAATCGTTGCCATTCCTATAAATTATAGAACAACATCATCTTGTGGTGTTTCTGTAAATAGAACTTAAATCTGAGTGCCAAATTGACTAGATTCCCCATTTGTCTCACTAAAGACTGGTAATCATGTTTCTTGGATAATGAAAAGAGATTTTTTTAAAGAGAGAAATTTGATATAGATAACACATCTTTAGTCAGAAATTGATATCAGTGAAATATACACCAGGTTTGATCAAAGCCTGATAATTTCTTTATTCAAGAGGCATTTTATCATTACAAAAGGGACTAGGTTACAATATGAAAAGTCACAGTCATGACCATACATCGGACAGGATGACAAAATGGTGCAAGCTGTTTTCTAATTATATTGGCATTGCATGTGGCACTTGCGTGCAAAGCGGGGAATGATTAGAAAAAGTTTTGCAATATCATGTCAGCCTGAACGCAGGGCTGGTTTCTAATTGTGACTCGGCTGAAAAACACAACAACTATGGTACACACCTGTGCCAGGCATAAGGTGGTCCACAGTCTGGTAAAGCTCTATGTTCAACAGGAAAATGTTTTGAATAGCACGGAGCTAGTGTTTGTAATTAGGGAGTCATTGACCTCTTAACCATTAAACACTGGGGTCAAAACAGATCTTAAAGTGGTCACAAGACAACAAAGAGCAAATCATGAGTAGGAAATTTATAGGTTTAAGAGTCATTTGACTTTTTCTTTTGAAGAGATGATGTAAGCAACTGTTTTGTAAATTTTAAGATAGTACATGGGATGCATCTTAAAAAGTTTTGACACCTAAAATTTCTCTCAATGGGAAGAAATTTCTAAGGGTCAAAATAAGATATTATCAGATTTTAGGGAGTCAAAACTCTGGCTTAAGGGTTTGACCTGAGCCCTGTAGCATCAGAAGGGTAAATAATAGAATTGATTGCAATCAGGGTAGAGAAAAAGAAAGTTAAGTTATAGGATGGTTGCAAAAGTAAAGTTATTAGATAGTCGGAGCACGATATCGATATGTGCAAGAACATGTATTTAATCTCTATGTTGTGCATAATAGATATAAATGTGATATATATAATATGTAGTTTCATATGTGATACTGTATCATGTTATTATATGCATTGAAGATAATCACTTTTGATATAAAATACCATATGACATTGGTATACTGCAAATACCATATAACACTTTTTTTATTCAGGATCTCTAAAATTTTCAAGATTTTTTTTTTTTTTTGAAGGGGGGGGGGGGGGAGAAGATATTTCTTTGGCAATTATTTCTGTGCTTTTAAATCTGAATCTTTTTAAGCCTTTATTTCTGCTGTTGTTTGGGTCTATTTTTATTTCATGTAGCGTTCAAAATTGATCATGAGGTCAAATTTTAGAAAACCCAATGTGCACTGTAGAGGTTATGTTTATTGGTAAAACGTCTTGAAAGTTGATCAGAATAAATTTTTGTTTGTATGGTATCTGTGTTGAGTATAAATTTGGGTCATGTGGGGTCAAAAACAAAGTAGCAAGGTGAAATATCTGTTAAAAAAATTTATTTGATAGAGCTAGAAACCACTGTTTTGGCTCAAATATCTTTTAACTTCGTCGTTATTTTTGTCTTCATGTTATTTTGAATAAGATTTCAAATTGGTCATTTCAGGTCCAAATCTAGGTCATGTCTTATAACATTGTGTTAAGTCTAGAGGCCCTAATATCTTGATGCTTAATTTCAGAATTTTTGTCCTTTTTTTTCTTGGACAAGTAGGATTTAATACAAATACAATACAAATTTACAATGAGTGGTTTGGGCTAGCATTCAAGTACAAGCATACATTTGCTTAGATGTTATTTAGTCATAATCTAGATCATCCTAATCATTATCGATACCATTGGCAATAGCTCAAGCTATGATACCAAATTCATACATGACATTGCCCAATAGCAAACCACAGTATCTTCAATCTGTCTGATAGACAATACTGATTTAATTAAGCCAAGTCAGGCCAAAAACTAGGACTATTAGGGGTCAAATCTCAAAATATCTATCTGTACACCATTGAGTTTGCTAAAAGTCTCAAAACTTGTTCTGAAGGTTGTATGCATGAAAACTTTAGGATGACCTGTCACACAAAAAAGGACCATTGGGGAAGTCCGTAAATTGTTAACCCTTGTCAGACTTGGCAGATTGATGAGGTTTGAAACTTTTCGCACTTTACTAATTTTCTGAATCTAATTAATCTACCTTCCTGTGAAAGAATTTTTGAAATGCAACCTCTGGTTGGCCTGTTCTAGAAGCAATCTCTTTTTCAAATATTTTTTTAACGAAGTTCCCAAATGGTCCCTTTTCGCATGAACGGTCACAGTTATTGAGATTAAGAGCTCGGCATACAGATGTGCCTCAGGTTAGCACTCTGGGGCCCATGGCTCTCTTGTTTCCTCAGGGATGTGGTAATACCAATATTCCCAACAAGTCTATGGACAAGTAAATGTTGATTTCTTACTTGTCCAGGATCAAATTGAACCTGCCTGCAAACAAAAATGGATTTAAAAAATATTGAGAAAGCATTGTTTTTAATGAAGAAAATGCTGGGTTAAAGACAATTTTTTCTACCCTTTTATACAAATGTGAGAGTAACTTCTCTCCCAGATCTTTTTAGCACTGTTCCAAGATTTGCTTTGGTATTTACTTGTTCATGGACAAGTGACATAGAAAAATGTACTTTCCCACAAGTGGAAAAGCTCATGTCAGACATAAGTCGGGCATGGAAATTCGACACCCCCGTTCCTAAGTAACCGTATATTGAGGGGTCAGTGCAAAACTATGATAAGTGCCTATACTGTTTTGCTCTAACCCTTTAACCCTTGTTATGCTGAACTCTGAATATTTCTGCTTATCCAGGAGGTATAGACAAAGATCTACATGATTGTGCAGTCTTATCGGTCTTTACTACCTGATTTTCTTTTTAAACCAAAAGAGTTTGAAATCTATAATAAAGATGTCAACTATTATATTCAGTATGAATATTGAATCACTGTCAACGGATACAGTGCTCTCGGCACTTTGATTTTACAGCAATTTTTCCAAGGTTTTTATTCAGCAAGACAAGGGTTTATACGATAACTCGCAATCTCTAAAACGAGAATTTGTTGGGAAAATCCTACTGCAATTTGTGTCTCTGATTAAAATCATAAAACGTAATTGAACTCGCCCACATGGTTTAAGGTTGAATGCCCTAATATGAATCCGATCAACCATATAAAATGTTCAACTATGAAATTATCTAATCTTGATCTATTAGGCCATCTTACAAAATTAATTTTTGCTCTTTCCCGTTTTTTCCCCCTAAATTTCAAACCAATTTTGGTTCAATTTGGTAAAGGTTGCAGATGGCAATAGACAGTGCTGTAATTTGAAAATTAAAACCTCTTACATTGTAGAAATATGGTAAAAAATGAAGAAAATGCCTGTAATAAACAAGGCATAATGGAAATTAGTGAGTCTGGTCTAATAAAAGTAAGCTTCCAGCAACACTACACTGAGATCTAATAAGCATGCAGATTTCACTTTGAGTAGAAATCTTTATGGAAAGAGGAGAAATTTAATGTAATATACAATCAATAAATGAAATCTACAACCAGGCCTTACTAAGTCCTGCATTTCAATGCACTTCTAAAAATATTCTACTGTAAATGGTGTTATTTTAGTGTTCATTTATTTTCGCATCTCCTTGGCTGACAGTGGTATTATTATTGCTGGCAAGTTCATATTTCAGGAGGAGAGAGTTTGTATTCCTTTAATTCTATATAATACTCAGAAATCAAGCAAATTTCATGTTTTCAATTAGTTTCTGATATTAGCAAAAATAAAATCTTGCTAATGCTTTCCAATTTTCATAATTTTGACTCAGCATGATACATTTGTAACTGCCTAAAATTGTATTGTATTAAACCATCAATTTGCCTGCTATAGAAATGGTGCAAAAGATTTTTTTCTTTTCTAAGCTTGAATGAGTAAGGTAATGTACCATTTAAATAATCATATTGCTTTATAACTTAATTTTCTTTTCCTGTATTCACCATCAGATTAGATCTTGCTTTTAATTAACCTTTCTAATGCTGTTCAATATTGCAAATTCTTGTAAACACAACTCCTCCTTCAAGATTATTGACAGATTTACATGAAACTTTCACAGAATGTTCCTCATCATATGACCATGTAAATGGTGTCATGATTTTGTTAAATTATGCTGCATCACTGGTTAAATGGTAAAATGATCAAGTAATTATCCGACTGAGAAATCATAATAAAGCTTCGAAAAGAATTCCAATGGCTCAGAGCAAAAATAGTTTTAACTGCCTATATATATAGGCAGTTACAACTGTTTTGTGCTAAGTCATAATTTGTACAAAAAATACACAAAAAAATAAACTGTGTTATTTGGCAACCACTGTCCTAAAACAGTAGCTTTCTGATACAATGGCAATGCATTGAGAAAATATCAAAGCAGCTTATAATTACTTAAAGATTAACTTTATCCATCCTTGTGAAAGAAGCAACAAAAAGTGATGATTACTGAAGCCATATATTATGACAATATCCTGAATGTAATAGGATTTCACAGAAATGATTACAAAAAAGTGAGCTTTTTTGGCTTTTTGGATACTTGATCGTCCATTGTTCGTCGTCAACTATTCAGTGTTACTACTCTAGAGGTCAAAAGTTTGGCTCAATATTTTTTCAAACTTGCTCAGGATGTTTTTCTAGGCTTGAGGAAGATTCCTTTTGAATTTGGTGACATTCTGACTTATGTCACTGGAAAAGGAGCCTTATAGACAATTTTCTTGTATTCACTCTGGAGGTCAAAATACTGGCTCAATATTTTTCAAACTTGCTCAGTATGATTGTGTAGGCCTTAGGAAGATTTCAACATTGTTGAATTTGCAGACATTCTGACCAATGTTCGAGGAAATGGAGCCTTATATACAATTTTCTTGTTGCCACTCCAGAGGTCCCTGTATTAAATAACATTATCATATTACACAAATTTAAGATAAAATATTTTCATGTACTTCAGAAACTTTTACACCTTGGATGAAAATAAGGGTTTCTTTTTGTTGTTGTTTTTTTTAACAAAATTGGGAATTTTTCTCCAAAATTGGGAAAAAACTTGGATCTTTTCAATAGGGAATTGGGCCTATAAAGAGCCTGTTAGAGATAGCAGTAAAAGCCCTGCCATCCTATGTGATAGATATTAAATATTGTGGGGAAGCATTTTCTCATCTTTATCCACAACTTTTTACTACTCAGGGCCTGTGTTTGACCCTTAAATCATGGTATTGACCACCTAAAATTTGAAACTACATGTATGTTATTTTGACTCCTAAAATTTTCTATCAAGGAGCTATTTTCAAAAATTGCATCTTGATTCTGCTGCAGACCATATATGTATTAGAATAATTTGTCCCTTTCATATTTTTTATAAGAGATTCGTATGAAATATGAATCTCTTATTCAGATATTAAGGAGAAATCAAAATAAGTCAATCAGCATTACCAGGAAATAGTCACTTTTTATCCCCTTGTTTTATTGTTTGACCCATTCAACAGCAGTTTTGACCCCTAGGAATTCAGTGTCAAGGGGTCATTGACTCCTGAATTAAAAAAAAAAACTAACACGAGCCCTACTACTATAGGCTTACAGGGTTGCAATGCACTGGAAAGGAATGGAGTTTATCATGTATACTTCAAAGAGAGCAAGTTGTCACCATATCTCTAGGGGAAAATTTTTCTTCATCTATAGAATGGTTTTCTAATCCCATAATCAAAGAAGCTGAGGTCACAACAAGTATTTATGAAATCATTTAGCCAACATCAATATTCCTAATTTCCGCTGGCTTAATGAAGTCATTAAGGAATCCTGGAAATTCTCTAGGTCAAGAAAAAACACCAATTTTCAAATATTATCTGATGGTTCTTTAACTTTTTCTGTATACAGTACTAGAGTATCGGTATCTCTTCGATTTAATACCTAAAAGAAAATACTTTTGAAAAAGGAGAAATTGCTTTTGACAAGCAATTTCTCCTATTTCAACAACATCTATTAGCTGGACGGTTTTGGAACAAAACCTTGGCCTCGTTGGCATGACAAACTTTAATCCTGATTATAACTTTATTACTACTGAAGATATTGACTTGAAACTTGGCATGTGTTTTCACCATCACAAGGGCAATTCTTACTATCAATGGTGATTTTTCTAGGACCTTTTATAGTACATTCCCAGAATTTTATACCACCTTAAGCTATATTTTTGGGGTATATAAGGTCCAGCTTGTAGGTCGTTCTATCAGTCGGTCCATCTCTCCGTCCTTCTTTAGAATTTTCTTGTCCTCTTAATTTCTCAGCAACCAATAGGCAGATTTTATTCAAACTTAACAGATGTCATAAGTACTAGGCAGAGATGTGCAATGCAAGTGATATTTGAGTTACAATCCATCGACTTTTGATAGAGTTATGGCCCTTTGATGGAAAATGGCTTTTCAATTATTGACAAGTACTTCTATGGGGTATGAGTCCCCTTTGCCACTGTCTTTTTAAACTAAATACTGTGAAAGTTAGAATTCTTTTTAATTTCTATTTTCAGTAAACTGCCCTATTGGATTCGATCCATGATACCTCAGATATTTTATATCACAGAAAAAGCCTGGAACTATTACCCACATACCATCACAGGTAACAGAATATTCTAAATCTCAAAATATTATTTCTTATTGAGTGATGAAGTCTGGGTTTGAAACTTACTTCTTTTTGCCTCCAGAGTTACGGACCTATTGGATGTTGATCTTAACCTTTGTCACGCAAAAGAAAAACCTTTGCAAAATCAAAGTGCTCAAAGAACTGAATACACTAATTGTGAATCCTTCTTCATTGATATTTTAATACTTTCCTGGTTTCAAAAGGAAAATCAGGGGGTGTGGACTAAGATCAGACAACACATATGCACATGCTGATCTGTGTCTTTACCTTATGTTAACCCTTTCCTGTTTAATCCCTGCTTTTTACGAGCCTGTGATTTTATGATTGAGAAAAAATTGTGACAAAAAGAAGAAATTGCTTCTGACAAGCAATTTCTTCTGTTTCCAAACTATTTTCTACCCGACTGAATGGTTATTTTTCAAATATAATCCACTTTAAATTTCCGTCTGCAAATCCTTTGAATTTGGACAGGTCCAAAATTTTGTAAAACAGGAAAGTGTTAAAGCAGGATTATTCCTAGTTCAGCAGGACAAGAGATAGGGGTTCTGCTAGAACCAAGGTCATCTATGGAATCTATTTATTTTGAAGCAATTCAACAATTAGTCCCTTGTAAGGTAGACATTGTGGGGAAAGAAGTTGCTTGTCACGAGCCGTTTCTTCATTTATCACAATGTCTTTGTTAGAAATACAAAAATCTTACCATGTGAAAGAAGCAAATATTTATCACAACTGCATGGTTTGGAAAAAAAGATTGGCAAATGACTATAAGCCTGATAATAATTTACATAACTTCTTTACCAACCCTCCTGAAATGCAAAGGTCTTGGGCTTGAGGACTGGTGTGAGTATTGATCACTGAAAATATTCAACATGTCCAAATGTAAAGAGCCTTCAGTCATTAGCTCAACTGGCCGAAGGCCACTGGGGGCTATTTTCATGGCATTGTGTCCGCCGTGTGTCCATCCAAGCATCTGATCATAAACCTTTTCTTTAAAAAACTTCTCCTCTGAAACTACTGGATGAATTTCAACCCAACTTCACAGGAATGATCCTTGGGTGACCCTCTTTCAAAGTTGTTCAAGAAATTTTGATCCAATGAAAAACATGGATTTTATTTATGGGCGTTGCTAATTTCCAAATATGGTAAAAAGTGAGTTTTCTCAGATTCTAATGGATGGATACCAATCAAATTTTACATGAATGATCCTTGGGTGATCCTTTATCAGTCTACAAAAAGCATTGTGATTGGATAAAAAATATGTATTTTATGGGCGTAGGTCATTTTTCTATATGTAATATAGGGGAAACTTTGAAAATTATGTTCTTAGAATGTAAATGATAGAGTTCAACCAAATTTCACTGGAATGATACTTTAGTGACCCTTTACCAGTCTAACAAAAATTATTGTGATCGGATGAAACATATGTATTTTATGGGTGGGGGTCATTTCTCTACATGTTATATAGTGGAAAATCATTTTCTCAGAATGTAACAGATGGATATCAGCAAATTTCACTTTGAAGATCCTTCAGTGACCCTTATCAGTCTAACTAAAAATTATTGTGATAGAATGAAAAATAAGTCTTTTATTAGGTGGAGGTGACGACATTTCTCTATAATTGTTATATAGTGGAAACTCTGAAAATCATTTTCTCAGAGTGTAACCAATGGAGTTCAACCAAATTTCACTGGAATGATCCTTGATTGACCCTTTAACAGTATACCAAAAATTATTGTAATTGGATGGAAAAATATGTATTTTCATGGACGGAGGGCATTTTTAGCTCCACTGGCCGAAGGCCAGCGAGCTATTGTCATGGCGAGGTGTCCGTCTGTCCGTCTGTGTGTGCGTGCGTAAACTTTTCTTTAAATATCTTCTCCTCCTGAACCAATGGTTGGATTTTGATGAAACTTGGCCAGAATGTTCCTTGGGTGACCCTCTTCTAAAGTTGTTCAAAAAATTTGGATTGACCCCCAAATATGGGCGTGGCAGGGCGGGGCATATTTTGACCCCAAAATCTTTGACCGACATCTCCTCCTGAACCATTGAGCCGATTCCAATGAAACTTTACCAGAATGTTCCTTGCGTGGCCCTCTTCTAAAGTTGTTCAAGAAATTTGGATTGACCTCCAATTATGGGCGTGGCAGTGCGGGGCTTATTTTGACCCTGAAATCTTTTAACCTCATCTTCTCCTGAACCATTGGGCCGATTTCAATGAAACTTTACAAGAATGTTCCTTGGGTGACCTTCTTTTAAAGTTGTACAAGAAATTTGGATTGACCCCCAAATATGGGCGTGGCAGGGCGGGGCATATTTTGACCCCAAAATCTTTGAACAACATCTCCTTCTGAACCATCAGGCCAATTTCAATGAAACCTTACCAGAATGTTCCTTGTGTGACCCTCTTTTAAAGTTGTTCAAGAAGTTTGGATTGACCCCTAAATAAGGGCGTGGCAGGGCGGGGCTTTTTTTGACCCCGAAATCTTTGAACGACATCTCCTCCTGAACCATTAGGCTTATTTCAATGAAACTTTACCAGAATGTTCCTTGGGTGACCCCTTTCTAAAGTTGTTCAAGAAATTTGGATTGGATGAGATCCACTGGATCAATAAAATTCAGGTGAGCGGTTTAGGGCCATTCTGGTCCTCTTGTTTCAAAGTGATATCTATGTAGTTTTCTTCCTTGTAATTTTACATATTAGTTAAATAAGTTCATTTCTTCTTAAGTTAGTTTCAACTTAGAAAAAGTCAGAATTCCTTTTGAATGCTGTTCACTTTCATTACCTTCTGTTTTCAATATCTCTCTTTCAAATCTTGAGATTTTTAATCCAGTGGAGCGATACAGGCCCTCTTGTTTCTATATGTTATTTAGAGGAAACTTTGAAAATCATTTTCTCAGAATGTAACTGATGGAGTTCAACCAAATTTCACTGAAATGATACTTCAGTGACCCTTTATCAGTCTACCAAAAATAATTGTGATCGGATGAAAAATATGAGGGTTGTCCCATAGATTTGTGAACTTTTTTGATTATTCAAAAATTAAGTATTGCGTTAAAGTGAAACTCTTGAGTTGACAAAAAATGTCAATTTGCAACAGACTGAGAAAGGTACATGGTTTTTATATGTTCATTTAAAAAAACAGCTATTAAAGACACGCTCTGTAGGGTAGGTAGGTGCACACCAAATTTGTTACTTATGAATTTTATATGGTAGAGGTTTGAATATCATTTATTATAATATTCACGAGGAGTTTGAAATCAAATTAACATTGTTGAAAGCAGTCAACTTTAGAGTTCACACAAGTTTGATTTTATACAAATGGCATCTCGGAATTATTAAGTTTTATTTTGTCCGATTTCAAATCAAACGGCGTGAAAATGGCTACATCAACAGAATGCTCGGCGCACAAAATCGTTCATTATTAGGTCTGCATCACAAAATAAGACCTATACAGACTAAAAGATTATTCAAAATGTAGAATGACCATACTTGTGTGTGGCACACTCATTTATAACGGATAAAAGAAGTATCAAATCAAAACTGACTTAAGGACAGTAGGAAAGAAAGGTCGTTGTTAACAAGAACCAATGCAAGCAGTGTCAATAAGGAATTAAAGAAGTTTTTGATCAACGTCAATCATTACACATCATGGGATAAACAAAAAAACCTTAATAATAATTTAATCAACAGTGTATAGTTTGTTACGAAATTGATCATGAGTCGCACCAGTGAATGACAGGTATCGAGGCTTTAAAGAAATATGCATGCAATTTTGGCATCAAGACAGATTTGGAAGAGGTACCCACAAAATTCCAGATTTCCTTAGTTTGTCTTTCTTGATAAAATTTGGTTGCGGTAGTGAATTTCTAAAAAAATATTATATATTGCATATCCACGCAAAAGATTGAGAAAAGATTTTTTCAAATCAAATATTTTACTGAATGCATAACAATAGTATATATCTACAATGCTTTGAGATATAATTTGACAAAGGGTTCTTTCTTTCTTGAAACAAGTCAATAGGGCCAGTAAGGACGCTACATGAGAAAAGGTGATTCAGTTTTGAAATGACGTTTCATGTATTATAAATCGATGTTAACAGCGTGGGCTGACACCCATTTCCAAGTGTTACATTTTAATTTTATTTCTTCACGAGTATTAAAAATAGTCCTCTGTAATTACACCTGAATAATGAAAATTGATAAATCCACATTACTTGTAAGTTTCAGTTATATAGGACGTTTGGTATAAAGGTTATCGCAAAAGTACACGAATTCCTGGGACAACCCTCATAAGTCTTTTATGTCATTTCTCTATTATGTTATATAGTGGAAACTTAGAAAATCATTTTCTCAGAGTGTAATTGATGGATATCAACCAAATTTCACTGGAATGATCCTTGAGTGACCCATTATCATGCAGCCAAAAATTATTGTGATTAGATGAAAATAAGTCTTTTATGGGCAGAGGTAATTTCTCTATATCTTATATAGAGGAAACTTTGAAAATCATTTCTAAGAATGTAACAGATGGATATCAATCAAACATCATTGATATAATCCTTGGGTGACCCATTATCATGCAGCCAAAAATTATTGTGATTGGATGGAAAATAAGTCTTTTATGGGCGGAGGTCATTTCTCTATATGTTATATAGTAGAAACTTTGAAAATCATTTTCAACATCAGTAGAACCAAAAATATCTAAAAATCTAGTCAAATATTTTATTTGCTTTTACAATAATTTCAAGCCTGTGGAGCAACTCAAGCCATTCATGGCTTTCTACTTTTTCTGTTGTTGTAACTACAACTAATTCTAGCTGTAGTTGAGATTTTTTGACCACCTTCAATTCAAAAAGTTGAAAAATGTTCAAAAGTGAATATTGATCATGTTTCAAAAATATAACTACTTGACAGAATTTAACTTGATATAATGGCTATCAAAATCTACAGTTAAAAAATATGTAAAAGTAACCACTGTATTTGGGTCAAAATTGTACTTTTGAAAAAAGACTGTGCTCTCTAAATATATTCATGTAGAAGCACAATATTGTAAAACTTAAAAGAGTTTAAACATAAAATATGATTTAATGCCATGTCATGGTTAACTTTTGTGATATGTTATGTGTTTTAAAAAATGTATCCTGAATTTGTGATTTTTCCATTTCATATCCTGTATGGTGATGACTTCACAGAATACACAGTAAGTCTCTTAGATTATAAAGAAATTAGTATTTTCTTAATACTTTAACCCATTCCATGCACAGTCCGCTGAAGAATATTTGTGGTGTCTGTGATCTGGAGGTAGCATTGGCCTCTTGACCTAGAGGTCCCAAGTTTGATTCCCAGAAGGGGCATTCAATCTTGATTCTTTCATTGGCCCACACATTTAGCCAGAGTACTGGATCATTCCCAAGGAAGAAGAATTGAGAGGGATTAATCTATTACAATACAATACAATACAAATAGTTTATTGCATTGAACATAACAATGTTTACAACAAAACAAATTGAATCTAACAAAATAGAGGATGTGACATTGTTAACAGAAGAACATATCAATTATGTGAACAAAGTTGCAAGAACTTATTCCCAATTGATATAAAACTTGCTTTAAATGATCCCTGAAAAAAAGAAACCTGTGTGGATAATGAGGCAATTACTCATTACAAGCTGTTTTATTTTCTACCACAAAAGGTAAATGTTAAGGGTTATTTGATGCTATTCTCTGATGGTTCCTTTTTTGCATGACATTGTCAGACTGTGGGAATTCGGCATTTTGAAGAGTTTCTGCATTAGATAGGGTGATTCTCCCTCACATTTTAATGAAAATATTGAAAACTAAACTTGGGTTGAGCTATGCTGGTTCAAAATTTCTTTCAAATATTTGTTCTTCAAAATTCTTTGACTTTTTTTTTCTTTAAGCTCAGCAGAGCACAAAGTGCTCAAGGTGAGCGATTGTGATCACTCACTGTCTGCCATCTGTCCGACGTACGTACAACCGTCTGTCCATCCGGCCATCAACAATTTCTTAAAATATCTTCTCCTCCTAAACCACTGGGCCAATCAAGCTGAAACTTTGCAGGTATGTTCCTTGGGAGAAGCTCTGGTTGACATGGTAACAGAAAGGCTGAAAATTGCCAAAAATCTTAGAAAAGTTATTCTACTCCTAAACCACTAGGCCATTCAAGCTTGGCAGGGTTGTTCCTTGTGTGAAGCACTTCAAAAATTGTTAATTTTCAATTTTAAACTTGGCAGGGATGTTTGTAAGGTGTAGGTCTACTAAAAATGTTGAAGAATTCAATTTCATCATTAATTTTGGTTGCCATGATAACAGAAAGGTTGAAAATAAATAAAAGAAAATCAAATTGCAGAATGATGAAATTAAAGTCTGTTTCTTTCAAAATAACCCTAAATTTACATCAAACAATCTCTGGTATTTATAACATGGTTGACAAGTTTGCTTACTCAGATGTGCAATATAGGAACATCATGGTCCTCTTGTTTTGCAATGTTTTTTAGCTTACCTGAGCACATCATACTCAAGGTGAGCCTTTGTGATCTTTGAATGTCGGTGGTGTGTTATCCGTCGTCTGTTGTCTGGCGTCAACAATATAAGTGTTTACACTCTAGAGGCCACAAATATGGCCCAATTTTCATGAAACTTGATCAGAATGTTGGCCAGGTCACAAGGATGAACCCTATCTAAAATGGGAAGGATCCATGCCATATCATGGGAAAAGGGGCCTTTCAGATAATTTTTTTGTTCACACTCCAAAGGCCACAAATAAGGCCCAATCTTCATGAAACTTAATCAGAATGTTGGCCAGGTCACAAGGAGTAACCCTAATGAAAATGGGAAGGATCCATGCCATATTACAGGAAAAGGGGTCTTAGTGACAATTTTCTGGTTTACACTCTAAAAGCCACAAATATGGCCCAATCTTCATGAAACTTGATCAGACTGTTCGCTAGGTCACAAGGATGTATCCTATGGAAGATGGGAAGGATCCGTGCTATATCAGGGGAAAGGGGGCCTTAATGACAATTTTCTTGTTTACACTCCAGAAGCCACAAATATGGCCCAATCTTCATGAAACTTGGTCAGATTGATGGCTGGGTCACAAGGATGAAATCTATTGAAAATTGGAAAGATCCATGCCATATCAAGGGGAAAGGGGCCTTGACAATTTTCTTGTTATAACTGTAGGGGCCACAATTTTGGCCCAAACTTCATGAAACTTGGTTTTATGTAGAAATTATCCCCCTCATGACATCTGTCTATTTAATTGATGTGATGTCCCAGGGGTCAAAGAGACTTGGGTGAGCGATCTAGGACCCTCATGGTCCTCTTGGTATTAAAGAAAAATAGTGTGAAAATTATTTGTTTTGTGTTTCATAGATCTAATCATCCATAACTTGATTGGAAAACCTTTATTTTAGCTTGACCAAATTTTCATTTTTAGCTCGACTATTCGAAGAATAGGGGGGCTATTCCAGTCACCCGGGCGTCTGCGTCGACGTCGGCGTCTGCGTCGGCGTCGGCGTCGGCGTAATGCTTTGGTTAAGTTTTTACGTGCAAGTGTTTAAAATCTCTGTTTCTATTAAAGCTATTGCTTTGAAACTTTGCACATGCTTCTGTGACCATGATATCAGCATCAAGACAAAGATTCATTACTCTGATATTGAATTTAGTGGAATTTTAACCCTTTTCGGACTTAGAAATCTTGGTTAAGTTTTTACGTGCAAATGTTGTTTATCTGTAATATTTCTGTTTCTATAAAAGCAATTGCTTTGCAACTTTACACATGCTTCTGTGACCATAATATCAGCCTCTTGACAAAGATTCATTACTCTGATATTGAATTTAGTGGAATTTTAACCCTTTTCGGACTTAGAAAATCTTGGTTAAGTTTTTACGTGCAAATGTTGTATTTCTGTAATATTTCTATTTCTACTAAAGATATTGCTTTGCAACTTTGCACATGCTTCTGTGACCATAATATCAACATCAAGACAAAGATTCAATTCTCTCATTTTGAATTTAGTGGAATTTTAACCCTTTTCGGACTTAGAAATCTTGGTTAAGTTTTTACGTTCAAATGTTGTTTATCTGTAATATTTCTGTTTCTATTAAAGCAATTGCTTTGCAACTTAACACATGCTTCTGTGACCATAATATCAGCCTCTTGTCAAAGATTCTTTACTCTGATATTGAATTTAGTGGAATTTTAACCCTTTTCTGACTTAGAAAATCTTGGTTAAGTTTTTACGTGCAAATGTTGTATTTCTGTAATATTTCTATTTCTACTAAAGCTATTGCTTTGCAACTTTGCACATGCTTCTGTGACCATAATATCAGCATCAAGACAAAGATTCAATTCTCTGATATTGAATTTAGTGGAATTTTAACCCTTTTCGGACTTACAAACTTTGGTTAAGTTTTTACGTGCAAATGTTGTACATCAGTCATAGCTCTATTTCTACATAGGCTTTTGCTTGGAAACTCTACACATGCTTCTGTGACCATTATATCAGCCTCTTGACAAAGATTTATTACTCTGATATTGAATTTAGTGGAATTTTAAATTTTTTTCAGACTCAGAAATTCTTGGTTAAGTTTTTACGTGCAAATGTTGTACATCAGTTATATCTCTAATTCTAATAAAGCTATTGCTTTCAAACTTTGCACATGCTTCAATGATCATGACAACAGCCTCTTAATAAAGATTCCATTCTCTGGTATAGAATTTAGTGGATTTTTAACCCTTTATGGACTTAGAAATTCTTGTTTAAGTTTTTACGTGCAAATGTTGTATTTCTGTAATATCTCGATTTCTACTACAGCTGTTGCTTGGAAATTTTACACATGCTTTTTGACCATAATATTAGCCCTCAGAAAAAGATTCATTACTCTGATATTTAATTTAGTGGAATTTTAACCCTTTTCGGCCTTAAAAATCTTGGTTATGTTTTTATGTGCAACTGTTTTATGTTAGTTGTATCTCTGTTCCTACTAAAGCTATTGCTTTGAAACTCTACACATGCTTCTGTGACCATAATATCAGCCTCAAGACAAAGATTCTTTTCTCTTGACTTTCATTTTATTGAATTTCCAATGTCGATATTGATTTGCTGTTACTATCCAGCACTAGGAATAGTCGAGCTTTGCTGTCCTCCGACAGCTCTTGTTATGGGTTAATTTCAAATGTAATTCTTATTTCAAATAGAGATGAGACCCTTTCCCACACAGTCACAAGATTTTTATGTCTGTGTGATTTTGCACATGAGAAAATATTTCTTCTTTTCGCACATTATTTTCTACAACAAATTTCACCCTCTTTATTTTGTTGTCTGTATACTCTGTCAAATCAGGAAAGGGTTAATGAAAATATGCCTTCTGCCTCAAGATTTGTTATCTGGTTATTGTTTAATGCTGCAGACACCCTACTCTTCAGTTTGATTGTGATTGGATTCAAAGTCCACATTAAGTTAAATCAACAGCCTTGGGTGTGTGTGTACTTTAGTTTATTTATCATGGCTACTGCAGCATATGCACATATGAGCCACACCCCCAGAAGACGGTTAGTTGTAATGGGGGGTAGAGCAATGATACATGACAAAACTACTGCTGAGATGCGCCATTGCTCTTTAAACGTGCAGCTGCTGGATGTAAAGCACCATGACACAGGAGCTAAGTTTCACGTCTCATCCAAAAGACAGTTGTTAGTGTACCTGCCCTGGGATCGAACCCACAATGTCCAACTATGATGTCTGGTGCTTTACTGACTGATCAAATGGGGCTGACAGACAGCCCAGGGAAGAACAGTTGAACTGTTCTTTATATAGGCAGTTACAACTGTTTAGCAATGAGCCATCAATTTGTATATTGGGGTTTGATATTTTGTCTATATAGGAGTTTTTTGTAGGGTTTTTCGTAGGTTATAAACATCAGCTTTAGACCTATCATAGACAAACAGACTACAACCTGAAGTTTGATTATGATAAAAATGATTATTTGTAAACATTTTGGCTGACTATTTAACCTTTTACCAGATGACAAATATTTCAGAACAGAATATTTAATTATTGTTGATGGTAAGAATTACTTGAAAAATATGGAATGATTGAGGGTTAATTTGTGCTTCAAGCTTTTTCAATTTGCCTTAAGATTTTTTATTTTGCAATTAACTAATTAGTTTCTATGCTGCAGTAATCCTACACATCAGCGTGATCTTGATTGGATGTCAAGTCTAATTTGGGTATAGATATTTTGTCTACATTGGAGAATTTTTTGTAGTTTTTTGTGGGTTTTAAACATAAGCTTGGAGACCTTTATTAGACAAACAGACTACAAACTGAAGTTTGACGATATTAAAAAATGGTAATTTTGGCGGACAGTTTAACTCTTTAACAAATAAGAAAATATCTGAGAACAGTATACTGAATTATTGGTTAGGTTGAACGTTTATAATTTGAATAACATGGGAAGATGAAAAAATCTCTTTAGTCAAAGTACATGTATTTCCATTTTTTCCAAATTTTTCTGCCACATGAAAATGAAGATACATTTTTTTGTGTTGTCGATCTGTCTGGACTCTTACATTTAGACTGGAAATAAAATAGTGAAGTTATTTCCAATTCCTTTTTGACACAAAAACTTTCATTGCAGAAAAAATTCTTTTAACCCTTGTCATACTTAACTTGGAATACCATATTTCTCATAATAAAAGCACCCTCCCCAATAGTAGCACCCCTACATTTATTACTCAGAAAACCCACTTCAAATGCCCAAATTTTTAGAAGGTGTTGAGACTTCTTCCCTAATTTGGTGTGAATTTCCTCTAAAAAAAATCATTTATATGATTTTTTACAGGAAATGTACCTCAAATTAATGGGAAAAGGGCATAAAAGACATAAGTTTAATGTTTTTTTTTCTAATCAGAAAATGCACACTGAATTAGAGCTCCATGACAATGTTATGTATAGCTCCCTGGTGCGTTTATTAGGAGAAATACTGTGTACCTGCTTTGGTAAAGGGTATAAAGTCTGATCTAGCCAACACTGATCACTTTGTAATAATTTAATATTTAGGAAAAATGATAAAAAGATGCCAAGGACATTTAAGATAAATATGCCCCCCTTCGAAGAAGAGGGGGTATATTGCTTTGCACTTGTCAGTCGGTCTGTTGGTCCATCGGTCATCGGTCGTCAGTCTGAATGTAGACCATTTTTTTTGTCAGAAGCATATCTCAAAAAGTATGCAAGCTAGAATCATAAAACTTCACTGGTAGATAAATCTCATTTAGAAAAGTGCAGTGCACAAGAACCATAACCCAACTCATCATATATTTCAAGTTATTGCCCTTTGTTGATTGACAAAAATAGGCTATTGACCTGCTTTTATGGGGGGCATAAATGTTTTACAAACATCTCTTGTTCGTTAATAAAGGAAAAGTGCCCTAGAAACGTTATGATCAAAGTGAAATTTGATACAACATGGATGACAATTAGTTATTTTCACATGATAAATAAAACTCAGGAGGCCTAGAAAACTTGCTGAAGCATTTTTTCACTCCATCTTTTAAGGCAAAGGAATATTAAGAAAAGGAAAGAGTGATTGTCATTATCTCCAGCAACTTATTATTTTCTCACCAAATTTCATCATTTATAACATGTGGATAATGTATACAATAATATCGTCTGAAGTAAAGACATAAATCAGGAAGTTTAACCTGAGGCTGTATTTAAGTGTAAATATTCAAATTTAGTAAATTTGTATAAATTTGATTTGTTTAACCCTGAATACTGAAATATTTACAAAACATTATACTTTCCAGTTTCACCGAAATTTTAGTTTTATCCAAATTTAAGAGGTTGAAGACTAGTCAAAAGCCAGTTACGGTATTTAAAATAAAACAAATCCTTATTGGTGGAAAATATTGGTGAATGGTAAACTCATTACAAGTTGATAAGAGAAAGTGATAAGAATCTAGTGTTATTTTCCATCTTATCTCTATGTTGATGATACTCATTGGAATTGTCTCATTGAGACATTTCCAATGAGTACCTACAATATATAGATGTTTAATAATTATTTCATTTTAGAATAGAAATCACTCCTCCATTCGGAGCTATTCTTGATCAAATTGCTTATTTCTCCTCTATTTCAGTGTTCTTTCATTCCCAAATTTTCCATCCATATAACAACTAGATATGAAGATAACCCTGGTACTACAGATAATGTAAGTAACTATTTAATGCCAGATCAGTGAATGTTGTTCTACTTGTGTTTATCTGATGTGCGTTTCTTAGGATTAAGAATTATAAGACTTTGTATGATTTTTAATTGGGATATCTTGTGCCACTTTTGAAGAATTTCAACTGAATAGCGCAAGATAACCTGATTCAAATTCTTAAGAAATCTTAAAAATCATTAAACTAAAAAACACACATCTTTGTTGATCTGTCTATCCATATTTCTGCCCATATGTCTGCAAAAACTTTAACTTGCAAATACACCTATTCCCATATTCCAATACCAAGCTCTTCTTGTCTTTGATAGTTTCTCTCATCAATCCACATCTGTGAAGGTCAATGTCATCTGACAAGGTCAAGGGTAATTATCAAAGTCATCCATCCTAAGAAAAAAGTAGCTTTGGGGGCCTCCGTATTTTACCAGCACATTTTATGTTTCCCAACAAATTTATCACAGAGCTATTCAGCACAGATTCAGATACTTTTTTCTACAAATTTTTCTAAAATTGTCCCTGAATATTTTTCAATTATAATTTCCTTTAAATTGAGAACTTATTCTTCAATACCACATTTAGTGGGAAATAATTATTAAGGAATGGAGATATATGGACCTCTAGACTCTGAAAAAAGTAGGTATATGAAATAAAGAATTTTCAGAATTCTATAATTTTAGAAGTATAGCTTAAATTGTTTATAGTATTTGTTCTATTATGTCATGTTCATGTCATGTTCTATCATGTTTATTGGCTCATTGGGCTCACACAGATAAAATTATCTCAATTTCATTAAATCAAGGCCAAAGGTTAAAAAACTTCTCTCTTTCTAAACTAAAAGTTTTCTCAAATTTCAACTTGAATTAAAACCTTTAAGTCTGTTGTTACACTAACTATAAATGTGTACAAAAACGATGATATTAATAAGTTGTAATGAATAACAAATTACAAATATTATCTTTTAAGTTCATATATTTTTTTATAAGCCCTAAGGGTCGTATTATGTTATGGCCCCGGTTGTCCGCCCGTCTGTCTGTCTGTCAGTCAGTCTGTCCAGCCGTTAGCAATTTTTTGTGTGTGCAATTCCTCCTAAACTATCAATGTGAATGAGCTGAAACTTGGCACAATTACTCTCTATCATGTCTAGTTGTGAATAAGACCTTTGAAATTCAAATCGTTCAAGTAATTACTGAGAAATCTTGAATTGTCTGCCCTTGAATTTAACAAAAATCACTTTTTTTTGTTTGCCCAACTCTTCCTTAACTATAAATGGGGATGAGCTCAAGCTAGACACAATTACTCCCTATGATGTCTAGTTGTGCATAAGACTTATCAATTCAATATGCTCCAGTCGTTCTTGAGTTATCTTGAATTATCTGCCCTTGAGTTGATGAAAAACAAAACTTCTTGTCAGCTCATTTTCTCGTACATTTTGGATGGGAATAAAAGGAAACTTGCCACAATGACTCTGTATGTTGTCTATTTGTGCTTAGAACTAAATATATTTTCATATGTAAAGTAGTTCCTGATTTATCTGCTCTTTACTTCACAAAATAGTTTAAATTTACAGATTTTTTTGTGTGTGTGCACAACTCCTACAAATTTCATTGCATTGAAATGAATCTTGCCACAATGTTATCCTGATATTTGGTTGAGCATAAGACATCAGAAATTCAAAAATCTTGGGTCTTTCTTATATTATCTGCCCTTGAATTGATTGAAATTCACTATATTTCTTTTGTGAGCAACTCATTACACTTTGAATTGGAATGAACTGAAACTTGCAAAATGACTGTTTGGTGTATAGTTGTGCATAAAACCATTTTCAGTTTACACTCCGTAATAATATGTTATGGCCCCAGTTGTCTGTCTGTCTGTTTGCAATTTTTTTTAGCTATCATTCAAGCTCACGTTACTGACAAGCCAAGGTTACTGACAAGCCCCATCGGGTGTATATGCGTCACTCTGCGAAGCTCTTGTTAATTCTGGCTTTGAGAAAAATTTTATTTGAGCATGAAAAAAGTTGTTAACCTTTTGCCCAGATGCCTCACCAACAGCAATTAATAAAAAAAAACATCCCAGCACTTAAAGTTTGTAAGTCACTTGAATATCCTTATTTATGAAAAAAAGGTGATGCCTTTCCAAATGATTCAAAAGAAATATTTGGACTCACAGCAAAGAAATTTGAAGAACTTTTTTATACATTCTTAGCACTATGGGAATTAGTACAAGCAGGATACAGATTAATTCATAGAAAGGTTCCATGAAATTATGATATTAACCAAAGGTATAGATGAATAGACACCAAGGGGTCAGTGCAATATTATTGTAAGTGCCTAAAAATTTATAGGCACTTACAATAATATTGCGCTTACCCGTCATGGCTCTACAAACAAGTGTATACCCTGAAAAGTCATGGCAAAAAAAGTTCCCTGGGATCAATTGCCGTGTGTTTTGTTCCTTCTATATATACAATACATAATATAGTATACTCGGGCCTCATTGTATCGATCTATCCACTGTATCGATCTATTAACAAATCTTTGGATAATTTCACCAGAATGCAAAAATTCCAGTTCAATATAGATGACTAGTTCACGAGTAACTTTTAAGGACTTTGATGTCAAGAAACATTAGAAAGGTGCTAAATTCTTGTCTTCAATTCTAAACTGATTGGTAAAAAGGTTCTTGTTGAAATTAAAGAACTAGCGGTAGTCTAAACAATTTTAAATGTGATGAAAAACTACTATATTCGGAAAGTGAACACTCGCCAATCCTTAATAACACATCATTCAATTCAAATTCAATAATCTTGGTACTGATTGGGCTCCATATTGTAAGTTTGGACATCATTTCCAACAATGCATCGATACAATGGAGTGACTTCAAAATTCCCTGAATTTGATATGGCTTCTTATTGTTGTCAGTTTTATGCCAAATAACTGTGTTATGACTACCGTTTTGTGCTTTGTGGTAAGTTAAAGAATAAACTTATTTGGAAATATTTATGAATTTAGACAAGATTGATATTATAATCTTTTTTTCATCATTGAATGCTAAGTAGATCGATACAGTGGGGTTCCAGGCTATATGGAAATAACTGTTTTTCACTTTTTCCTTTCTAAAACAGTGGTATTTCAGATAAATCTTTATCTTAGTTTTCAATCTGTAAGGATTCAAAAGTATTTTAAGAGTGAAAGGGTCTACATGGTTGACTTGAAATCAATTGCCAACCATTATATGATATGGTTGAACTATTTGTACTTTCTTATCATAATTTCTTATGTGTTTTTCAGTGTTTGAATTTGACAGATGAAGAGTTGAGTTGTCGAGAAGTAGATTTTGTAGATATAGTCAACGATCCAATAGAGGAACGACATTATAAAGAAGAAGAGGTCAGTGCCACGGAGGGGAACCTTTATCTCTTGTCATTGCTGGTTCTGCAATATTCCTGCTTTGACTGGAGGTGTAGACAAAAAATCAGACTGCACATATGTGCAGTCTGATCTTAGTCAAATTTACCAACTGTATTTACCTCCACTGGACTAAGTCCAGGGGAGCTTATGTTGTGACGGGTTGTCCCTTGTAAGTCTGTACATCAATGCTTAAATTTTTCATTTAAAAATCTTCTTCCCTGAAACTGCTCGAAAGAATTGACCAAATTTTACAGGAATGATTCTAGGGATGTGCACTCTCAGATTCCTTCATTAAATTCTGATAACTTGAGCACTATGGGCTGTTCAGTCACCAAAAAAATGGGTCTCACTAGAGAAATGTATAAGATCTTCTCTGACACTTCTTCTCAGAATTCAATCAATCTTTACAGAAATGATCCGCAGGACTTCGGGCAGAGGTGTCTCAAAAAAATGGGCACCAAATGGTTGAATATAAAAAATCTCCTCAGGACATACTCTTTCAGATTCCTTCTTTAAAATCTGATTGGGTTGATTGCATTGACACTTTAGGCTGATATGTCACCAAAAAATCTTCTTCTCTGAAAAAAACTGGTCAGCATTCAACCAAATATTACTGAAATGATTCTCATGACATGCTCTTTCAGATTCCTTTTTGAATTCTGATCGGGTTGATAACATGGGCGATGCAGCTTTTCATGTCACCAGAAAATGGGCCCTTTATGGTGAAATATTATTAAAATCTTCATCTCTTAAACTTATGGACAGAACTTAACCTAACATTACCATAATGATCTTTGGGAAAAGCTCTTTCAGATTTCTTTGTTAAACTCTGATAAGGTTAATTTCATAGGTGCTATGCGCTGCAATATCATAGAAATATGGTCCAAAATGATGAAATTTTAGATAAATCTTCTCTGAAGCTACCCATCAAAATCCAACCTGACTTTATAGGAATTATTCTTGTGACAGTACTCTATCAGATGTGTTTGTTAAATTATGATTGGGTTGATATTATGGATGCATTTTTTTCTCTGAAACTTCTTATCAGATTTCAACCAAACTTCACGGAAATGGTCCTTAGGATATGCTCTCTAAGATTTCCATGTTAAATTCTTGTTAGGCAGTGAACTTTGGTACTTAAGGCATTCATGTCAGCAAAAAAGGGACTGAAAAAAAGAGATAAAAAATGTAAATGACTATACGGTCACCCCGCTATTACGAACGATTTTTGACAGGATGAAATTAGTTGTTTTTTATTTCAATGGTCGCAACCCCCTCTAAAGCAAGCACCCTGCTATTCCGAATTACGACCACTAATTTCAATACGAACTCGGTATAAAACTCTACAACAAACGTTGCTAATAAGACCAGTAACTTCATACCTCCGGATTGACCATCCAAATTTCACTCTTAGTCAGTACAACACTAATTGGGTATGAATGCATCAAAAATGGATTATCAGATTTTCAATATTGTGATTTAACCTCTATCGTGTTTTGGTGTTATTTTTAATCAAACAACTTTCAGTGGTCAATTGTTTTGATACCCTTCTTTTATTTATCAACGAAAGATGTTTATTGCATGTTTAACTGTAGAAAAGAAACCGAAAGTAAAGAAATTTCGGGCAACTAACAGGAATTCGCTTTTGTTGATTCAAACTGGTAATGATAAGAAATTAAAATTGACTTTAGTCAGCTTATGATTGTATTTAAGAAAATGATTTTACCGAATGTAATTGCTACATTTTCAGTTCGAAAAATAATACCTTAGCAAGGAAATCAATGTCTTCCCACTACGCATACTCACCGAGAAATTTGGTGAAGGGAAAAAGAGGACCTCAATTTTGAATCAAAAGTAAAGCAAACAACATAAGAAACATTTTTTCAGTAGAAAAGTCTCCCCTATGATAGGGCCTATGTCCTAGTGTTTGCATATTTTCAAGTAATGATAAAAATTCAGCTTAGTTTATATACTCGAATTGAAGAAAATTTGTATCATTGTCATTATGAAATGAGCAATTCCAAGAATCATTTTATCCCTCTTGGAAATCATTCAATTTGGTTAGGCTTGAAGAAAAGTTTTTACATCTAATGGCATTTCTATTGATTTAATTCTGTAATGTAAAAAAATATGTGATGAAATTTGAATTGTGTTAAAATAAACTAATTTACATAATATACTTTTTCTATTAGCAATACACTGCAACTCCATTAAAACGCTGTGGTCGGGGTCCAAGAAATAAAACAGCTGAAGAAGTGGATGTATCTGCTATAACGCTGTACCCCCCCCCCCCCTCCTGCCGCCGCTGACCCCCCCCCCCTTCACGTGCTGACAATAACGTACCGTGGAAACGTAACAGACACAGGGTTGATATTGATAACGATATCGGATATCTAAATAGGCCTATACATGTACATATTTAGGCCATTGCATTTTATATTTTTAAAACTCGGCAATGAATTGGAGAACGAACGCGGTTTATTACTTTGATATTTTTTTTATTTTAAGATTGTTTTGTTGCCCCCAAGCTAAACAAAAATATCTTTAATAAAGTAATCTAGTTTGTAGGGTTAAACGATCGCAGACTCCTCTTAGTTCTTTGAATCCCGAGTTCTCGTGCCTACCCGCCCGGCAGCTGAGAAACACCGATAACGACGATCTCAAAAGGGTAAAGTTAGTAAAATACATAAAGTTTCATAAGATCAACGAATTTCATATTGTAAATGTTGTCTGCTCAAAAATAGGAGAAAATTATTATCTACACAATCAAAATAAACAATACCCTACGTGCGATTGAAACTATACCAAATTAATCGAATCTCTCGGAGATCCGGACCATATACTTCGATAAGCGAGAAAAAATGCCGTAAATTCAATTAAATGAATCTGTATTAACCACATTTGGATCGCCGGTTTGCAAAGATCATCTTCATGAGTCAAGGGTTATCAAAAGCTTCTTCTCAAAAACCGTATAAGTAGAACGTTCGTAACCCTGGGTTAGACAAGATCTTATTTGACGGCCTTGATCATCAGATAGTAGATTGTCAGGAAAGAAAGTCCAGACAAATGCGAAGCAACGCGGTCACCATCAGTTTCGCGCCATTTTAGGTTTCTTTGTTCGTCACGTCTAGGCAGGAAATGTAGGTTTATATATAGCTTCCTGTTTAAAACTCAATGAAGTTGTTTATTTAGTGAGAGATAAGATTCAACAATAATAATTCAATCTGGCTTTGAACATGACTAAACTATGAATAAGTTTAATGAAAAAGAAACAAAATTTTATCATATATTTACAAAAGTCGTAATATTTATAAGAAAATTCAACGGGATTTGTAAAGGGAGGTAATAAACCAATAAATTGGGTAAGGGGCAAGTGGCTTTTTGAATAGTTTGTCAACAGCGGAAAATGTTCAAGATTTGAGAATATAAAACGAGCTTAGCTCATTTTGCGAAAACATGGCTTCTGATGAAGTTTATTAACTTGGATTTAATCGCATGCGAGCTAGACTTTTTGGTTTCAATTGCGTCCCTGCCGTCGACAAAGAGCAGTTGGTAGCCCGCCGGACTGTCAATATTGGGATTCCATGTATCTCCGACGGCGGCACTCATTCTTTCTGATTAGGCCTAGGTCACTCACCCATGGGTTAATAATCGTAGACCTAGACCTAAGTGAGATAGTAGTTTGGAGTTAGGAAAAGATTGTTGTACTCGTGAGTTTGGTACTCCAGCGGTAGTGATATAACTATAAGTCTGTCAGCCATCAAACTAGCCATTTCTCTTTGACCTGAGGCATTTATCGCCACCACTGCCCCGCGGGAGGTGTGAAAAACAATTGTATTGATTTACCTGGCTTCGCTCAGTATCGATTTTTATCTCAGTGTTTTCACCCTTCGATCTAAAATCGCGATCAAAACTGCGTTAACGGCGGATCGGGTAACATCGCCGCAGCATCCCAAAATGGTCGACCCCCCCAAATTTCGAGAGCCAAGTTGACCCAGTGTTATATTGGATTTAGTGCTCCAACAGATTTCGTTATAATGGAGTTGCAGTGTATTTTTAGCTCACCTGAGCACAACGTGCTCAAGTGAGCTATTGTGATCACCTTTTGTCCGGCGTCCGTGCATCGTCCGGCGTCCTTCGTGCGTCATCCGTCGTCCGTCAACAATTTTTTTAAACGACATCTCCTCTTAAACTACTGGGCCAATTTAAACCAAACTTGGCAGGGATGTTCCTTAGGTGGTCCCCTTTAAGAATTGCTAAAAGAATTGAAATCAGTGAAAAACTCTGGTTGCTATGGGAACCAATGTTAAAAATTTAAGAAAATCTTTAAAATTCTTCTTCTTCTGAACAAGCAGCCCTACAGCCTTGAAATTTGGCATGGATAATCAGCTCATAGACCTTAATAAAAATAGCTAAAATCATATCTGTTGGGCCACCAGGTGTGGAGCACCAGGGGGGAGGGGGTAGTACTTTGGGTAAATTTTGTAATCTTTAACCTTCTTCTTCTTCTGAACCAGGAGTCCTACAGATTTGAATATTGGCATGGATGATCAGCATATGGACCTTTATAAAAATAGCTAAAATCATGACTGTAGAATCACCAGGTGCGTAGCACCAGGGGGGAGAGGGTAGTACTTTTGTGAAAATTTTGTAATCTTTAACCTTCTTCTTCTTCTGAAACACAAGCCCTACAGACTTGAAAATTGGCATGGAGGATCAGCTCATAGATCTTAATAGAAATAGCTTAAATCATATCTCTTTAGGCCACAAGGTGCGGAGCACCAGGGGGGAGTGGGTAGTACTTTGGGTAAATTTTGTAATCTTAAACCGTCTTCTTCTTCTGAACATGAAGACCTACAGCCTTAAAATTTTGCATGGATGATCACCTCAAGACCTTAATAAGAATAGCTAAAATCTTTTCTGTAGGGCCACCAGGTGCGGAGCACCAGGGGGAGGGGGTAGTACTTTGATGAAAAATTTTGTAATCTTTAACCTTTTTCTTCTTCTGAACCAGGAGTACTACAGATTTGAATATTGGCATGGATGATCAGCATATGGACTTTCATAAAAATAGCTAAAATCATGACTGTAGATTCACCCGGTGCGGTGCACCAAGGGGGGAGAGGGTAGTACTTTTGTGAAAATTTGTAATTTTTAACCTTCTTCTTCTTCTGAACCACAAGCCCCAAAGACTTGAAAATTGGCATGGAAGATCAGCTCATAGATCTAGATAAAAATAGCTTAAATCATGACTGTAATGCCACCAGGTGCGGAGCACCAGAGGGGAGGGGGTAGTACTTTTGTGAAATTTTGTAACTTTAACCTTCATCTTCTAATGAACCAGGAGCCCTACAGACTTCAATATTGGCATGGATGATAAGCATATGGATCTAAAATAAAAAAGCTAAAAATCATGAATGTAGGGCCACCAGATGCGGAGCATTAGGGGGCAGGGCCCGGGGGTAGTACTTTGGATCAATTTTGAAATCTTTAACCTTATTCTTCTCCTGGATCAGGAACCCTACAGACTTGAAAATTGTCATGGGTGATCAATATATTGACATTAATAAAAATAGCTAAAATCATGACTGTAGGGTCACCAGATGCTGAGTATCTTGGGCAGGGGGTAGTACTTTGGATCATTTTTGAAATCTTTAAACTTCTTCTAATGAACCAGGAATCCCACAGACTTGAAAATTGGTATGGATGATCAGCATATGGACATTAATTGAATTAGCTAAAATCATGACTGTAGATTCACCAGGTGCAGAGCATTTTTGGGAGGGTGGAGTGCTTTGTTGAGAATTTTGAATCCCTACAGCCTTTATATTTGACATGGAATGATCAACTCATTAAAGAAAACTTTAAAAGTCTCAGACTCAGCCTGTATATCTGGCATAGATTAGCTGATCACAGACATTTTACGAAAAAAGCTTAAATAAATAATGACCGGGGGAGGAGCAGAGGGGTGGGGGGGGGGAGGATTATTTCAAGTGTTATCTGATTAAATAAGTGAAAATATCTTTTTCTGTGGTTGCATGGACATACCTAGGTAATGAAGCTTTTTTCTCAGGTGAGCGACCCAGGACCAACGGCCCTCTTGTTTGTTGGAGGTCGTATCTGACCAAACATCAGGATTAAGACCACCCTGCTATTAAACCCACTTTAAAAAGATCCCCAAGTGGTCTTAATAGAGGGGTTTTACTGTAATTGATTTTGTTTAGGACTGAATAAAGTCAATAATAAAAGTTGGTAAATAAAAGATTGTCTTTGATTCTTGGAATCCTTGACCCAGATCTTGACCTTTGACTAAATTTCTTTATTTTATATCAATAGGGTCCAGGACTTATTAAATCAATAATGGAGGACAGTAGATAATTGTATTTGATTCTGGCATTGTATTCGACCCCTGACCCCACTTTGACCTTTGACCCACTTTCTTAAATTTTGAATTATGAGGACTAAGACTGTGTTAAGTCAATAATAAAGATTGATAGATGAAGGGTCGAGGACTGTATTAAATCAGTTGTAAGATTAACATTTACACAGACCTAAACCTTAAAATCTTCATTTACTTCAATTTCAATTAATGTTTCTACTGGTTTCCTTGGGGCATTATTCCAGTGGAGTGATACGTGGCCCTCTTGGACCTGTATTTCCTTTCATTCTTGAACCAGAGAACTCTTAAAAAAGTCAAAATAAATAATGACTCTAAATAACAATGGGGGCATGAAATGCTTTCAGCACTTTGATTTTAATGCAGTTAAGTCAAGGTTTTAAATCTTCACAAAAAGATTTAAAGAACCTTTAGTTATATTTCTACCCTATTTTTTTTTAGCTCACCTGAGCACAATGTGCTTAAGATGAGCTTTTGTGATCATTTTTTGTCTGTAGTGAGTTGTGTGTCGGAAGTTGTCAACAATTTTGTAAACATTCCCTCTGTAATTCATGGGTAGGTTTGTTAGATTGACGGCAACAATCTGTTGATAATAGGTTAAAGATATATATAATACGTACTTAGTGTTTTGTATGAGAAAAAATATCCAACAAGGTTGGGAGAATTGATAATTGTCGAGGCTCTGCAGAGGCAATTATCAATTCTCACAACCATGTTAGAAATTTTTTTATACAATACACTAAGTACGTATAATATTTATCTAATAACCTCTATTTGTCTTGTTTTTGTTGATGTTTTTGACTGAAATGCAAGTTTCTAAAAATAACCACATTATATCATTGTTCTAAAAATAACTATGTGATATCATAAAGAAATATCATACGGGATGTTATCACATGGATATTTGTATAGTTATAAGATAAAATCTCACTGAAATGTCCTTTGGGATATTTTCGCATGGTCTTATTTTTCGCCACTTTTACTCAGAAGGTTATGGATTTATTTTGGTGTGACTTATTTTTGCCACCTTTAAATGGTGGCGAAAATATGATGTAGCAAAATAAAACTATATTTACAAATCAATCAGTCTCTTGAATACCAATGGATGAACATATGCAATGTTAATCCAATTTCAAACTGACAATGATGTGCCAAATTTTGAAAATAACGCTAGTATCTCATCTATATCCGTAAAGGTAATTGTGATTTACAGCTCATGTTGACAGGTACATGTGTGAATAATTATCTAAGATTTCATAGGTAATATGACTTGCATGGGTTGCAAATTTTAGAATATTTTGGTGGGTTAAATTTTTGCCACCTAGACTGGCAAGGTTGTTGAAATAAGACCATGGCTAAATATTCCTTAAGTACAGTACTTGTTTCCCTTGCAGGATCTCACAAAGTGTAAATCAGAGAAAACAGGGAGAGGACCTTTCAAAAAAGATTGGAAAGTAAGTTTGTGCAAATGACAATTGACTTCCATACATAATTCAACCAAATATTTTCATCTGTAGGGTTTGCAACTTGGTATATAGATAGATAGAACGATGTTTAGCAGATGAGCAGTAAAGAGATTATTGAACATGAGCCAATACAATACTGAATTCTATTGGATGAGTACCCTGCAGAACCAGTCTATATTTGATGTGGTGACCAGTTTGTAAGGCATAAGACTTCCAATCTGGAAGCTGTGGGTTCAATCCCCAGTCGCGGCAAATATCCTTTCCAACGTTTGTTTCTCACCAATGGGTAGATAATCATAAACCTATGTGAGATAGCAGTCGGAGGCTAGGAAAGGGTGTAATGGTAGTACAGGTGAAAGAAATACCAGGAATCCATTATTAGGTGCTCTGGCAGCCGCGATATAACTAGGAAATTGTTGAAAGCGGCGTAAAACCCATTCAAATAAACAATAAATGTGGTGACAGACACATCATAAATATCAACTAGTTCTGCAGAGTACATATTTTAAGAATTTGTAGCTTGGCTGTTTTCAGAGAATAGCAGAGGAAACGCTATCTATTTAGCCTTGGCATTGTTGTCTTGCAAAATCTTTCACATTTTGTGATATCTCCAGTAGACTCAAGATAAAAACTTGTTGTAAATAGCTCCAAATTTTGTTATGTCATACGATTCACTTTGATTTTCAGGATTCTACAAAGCCAGTCATGTGTTCATATAAAGTTGTGAGGTGTTTCTTTGAAGTGTGGGGTCTACAATCAAGGGTGGAAGGTTATGCACAAAAAGTAAGCTTTACAACTTATTCAAAACGACTTTCATAGCCCAGGGATGAAGGAAAATCATATTTTCTCCAGCTTTTCCTTGGACAAATACATGTAAAAAGACTATTTTCTACTTGTCCAGGCTTAAAATGAACTTGTCTTCAAAAAGGTTCAATAGATAAAATCATGGAAAGCATTGATTTTTATGACAAAAATACAGGTTTTCATTCAAAACAATGTTTTCTACCTTTGAGATGAACATTAGAATAATTTATCTTTTAATTCTGTCTAGTACCATTGAAAGATTCACCCTGGTATATGCTAGTCCACCAACAAACGATCTTAACCCTAGTCTTACTGAATAAATTTTGGCTATTTTTTTTATCAAAATCAAAGAGCAAAAAGCACTGAAAGTATCAACTGTAGGTCAATTTTCATTTAAAAAACTAAGTCTATTGACAATTCTGGTTTGAAAGTGAGAAAAAGGTGGGGCAGACTAACATCAGACTGCACATATGTGCAGGCTGATGTATGTCTATAGCTCCTGTCAAAGCAGGAATATTCCAGGTTCAGCATGACAAGGGTTAAGTAGTGACTTGTCTGCAGGTAGAAAAGCCCATATCGGACAAGTCAGGCATGTTTATTCCACACCCCTGTAACCAATTACCGTATTAGAAGCTTTTAGATTTCTTAAATTTAAAGATAATAAATTGAAAAAATTAAATGTCATAATATAATAGTGAAGAGAACATTGTGAGAAAATGGGAAATTGCTAGTATAGATTCATGTGTTCAATGAAAATTGAGACACAATTAAAATGAGTAACCACATCGTAGGGTTGTGTTGTATTGTACAGTCAATCTTACTGGAGCGACCATGTCCATTTAGCAACCATTTTCATTAAGTGACCGTTTTCAAAATCCCCTTCCTTAAATCAAAATATCTTAATGTGCAATTATTGTTGGTCTAAGAATTATTGAAAATGAATCCTATTTTGTTTAAACTCACCAGAATTGTCTCAATGAGACAATTCAATTGAGTTTAACAACATAGGATTATTGAGAATTTCGCAATATAATACATTTTTGGTCAAAAACTGTTTCTTATTTGTAAACAAAACATGTTTTAAGCAAGCATTTTCTGAAATGACCGCTTTTTGTAGGTCCCGTTTGTGGCCGCTTAAAACAAGTTTTACTGTATCTGTGGCTCTGGATTGGGATGGAAAATATGCATTTTATGGGCGGAGGTCAATTCTCTATATGTTATATAATGGAAACTTTGAAAATCATTTTCTCAGAAAGTAACTGATGGATATCAACCAAATTTCACTGGAATGATCCTTCAGTGACGCATTGTCAGTCTACAAAAAATCATTGTGATCGGATGGAATAAAATATGCATTTTATGGGTGGAGGTCAATTCTCCATATGTTATATAGTGGAAACTTTGAAAATCATTTTCTCAGAATGTAACTGATGGATATCAACCAAATTTTTCTGGAATGATCCTTGAGTGACCCTTTCTCAGTCTACAAAAAATCATTGTGATTGGATGAAAAATATGCATTTTATGGGCAGAGGTCATTTCTCTATATGTTATATATAGTCATTTCTCTATATGTTATATAGTGGAAAATTTGAAAAATCATTTTCTCAGAATCTAATTTTTGGATATCAACCAAATTTCACTGGAAAGATCCTTTAGTGACCCTTTATCAGTGTACCAAAAATAATTTTGATTGAATGAAAAATATGTATTTTATAGTCGGAGGTCATTTCTCAATATGTTAAATAGTGGAAACTTTGAAAATCATTTTCTCAGAATGTAACCGATGGATATCAATCAAACATTTTTGGTATGATCTTTGGGTGACCCATTATCAGCCAAAAATTATTTTGATTTGATGAAATATTTCTTTAAAGAGTGGATATCAATTCTCTATTTGTTATATATTTGAAACTTTGAAAATCATTTTCAACATCAGTAGAACCCCAAATATCTAAAAATCTAGTCAAAACATTTATTTGTTTTTACAAGAATTTCTAGCCTGTGGAGCGACACAAGCCATTCATGGCTTTCTAGTTTTCATTTATGTTTAGAATACAGTTATTTCATGGCTATACAAGTGACAATGAAAACTATTGTCCCTAGGTGTTGGGTATGATATTCAGAACTGTTGCCCTATGCCAAGGGCAATGATTCTGAATGTCATCCCCAACACCATGATAGAACTGTTTTAACTTTTTTGTATACATTTGTTTTTTTCAATCAAAATGTGTTTCAAAAAGAGACATACAGAGAAAAAAGTCAATTTGCAGATAAAATTGAAAAGAGCATGTCATTCTGCCAACTTTGCAAGCCAAGGGTTCTAGCTCCGCTATGTTCCTTACTAACAGTGGAGCTAGAACCCTTGGCTTGCAAAGATGGTCATTCTGCATGTTAATTACAAGTGCAACAAAATGACGTCATTGTCCTCAAGCAGGCAACAGTTTGGGGCTTAGTGTGCATGAATGAAACAGTTCATACTGTTGCCAGGACCTGTGAGGGATAGTGCAATAAACTATGAAACAGTTTGAAGCAGTTATAGAGTTACAAATTAGAGTTCGGTAACACCAGTCTAAAATATTTTTTTCTCAATGATACCCTATGTTGTGGGTACTCAATTGAATTGTCTTGATAAGACAATTAGAATGAGTACCAACAACATAGGGTTTGTACAATAATTATTGAAACACTTTTATCTAAAATCAAAAATGCCATCTCTATCTGCAGCTCTGATTTTAAATAAACATTTATATAGGACATCAGGTAATAGATTATAAATAGTATTTCTTTTCTGACTGTTTCAGGCCTGTAGAGACATCAATTTACTAGGACACAGACAAGCAATATCATGGATGGATGAATGGATAGGTAGGTATATTTATGTCATGGTCTCTTGAAAAGGTCAAGGTCATCTATTAAGGTCATATTTCTCAAAATTTGGACACAGACAGGCAATATCATGGGTGGACGAATGGATAGGTAGGTATATTTATGTCATGGTCTCATGAAAAGGTCAAAGTCATCTGTTAAGGTCATATTTCTGAAAATTTGATCAAATATATGTAACACTTCAATCTACTTCAAGCCTATTGATGATAGTTTTTTTTACACGAAGTCAGCCATCATCAATAGGAATTTGTCATGTGACAAAAAATATTCCTCCCTCCTCCCCCCCCCCCCCAAAAAAAAAGGGGAAAAAAAGAAAAGAAATTAAAAAAAAATCAGATATAGATCTAGTTGAGATATAGGGATCTTTTATGAGATTTCCTTTAAGCCAGGCTGATCTTAACCTCTTCTAGAATAACAAAATTATTAAAGGAGCGTCGGCCAACTTAACATTTTCTCTATTCTAGACAAGGTTAAGATCTGCTTGACTCAAACAAAATTGAGTAATAGCTTATTTTTCCCATTTTTATGTTAAAATCAATTTTTGGAAAGCATAGATTATATAAATACATGAGTAAGTTGACATCTTGATAACATTCTTTAGAATATGATCTATTCCTAAAAGCTTTTTGGTGGATTATTGAGAAATAATGATAGATTATCATTTGATAAAATCATTGAATTGAACCAGTGAATTTATTAAAAACTTATACCCTTCTTACATTCATGTCACCCTTTCTGATGTTTTCTAGACGGAGCCAAATAGGTGAAGTCAACATGAATGTTGCATGGAAATCACATGCAAAATGTCGGGCTTTCAGAAAATTTGTCATAAAATTTCACATTTCCACCCATTTTTGCATTATGGAAATAGAATTATCATTTATTTTTCTAGTAAGATTGATTGATATTTCATTTCATGTACAACAAAAGCTATATTTGCACTCATGGCTCCACCACTTGTGAAAATATAGCTTTTATGTTTCACTCAATGAAATATCAATTGATCTTGTACTGAAGCAAATGATTATCCTCTATTTATTTTCTCACTCTACCTACAGAAATGAGTATGGACGATATAAGAAATTATGAGAACAAAATGCAGAAGGAGACAAACGAAAAAGTATTATTAGCAGACAGTGTAGACTCAACTGAGCAAACAAATGTACAAACAAATGTTGAATGAGACTTGATTTCGTAAAGTGCAGTATAGAATGTTACAGATCATATTTCCTCTCATAATAGCGCCCTCCCCAGTAGTAGCACCCCTACATTTTTTTCTAAGAAAACCCCCTTAAATGCCTAAATTTGATGAACTTTTTTAGACTTCTTCTCTAATTTGGGATGAATTTCCTCTAAACAATCATGTATTTTTAGGAAATTCACATCAAATTAAAGGGAAAAGGGCCTAAGACATCAATTTTAATGAATTATTCAATCAGAAAATGCATACTAAAGAAAATCGTATTTTAGGAGAAATATGGTAGCTGGCAACTTCATTGAACATCGAGGGTTCAATGTAAAACTATTGTTTGTGGTATTTAGTATATAGGCACTTACATTAGATTTTTGTTGAATTCTAGAAATGTAAACTACAGTTTGAAAGCAAGCTATTCTTAAAGCATAATAAGGGATGTGTCAGGGTGAAACAGCTGTAACTGCCCATATGTTTATATACAGTTACAGTTGTTTTGTGTCCAGCCATCAATATGCATGTATCACGAGAAAGGGGTGTACACAAACAGTTATCAGGGACAAGTTAAATAATCAAAAGCAAGTAAATCAAAATTAAATTCTTCTTGTTATTTCGTTTGTAGGTGAAATGTCCTGATGCATGCATTTTATCTCCTACAAAATCATAAGTAGATCTCAGTGATGCAAGCCTGTTATGACCTTTAGAGTTCAATGAAAATTTCAGACTAGTACAAATTTAGCATAAGTTTCAGAAAACTTTGAAAAGTGGGTGCTGTTTGAAATGAAATCATATTGTGTGGCAGAGAATATTGTGGGAAAATTGAGAACAATGTCTTCTTTTTCCACAATACTTTTTTCTCAAGTTTCAGAGACATGGATCTGTAAAAGAAAGGGTCAATTTCAACGCCAAATGATTGACACAAATGTAACATTCAATATTGTACTTTTCTAAATGGTAAAGACACAAATAAAAAAAGACTAAAGGGAGGCATCTAATTTTAACTCCTTACAGAATAATGGAATGGAATTATAGACAATGGCATTTTTTTTTTACAAATTTCGCAAAATTTAGATAATTGTCATAAATGAAATCATAGCCCTGAAAACTAAAAACAAATTAAGTCTAATTTATTTTTTGTGCCTTTATTTCATTGGCTCTTACAGTGGTTATACTTAGATTCTCAAAGCTTAAGTGTTATTTCTATGTCTAAGCATTGTTTGGTTATGAGTTAAGGTTATGGACCCGTAATAGACAACATTTCGGAACACATAATCTTTCACAATGTTAACTGAGGTTTCCTAATGAAAATCATTAGGAAACCTCGGTTAACACTGTTCAAGTTCATCACTTCAGAAATGTTGCGGAACTATTACAGGTCCACTACCTTAAAGGTGTGCCATTACAACTGTAAATCATTCCATATTGTAATTGTGTTAGATTGTATTTATTTAGAATCACTTATACTGTAAATTAAAATGATTTTATGAGAAAAGAACAAAAAAGGTCAAATAATCTGTTGAAATCCATTTTGGGGGTAGTAATTGTTATACTTAATTTTTTTGCACACACTTTATCCTATAAATTGTGATAAACAACAAACTTATATGAGCCTGTGTGTGACATTTCAAACAATTTTGCATGAGCACAAAGCAAAGCCTCCGGCCAGCCTATGCATCCCCACAGTCTGACCAGAATCATCACTGTGTACTATTTAGATAGATAAGGTTCGTACCTCCTTTCAGAAAGACAGACTTCATTCTCATTGCATTGTGTGTTTGTTTAAGCTGCTCGTTATATGTTCCTTGCATACACGAGAAATTGTTGGAAATTTCACTCACATGATCATGAAATGTTTTAGTGACAGCGTCTGCCTCTCAATTTTCAGAAAGAGATTTTTAGCTCCACTGGCTGAAAGCCACTGGGGCTATTGTCATGGCGTTGTGTCCGTCGTGCGTCCGTCTGTGCGTCCGTGCGTCCGGTCGTAAACTTTTTCTTTAAAAATCTTCTCCTCAGAAACTACTTGATCAATTTCAACCAAACTTCACAAGAATGATCCTTGGGTGACCCTCTTTCAAAGTTGTTCAAGAAATTTTGATCCAATGAAAAACATGGATTTAATGGGCGTGGCTAATTTCCAAATATGGTAAAAAGTGTGTTTTCTCAGATTCTAATTGATGGATACCAATGAAATTTTACATGAATGATCCTTGTGTAAACCTTCATCAGTCTACAAAAGATTATTGAGATCGGATGAAAAATATGCATTTTATGGGCGGAGGTCATTTCTCTATATGTTATATAGTGGAAACTTTCAAAATCATTTTCTCAGAATGTAAGTGATGGATATCAACCAAATTTCACTGGAATCATCCTTGTGTAAACCTTCATCAGTCTACAAAAGATTATTGAGATCGGATGAAAAATATGCATTTTATGGGCGGAGGTCATTTCTCTATATGTTATATAGTGGAAACTTTCAAAATCATTTTCTCAGAATGTAAGTGATGGATATCAACCAAATTTCACTGGAATCATCCTTGAGTGACCCTTTATCAGTCTACCAAAAGTCATTGTGATCAGATGAAAAATATGTATTTTATGGGCGGAGGTCATTTCTCTATATGTTATATAGTGGAAACTTTGAAAATCATTTTCTCAGATTCTAACCAATGGATATCAACATATTTTACTGGAATAATCCTTGAGTAACCCTTCATCAGTCTACCAAAATTTATTGTGATCAGATGAAAAATGAGTATTTTATGGGTGAAGGTAATTTCTCTATATGTTATATAGTGGAAACTTTGGAAATCATTTTCTCAGATTCTAACCAATGGATATCAACAAATTTTACTGGAATAATCCTTGAGTGACCCTTCATCAGTCTACCAAAATTTATTGTGATCAGATGAAAAATGAGTATTTTATTGGTGGAGGTAATTTCTCTATATGTTATATAGTGGAAACTTTGAAAATCATTTTCTCAGCATCTAACTGATAGATATCAACCAAATTTTACATAAATGATTCTTGGGTGACCCTTTATCTGTCTACCTAAAATTATTGTGATCAAATGAAAAATATGTATTTTATGGGCGGAGGTCATTTCTCTATATCTTATATAGTGGAAACTTTGAAAATCATTTTCATCACCATTAGAACCCAAAATATATAACAATCTATTCAAAACTTGTATTTTCTATTACAAGAATTTCAAGCCTGTGGAGCGACTCAAGCCATTCATGGCTTTCTAGTTGAAAGCTATCTTGATTTTCTCCTTTAAAATGAAAGATTTAAAAATGCTTATGTAGTGTGACTTTAAAGCACTAATTTACAAATATTTACAGGGGTCTTTAAGGAGTGCAATATGAAAAATTTGAGAGTTCTTGGCCTTGAACCTATTTTGAAGGGTATATTTTTAAGATTTCTGTATGAAAATAGGGAACAAATGATATAGGGCTCATTATTTATTTCTAAGAGATTGGAATTGAGATTTAGAATGATATTCCATACTTGATTTCTATATAAAATCTGGCTAAAGCAAGCACCCAAGGGATAAGTTCTTGCTTAAGACAGTCGGTTGCTTAAGACAGTCGGTTGCTTAAAACAGGTCAATTCTAGTGCAATTGGTTCTTTTGGAAGCTGGGAGGCCGCTTGCTTAAGACAGGTTGCTTGCTTAATACTGGTGGCCGCTAAAACAGGTTTGACTGTAAATACTTTTGATTCCAATAGAATTTTTTAGCTAATTCATATTGAATTAATTTTTAATAGACTGCATTTGATTGATATCACATAATTAGATAATGAAGAGCTAGGCCTAATGGTGTAGAAAGAAGTTGAGATTTCCTTTCTTACTACTTTATTAAATCTACAAGCTTGGATTCTTTAACTTGTGGCTACTTTAGTCACCTCTTTTAAGGTAGTGGACCCGTAATAGTTCCACAACATTTGGGAACTTATGAACTTTCATAATGTTGACCGAGGTTTCCTAATGAAAATCATTAGGAAACCTCTTTAACACTGTTAAAGTTCTTTACTTACGAAACATTGCGAATCTATTATGGGTCCACCACCTTAAGCAAACAAAGCGTCTGTCTTCATAAAAGACTTATCATATGGCCCTTGGGTGATTGCCAAAACAGGTTATACAGTATTTTGGTAGTCAAAAGGTATGGTCTTTTTATTAATTTTGGAGTTCAGGCCTTTGTGTATTTTGATGGAAATTTTAGAGAATATTTGTTAACATGTGAACTTGAGCACACTGTCATGGTTTTGTGATTTGTTGCTGCATAATGGAAAAGGGACAATTTTAAAAAATCTAGATTTAAAACAATTTTGACTCAAATTTTCTGGTAGATTACAATATTAGAATTGAAATGTTGATGCTATATTTGATGATTTACATTTAAAATTGGTTTATAATCCATACATTTGTTCTATTCTGACATTCCACTTTTACAGCTCTGCTATTTTCTTCAATGAGAAACCATCATATTATGGCCTTTTATGCATTTCTTTAAATTACAATTGTGAAAAATTGTCTGACTTTCTCAATTTTTTTTTTTTTTCAATTGCAAATATTTATGCTTTGGCAGGAGATAAAGACAAAGATCAACCTGCCAAAAGTTACAGTCTTATCTTAGACTATATCACTTGATTTCACTTTGTTCAACTAGAAAAGTATAAACAGTTCTCCGAAGTATATTCTGTAAGAATAAATCTACAGAATTTTTAATAGATTTTTATGCCCCCTCATCGATAGAGGGGGGCATATTGTTTTTGCCCTGTGTGATTGTCTGATTGTCCCCATAAACTTTTAACATTGGCCATAACTTTTGATTGGTTAGTGATAGTCTTCATATTTCACATGTGCATTGCCTGTGACAAGACCTTTATGTAGGTACCAACTTCAAGGTAATCCGTCAAGGTAATTTTCAAGGTAAAAAAAAGAGTTAAATTAAAACTTAGGCCAAAAGGTTTGATTGGCAAGTGATACATGTACATCTTTGATATTTCACATGTGCATTGCTTGTGAAAAGGTCTATTGGTTGGTACCAACTTCAAAGTCATCAGTCAAGGTCATTTTCAAGGTCAATTTTGTTTAGAATTTAAACTTTTAAATTTGCCGTTTCTTTGCAATGGTAAGTGTTATCGCTTTCATATTTCACAAGCGTATTACTTGTGGCAAGACATTTAAGTGGCAAGACATTTAAGAAAATACAAAAGTCAAGGTCATCAGGCAAGGTCATATTCTCAAGATCACTGTATCAATAAGATGGCTGTTGCAGGGCATTGGTGTTTCTGAAACACATTTTGTTTGTTTCAAACATTCCACAGTTAAGTTTGCACCCAGTTGTATAAAAGGTTACCTCTGGTTAAATTGAAACCTTAAAATATTTTCAGATTATTTGATTTTTTCATTCAAATTTAACTCATTAATATAAAATACCTTTAAACAGAAATTTTGTTGTGGTTACTTCCAATACAACTAGGTACTTCACAATTGTTATATTGGTTATTTGTATATGTGTAGAAATACTTAATTTGATAAAAAAAATGTTTCTGCTTTTAAATCATAAATAACTCTTGAATCAAATAATTATTTTTGTGAAATGCCACAGTTTGTTAAACATCAAAGTTATAGACCTACATATCTGCATGTTTATGTCTCCACATCAATCAATAATTAAATTCAATTGGTTTCACTAAGATTTATGCATTCTGATAGCCTGAAAAATTGGTTTCATTGCTCAATGAAAACAGTTTTGTTTATGCAGCTATTTTGTTAACTCCTGCAGAAAGCTGTCCCATAAACAATCTCTGTTATTATAGATAAATCTTGATACTTTAGCTTCAAATTATTAAATAATAAGACATGAAAAAGAGTATTTGTTGATTTTATTTAGGTATGAATCTCAAAACATAACACTAGTGTATGAATCTGCTTCACGTATTCAACTATTCATACAGTGTACTTAGGTTTGCTCAGACTGAGTAGGTTCAGAACTTTGTATTTTACTACTTTTTAGCTCCACTGGCCAAAGGCAAGCAAGCTATTGTCATGGCAGTGTGTTTGTCATGCGTGTGTGCATATTCCAAGAACTTTTTCTTTAAATATCTTTTCTTTCCAAACAGATGGGCAGGTTTGGTAGATCATATTGAGGTCAATCAAAATTTCAGTAATAATTCAAGAAGAGGTCACACAAGGAACATTTCTACCTAGTAAGGTTTGTTTAATGAAAGTTTGGAGATGTTAAAGCCAGTGGAGAAATACAGGCACTCTTGTGCCTCTTGCTTTTAATCTAGCCTAATCTATTTTCCATCCTGTGAAAGAGTTTTTGAATGCGACCTGTGGTTGGCCTATACTAGAACTTATCTCTTCTTTCAAATTTTATATTTTATAGAGTTCCCAGATGGTCCTTTTTTCACATGATGGGTCACATATATTATGTTAAAACTGATCGTTGTAAAATTTTCCTGTATGGCCTAATTATTTCTCAGGAAATTTGTGATTTTGTTGATTTGTTGTTAAGTGATTTTATGAAGAATAAAACATCAGAAGATTTAATCACTTGTTACCTGTTGTTAATCTTTATATACCTCTTAACTTGATGGACACAGAGAACCAACAAAGTCTATCAGCATTGATCTTTAAACATTTGTCATGTGTCAACAATTTCTGTGAACAACTCCTAAACCGCAGGACTAATTATGATCAAATTTTGCGGGAAGGTAAATTAGGTTCTCCTCTGTTAAAATAAGTTAGTAGTTGCTGATGAAAATAAATTCTAGTTACCATGGCAATTTAATTGAAATTTGAAGGAAAATCTTAAAACATTCTTTTCTCCTGAATCAAAAACTTGGTATTTTTCATGGAGTGTCTGTTCAAAATGCTGAAATTGACCCTTGTTTGAACAGAATAGAACATATCTTTATTTACATCCAGGTACAGAGTAGTGTACAATATGGACAAAAATCAAATAAACATGAAATATAAATATTTTGCAATTCCGATTCAATAGATTAATAAAGCATAATGTTACTAAATAAATGTTTTCGGGTGATTATTTTCCAATAAGAAAAGGTCTATGATTGTTAAAAATAAAAGATCATTGTCTTGAAATTAGGGATAGGCCCTATTTAGCAAAAAATCAAACAAACAGAATATTAAATTATATTTTTCCCTTTGTTCTCCAGCACCCCACATCCACATCTTATGACAAGCTGCTATTGAGAGGCCCTTGGGACAAAGACTCTGGAGCCTTGGCCATAACTCCCCCTTTTCACTTTATTAGAAACGAAAGACAAGGACTAAAAAGGGAGCTGTTAATCAAATACCAAAATCAAGAATTATACAATAAATACAATACTGCGAAAAGAGGCACAGGGGAACTGCCTTTCATTTCAAACTATGACTTGCTAGTTTAAGGCATTATTTTTAAATCAACATTGTATGCAGAAATGGAGCATACCACAGTTCTGCAACAATATATATCGTAGGCTATTTATAGTTGTGTTACCTAGTAATCACGTGACTTCCTGCTGGACGCTTTTTTACACAGTTCACTTAGTCAGACCCGTCAATGAAAATTCCATTCTAGGAGATTTTTACTCTACTTTGTTATGTTTTTATCGGAGGTGAGTAAAGTTATTGTTATTGTTTGCATCATAGATAAAAAGTTGCATTCAGGAATATTGACCCTTGGCTTTAGTTTATTGCAATAATTGCTGTTTCACCAACACATCTTGTTTGTCGTATAACAATCATAAGTGTAGATATTCAGCGAAATTGTTAAAACAAGAGGACCATGATGGTCCTTAATGCTCACTCAAGTCACCTTGACCACTTGGGCATCACAAGAATAAGATTGACAGATGTCCACTTCTAAAGAGATAACTTTTATCGTTTTTAAAATGCCCTTGCCTGTTTTTAGAGAAGATCATTGTGGAAAGAATTCATGATTTGTTTCATGTTAAATTGGATTCTCATTGGCGTAGCCCAAATAGATGACCCCAGGTGCATGATATGAATAAATTTCATACAGGTCCATATAATGAAGCTACACAAAAAGTTCTAGGCTTTCAACCTTTCATTTCAGAGAAGATTTAAAAAAAAAACAATCTGTTTCTTTTAAAAGTGAGAGGGACCAGGCAGAGCCAAAATTAGACCCTATGGACATGAGATAAATAAACTTAATTATAGGTCCACTAGATGATACTACATACCAAATATGAAGGCTGTCTGCTTTATGGGCATGATATGAACAAACTTGATAGAGTTCCACTAGATGATGCTACATACTTAAATATGTAATCTGTCTGTCTTCTGGTTTTAGAGAAGATTTTAGAAGATTTTCACTCTTTTTTTATGTAAAACAGGATGTGTCCAGGCTGAGCCCAAAAATGAACCCAGAGGCATGATATAAACATTTTTATTAGAGGTCCAATAGTTCATGTTTCATACCAAATATGAAGGCTGTTTGTCTTCTGGTTTCAGAGAAAAATTTTTTTGAAGATTTTCACTCTTTTTTTTTTCTATGTAAAACGGGTTGCACCCATTTGATCCCAAATTAGACACGAGGTGCATGAGATGAATTAACTTGACAGTCAGGTCAACTAGATGGTGCTACATACCAAATATGAGAGTCATGGCAGCCAGTTATGTGTGGATTTTAAATCATTTGGTAAAGCTTGACTGGGGAACATTCCTGCCTAGCTTCATCGACAGGTTAAGGAGATGTTTCAAGAAATTGTGGACAACACACTACATTTCCAAGGCTCAGTGCAAGACTGTAGAAAGTGTATATACATTGTATATACACTTACTACAGTCTTGCACTGAACCCACGATTATACACAAGACAGACAACAGACATTGGAAGATCACAATAGTTCACCGTGAGCACTTCTTGCCCATAATAAATTGTGAGCTTACAAGACAAAGCTCTAAACTTGACAATTGCGGTGTGATGTGCTGGAAAATCTTTACCTGAGACTCAAGCTATATATGAGCCTGTGTGTGACATTTCAAACAATTTGAAATGTTTGTGGCATGTAAATATTGAGAGGCCTAGACAGCCAAAAACTGTCAATATAAAGTTACCTGATTGTCTACAGATACTTTGAGACCTTATCTTTCTAGTAAATGCATAGTGAAGACTTGGGTCAGACTGTGCGTATGCACAGGCTGGTCAGAGTCTTTGCTTTGCGCATATTTGTAATTGTTGGAAATGTCACACAGAGGCTCATATATCAAGCCAAGGGGTCAGCACAAAACTACAGTAAGAACCTTTATATACAACACAGTTACATTTCAATGGCTCAGTGTGAAACAGTAGTAACTACCTAAAAATATAACTGCTTTGCACTGAGCCATCAAATTTTTTTGTTGAGACCCCTAGATTTGTTTGAAAATACCATGATAACTACTTGTACAGACTAGATCTGCCACAAAGTGAACCAATATCCCCATCTACACTTTGTCGCAGTTCTGTACACGATTTTCAGAACAAAGTTCACTTATGACCAAGACTTTTGTGACCCCAAAACAATTGGCCAACTCCTTTGGTCATCTACAAGGGTTGAAAAAAGTTTAATGATTCTAGGTCACTTATTCTCCAGTTAGAATCCAGAAATGAAACAAGAGCCATGTCGGACATGGCCATCCCCCATCCCCCGCCATCAAAGCGTGATAGTAAACTGAAGCCTAATCAAAAGGCATTAACTCCAAAATTATGCAAGCAAGAGTTGTAGTTAGTGTACACTGCACTTCTCCTCAATGAGATCTATCCACCTATAAAGTTTCAAGTTGATAGCTTTTATACTTATAGGAGATATGAATGCTTCATACAAGTTTAGTGACGGAATGACGGACGACATTACTATATCCCCTTCACCGAAGCAGCAGGGAATAAAAAAGGTCTACGGACTGATGACCAGATAGACAGACAGGGTTAAATCTTAATTTCCCCTGTACTTGATTGGTCGGGGGGTACAATAAGACCTTGTCTATACAACAACAACAACCATTTGTCACATGACATGTAGGATTGACACAAAAACGCATATAAAAAGAATAACAATTTTAATGAACAAATACTATTTCATATAACACAGATATGCTTACAATTATCAGATTGTGGCTGACAAACCAAAAGATCCCAGAATTCAAATCAATGTTTGATAACCTAAATTTTTTCACGATGCAAATGCTGTTCCATCAAATACCCTTCTTAATCCTTCTCTTTGGTACTTGTACCACTTGCAATGTTTTAACAGATAAATTCAAATATATAATTATATATCAAGCGTTCAGTGCAAGACAGTATTATCCATGATTAATGCCCTGGCAGGGCAGAGCCTAAGTAACAGGTCGTTGCACTTATGGTTAAGGGAAATCAGCTTTTATCTAAAATAACCTACTCTAAAGAAAGTCGACATATATAACTCGAGACCTAAAATTGTAGATTGGTAACCAAATCCTCGTAACTTCAGCTTGATCAAGCTGAAGTTACAAGGCCTTGGTAACCAAACGATGAAATGTGTTCACTCTCTCCAAGCATGTGAATCGTTTAGGTTTTAAGATATGGTTATTTGCACCCGTTTATGATGATAACTGACTAAAATTTGAAAGAACCCAAACTATTGAAAAGTAAACTAGCCAATTTCGTCATGGTTAAGCCCCGCCCTGCCAGTTCATTAATTACATTGTATATACACTCAGTACAGTTTTGCACTGACCCCTTGATATTATACCACACACAACAGTTCACTACATACAAAGTTTGGACGGATAGCAAAATGCTGTAGAACTTAATTCTGAAATATAGAGTAAAAGCATGTAAAGTCATAAATAACAATGTAAATCTATTATGCAAGAAAATGTAAATATACCAGTAAATGTACAAAATATAAAATGAGACTGTTAGTGATTATTCAAATTACTTCATATATTGGTGAAGCAATAACTTGACAAAGCTTAAGACAATCATACAATCCAATTATTATATATCCTGACTGCCTGAAGAGAAATTCAAGTGGGTTTTCTCGGAATAAGATTTTTTTTTAAAGATTCATAATCTGGATGTCTTGTGTTGTCTCCTACAATTTCAACTGAATCGCGCGAGATTTGAAATCTTAAAAAATCTTAAACTCTTCATCTAAAAAAAGTACCTAGGATATGATCAGATTGCATAGTGAAGCCTCTGGTCAGACTGCTGGGAAGACAGGCTGACCAGAGACTTTGCTTTGTGCACATGTAATATTGTTGTTAACCTTTGTCATGCTGAACCCAAAATATTCCTACTTTGGCAGGAGCTATAGATAAACATCAGCCTGCATATTATGTGCAGTCGACATGCTCATGCAAATAATGTTTAAGAAAATCTTGTGGAAAATAAGTTTGTTTTCTTTTAAATGGGGTTTAATGTGACTTTAAGAAATGTTTAACCCATATCATGTGTCTAGAGCACCTAACAATGGACTCCTGGTATTTTCCGACACCAGTACTACCATTCATCCTTTCCTAGCCTCCAGCTTCTATCCCACTTATATTTACAATAATCAACCCATTGGTGGTCTGAAAGGATAAATGTTCTGCCTCCTGAAATTGAACCCATGACAGTCTGTGATTGAAGATAGGGATGTCTGATGAGCCACCAACAGTGCTATGAGGGCTGCTTGGAGAGATTATTTTTGAGAAGCAACCTGCTTTTATCCATCATACCAATATTTTAAAATGGTTTCTGATTTCTTTGTCTCTTGTTTTACCATTCTGAAATTTGATGTCTGGTAATAGGCTTATTAGACAAATATGACCTGTCTCGAGAAAAGGGACCATCTGGGAACTCCGTAAAATAAATATTTGAAAAAGTGATTGCATGGTTCGAGTAAAGGTCAAATAATTCAAAAGTTTACAGAGAGTTTATTTGATTATTCTAGGTTCAGAAATTAGCTAAGTGCCAAAAGATTCCACCTAAGTCAGTCTGCACAATTCACAGTCTGACTAGGGTCGACACTTCATACACTTCCCAAATGGTCCTTTTTTTCGCTCAACAGGTCACATATTATTTTATATATAAAAAATAAATCTATACAATTTACAAAAGAGCATGTAAAAAATGATTAAATAGTGAAATGAGACCAGCTCCTATGATATTCAATTGTTGAAACTAATACAAGTAATAAAAACATTTCATTAGCAGAAAAACAATCAACACCTTAAGGTATCTACAGATAGCTGATTAGTGCTAGATAGTGTAAAAAAATCTAAGCCAAACATGGGGTTTAGTTCACACAAAGTTGCATCTAGAGCTATCTCCCTTGATAAGTTTATATTGCTTTTTTTATAGTGAACAAGTATATCAAGTTCCTTCATTTTACTGGTGTTATCACTAAATGTCAAAGTTTTTGTCTTGACAAAGAAAGTGACAAAGACGACAACTATAGCAATACCATTTTCTCCACAAACAGCAGAGCTAAAAATACAAATTTAGATAATAATTTATACAAGTACTCATAGTTTAACCCTTTCCTGTGTACAACCACTTGAATTCACATATCAATGTCTGATATGCGGTAAAAAGCTGGAAAAGAAGAAATTTTCAACAAGAAATTGATTGATTGATTGAATTGAGTTTTACGCCGCTTTCAACATTATTTCAGTTATATCGCGGCAGCTGGAGCACCTAACAGTGGTTTCCTGGTATTTCTCTCACCAGTACAACCACCACATCCTTTCCTAGCCTCCAGCTGCTATCTCACATAGGTCTATGATTATCAACCCATAGGTGAAAGACAAATAGTCAGAAAGAATGAGTGCCGCCGTCGGGGATCGAACCCGGGACCTCTAGATTGACAGTCTGACGCGCTACCAACTGCGCTATGACGGCGGCTACAAGAAATTGATGGCTCAGCCCAAAACTGTTGTAACTCCTTAAAAACATAAAGGGGGATACAACTGTTTAGTGCTGAGCCATAGATTTATTTCTTTATTTTCCACAATGTTTTCTTCCCTATAAAATGATTATTTCTCAGTTTACTCATATTTGTCCTCAACAAACTCTTTCAAATTGGACTATGGTTGAAATGTCAGGAAAGGAATAAATACAAATTTCTATCTCACTTCTACAATATATTGTAAGCTTAAAAGGCATTGTACTAAATCTAAGAATAAACCAATGGTTACTGTCAATCACAAAATCAAATGACCAATCAAAACACTAATCTTTAATTAGAGGACTGTTGAACTCTGGACATTTTTCTGCCATTTTGTTTTTAATCCTTTATGTTGTTGGGCAACTTATACATTGTAGCTTAAGCTATGCTGTTTGTGTCACCCTCCAGCGATTTGATCTTTAATATTCCATGGGCCTATTTTACTAAACATTTTATGATAATTGTTTGTGCAAGTCAAAGTTTAAAATTGCTTCTAGAGTAGTAACTTAATATAGAATTCTGCAATGCATCATCTCATTGAAATCATCTTCTGAAGACGATTCCTATGAGCTATTGCAATGCAAAATCTGATAATGAATGAAAACACAAGGTACATCTTGCGATTTTGACTTACCATGGTTTTTTCATAAGAACTTTAGTAAAACAGGCCCCATGTAAATAACTACACATATTTTACTGGTAAATAACATTTAAATATTTGAGATGTTTGTCATGATGGAGTTCTAGGGTGTGGCCAGCGACCCATTAATTGATACAGCCCTGCGTTCAGGATGACAAAACAGTTTGCCAATTTTACCCTTCTTTGGGAGTGGCAAACTGTTTACACCGTTTTGACATCTTGATAGCTACATACTCATGGGTGGTGATCAACATTAGGTTGGTTTGAAGGGTGTTACACTTGGAAAGATCTACCAATCTACCAATCAGATGCATTTGTAGGTTTGAGCATCATAGTGATCTACCAATCAGATTTATTTGGAGGTTCTCTAGGAGGCAGATTTTTCACAGATATTTGAGATGCAGTTCTTGGTGCTGGCTCTTCTATGTAATTAGCAGGGGGTGGAGCATCCTTCTGCAACAAAAAAATAACAAACTAATATAAATGAATGCATATATTTTCTTTAGCATATTTTGTTTAAAAAAATATTGTGTTCTTTTGTTTATAGAAAAAAACACTGTTTGAGAAAGAGAGTATCATTTGTAATACATCTTACAACAACAACAAAAAAAGAACAATAAGAAAGAACTCTGTCATTAAATGTTTGCTTTATGAAAACTCCTAGTTTAAAATGAGAAGATTTATTGCATGTGCTATGGCATTTTGCATAAATGCTTTTAGAGGTTTCTCTCTTGAGGGACTAGATTGTGAACACAGGTGCCATGTTTCAAATATGTGTGAATATATTCATTTACAAGAGCAACCTCATCAAATGCCATTACAGTACTTGGCTGCAGGTTTTTGATATTGAAAAACTATAGAAAAACATGGTGGCAAATTGCACAAGATACATGGCTTGTTTTCCGAGTATGAAACATAACAAAGGAAAATTACTCTAAAATTAAGCAAGCTAGAGTTACAGATCTTGTGCACTACACTATGTAATCATGAGAGTAATATATCTTCCAATTTTCAAGTCAATCAAACATAAGGTGACAGAGTCATAGAGAAATAACGGTAGATTATTATTTGATAAACTCACAGCTTAACCAGTGAAATTATCTTAAACTTATACCAGGCTTTCATTCATTTGACACTATCTGACATTATCTAAGTGAAGCACAATAATTGATGTCATGCAAAATGACAGGCTTTAAGAAAATTGGTCCTAAAATGTTCATATTTTGTCCCATTTTTGGATTAAAGAAATAGAATGATAGTTTGTTTTTCAAGTAAGATCAATTGATATTAGTTTTCATGAACAACAAAAGCTATATTTTCACTAACACCACTTGTGTATATATAGCTTGTGTTGTTCACTCAATGAATTATAAATTTATCTTACACTGAAGTAAAGGATTATCCTCTATATAAGAGAATTGTCTTCTATTTGTATCAGAACTATTCAAATCAGCATATTCTAAAGCCCTCTTCTATTTTATTGACCAAAATATAATACATTCTTTAATGCTTTTCGGTGGTTTATCGAGAAATAACGGTAGATTATCACTTGATAAACTCACCGCAAAAGCAGTAAAATTATCAGAAACTTATACTCTGCTTTTGTGCATTTCATCCTATCTGACGTCAGCTATGTGGGGCGAAATAAGTGACGTTACAATGAACGTTCCATAGCAATCTCGCGCAAAATGACGCGCTTTACGAAAATATGTCTCATTTTGTCTCATTTTTGCATTAAAGAAATAGAATAATTGTTTGTTTTTCAAGTAAGATCGATTATTATTTCATTTCATGGCTCTGCCACTCGTGAAAATATAGCTTTTGTTGTTCACTCAATGAAATATAAAGCGATCTTACACTTATACAAACGATCATCCTCTATTATGTCCTTTTACTTTTATCCTGCTGTATTTAAATCTTGTTATAAATTGCCAATTTTGAGGACATTTTAACCAGTTGGGTGCAAGTTATTTCAAAAGCTAATTAGCCTAAAAAAAAGAAAGTAGGCAGTGTAGACAAAGGTCAGACTGCATAGATAATGTCAGAAAGTGTCAAATGAATAAAAGTGGGGTATAAGTTTTGGATAATTTCACTTGTCAAGTGATGAGTATATCAAAAAATAAACAACCATTATTTCTCAATAATCTACCAAAAAGCATTAAATTAAAATCTTTTATCGGATGAACAGGATCCAGCTTGTCTTAGTGGTAATGGCAGCAGACTTGACGTTATGATCCCAGGAATCAAAGGTCATGTGTTTAAATCCATTTTGGGCCACTGGACACATAAGTATGTCCTTGATCAAGGCATTTCAGAACCCCAGCCTAAAATTTGTGATACCCAGGAAGCATGTGAATAAGTGAACTTGACAGTGATATGACTGAAAGATTGTTAATAGATTGTTAATTAGAAATAGGATGACATCATGAGTTGCTTCAGGCTTAAATGACATTCATTACTATAAAATGAAGATAATCATCCTCGGATACCCCAGGGTCTCCCTTTTTGCTACGCTATATCGTCCCAGGGGTCGATATAGCATAGCAAATAGGGAGAAACCAGGGTATCCAAAGATAGAAGATAATTTCAAGTGTAAAAGTAAAAAAAAATCAATTGATAACCCAACAAAATGTCTCAAAATTGCTGGGGAAAATTGGTAAAGTTTGGTTTTACCAATTTATGCCGCTAATGTTGAAAAGTGGAATTGATTGTATTTAATTTACCCCAATACAACAAATTCCATCCAATACCAATCTCTTTTTAATGCATGCTTTTTTTTCCCCCTAATGATATTAATTACAAGTAAATGTTATTACAAATCAAAAGAAATTGTTAGAAAAACAAACATAAAATCAAAATTAAAAAATAAAGCATTTTCAAATATTGAAACCTCAATGAACTTATTTTCATAGGAGTATTGTTGTAATGCTTTTCCTTTTCATTTTACTACAAACGAGATTGAAACTATTAGTGAAAAAAAGAAACTTCTACAACAAAAGAGTTACATTTAGCAGTGATTGTTTATTTATTAATGTGGATTTCTTGGATAGTTTTAAAACTAATGAAATCAATTTTCATCAATCTTTGAAATAGTTAAAAAGATTAAGGCATATAAGATTGCAACTATTATGCATAAGCGCAAAATATAGACACCTGTGTTCAGGATGACTAAATGGTGCAAAGTCTTTGCAAATTATACCTTGCTTTGCAAATCTGGGTATAATTTGCAAACAGTTTGCACCATTTTGCCATCCTAAACATAGGGCAAGTGGTGTCTACGGTCAAATATGGAACAAAGGCATCAATATGAAAGAGGTGAACTCCTAGGAGTGGCTTTCATTCTAGGCTCTTTCATATACCCACATAATTGACAGGAGTACTGCTTGCATGGTGTATTCTCACTTAGAAGAATAGGGAAGTATTAATCCAAGTTGTAAGAACTTGTTTTGCATTAGACATGAAATAAATAGATTTTGGCCTAAAGAGCATATAAAACAATTATCAAATCAAATTATTTGCACGCATACAACCAATACTAGATCTAGTGCTTTTACATAAAACAGTAAATAATGGGAAATTTGGAAATGTTAATTATTGATACAAAATTGCTACTATTTTGCTACATGTAATTATAATAAAATGTTGTTTAACCTACAATATGTATGTGACTACAAAATCGAAATGCCATGAACAAAATGATGAAAATCATGTAATTTTTTAAAGTGAAAGTGTTTAGTCATCTATGGGTTTTGGTGCAATAAGTTCAAGGTCATAAAGGTCATACCACAGGAGTGTTCACCAATGTACCCTCTCTTCCATATAAGGGAAGCTCTTGTTGTTGCTATGGAGACAAGCAAGATCATTGGGATTATAATGTTGAACAATTTCATCCATTAAGGGATAGTTGAAATTCATACACCTACAAATATTTCTTTCAGAAGATATAAAAATTGCACAAGGATAAAATTGGACAAATCGGAATAAAATCTGTATCTAATTGTCAGAAACAGATCCATATCTTGGAGAATTAGTTTTAATCTATTTGCAATAGATAATATCATGATATAACAAACAAGAGCACCTCATATGGGTGCCTACTGGTGCCTACGCTCGGCTGTTGAGTGCTGGATGGTGGGAAAAAAATCTAAGTCGAAAAAGGGGCATTATTTGTTAAAAATGCATCAAGAGTTATCCCCCCTTGATAGTATAGGTTGCTCTTTTGATGGTGAACATGTGTACCAAGTTTCAAGTAAATGCTTTCAGTAGAACCAGAGATATCACAAAATGTCAAAGTTTTCACACAATGACGAAACGAAGGCTATAGCAATACCTCGGGTTTTCTGCGAAAACAGCCGAGCTAAAAATTCAGTACCCATCATTTATTAGGAATATTCAGCTTTTAAAAGGCAGCATGAAGCTCCCTTTGCATGACTGGTTGCAATACCATTTATAATGATTTGAGCCAGTGTGTGACATTTCCAACAATTTGACATGTTGTGAGTTGTAAACATTGAGCAGCCTAGGTATAATGCAATTAAAAGATTGCCTGTCTGTATAAAGATGCTTTGAGATCTTATCTGTCTACAAAGGGCAAAGTGAAGACTCTGGTCAGACTGTGCACATCCAGAGGCTGGCCAGAGTCTTTCCTTTGTGCACATTTGAAAATGTTGGAAATGTCACACACATTTTAAAACATATTGGTTAACAAGCAACAGGAAACACATAATATTCTACACAATCATTTGCTCAATTTAGTTTTCACTCTTTACCTTAACTGAGTATCTACAATAACCATAAATTATGGTGTTTATATGAGATTTTATATCAAAATAAATCAGAAGAGGGTTTTAGAAGGCATTGTTTGACTAAATATCTAATAAAATTTCAAAAGAACAAATTGAAAGGTGATATTTATGCTTGTTTCTTAAAAGAACAAACTTTCTGGAAAAACTAATTTTGTATGGAAAATATAAAGAGATACTTTCACTGGACAAACAAGATGTGTTTGTGGAACACGAATGCCCCAGTAACAGCGATCTCTCTATAAGGCAAAGATTAAGTTTGGTTAAGTTTTCTGACAGACAGACGGACAGACTGGCGGACTGACAGACAGATGGACGGACAGACAGACAGACGGACTTGAGTAAAACAATATGCCCCCGATCTCTCGATAAGGGGGCATATAAAGGAGTAAATGATAGATTAAGCAGCCATAGATCTATTTTAGCAAAAAATATGGTTGATATTTTGGAGGGTGTACATGATTTATTTTTTCAGAAAGAAGTCGTATTTGACTTTGTGTATATGCATAAATAGATTTATCAAAGCAGTCATATTTGGCTAGTGTGTATATGCATAAATACATCTATTAAAACAATCATATTTGGCTGTGTGTATATGCATAAATATATTTTATCTAAGCAATCATTTTTGGCTGTGTGTATATGCATAAATATATTTTTTTAAAGCTGCAGTAAGTCCTATTTTTGGTGCATTTCTCACCTCACCACTCTATATCCTGTTTATCAAATTGGAATTATAAAATATTTAACAAGAAATATGCTAAATGTTTTTCCTTTGTGAAGCATTATGCTATCATTAAACTATCTTGTAATTATCCACTTAAAACAAGAAGGCCAGAATAGCCATAAACCGCTCAACTGAATGTAATAGGTCCAGATGATGTCATCAAAGAAACATTCTGGCAAAGTTGCATTGAAATTGGCCTTGTACTAAAATTGTCATTCAAAGATTTCATATTTAAAAACATGCCAAGCCCTGCCACGCTTACATTTATGGAATCAGAGTTTTGTGAACAATTCTTGAAAAGGGTAACCCAAGGAACATTTCATTGAAATCAGCTTCTTGGTTCAGGAGAAAAAGAAGTTTAAAGAAAATTGATAATTTGACAAACAATGGATGACAGAGAAATCCTAAAATCGCCCTTAAGCATGTTGTGCACAGGTGAGCTAAAAACAGACATGATGCATGTTAAAGGGAGCAGGAATTTTATATAAGTGACTAAAAAGATTTAGTACTATGGTTGATCCAGGATTTCTGTAAAAGGGGTTCACTACCAAATGGGAAAGTGTTTTTGTTTTTCTCTTATAAAACATTTTGATAGGAGTTCCCCAAGAAAATGAAATAATCCAGCTTAAGAGGGGGATTGAATCCTCTCTGGATCTGTCTCTGTAGTATAGTGTAACCCAAATCGCTTAAGCCATACAAGATGCCTATACAAGAATTATAAATTACTTTTGAATTTGTATTTTTTTTGAAGAGGAGGAGTCTAAAAGTAGATAGTTGTTTGTGATGGAAAATGATAATCTATTTTTTCTAATTTAGAAAGAATTGAATGTGCAAATAGTTAGAAGGTAATAGTATAGAAGATCTGGCAAAATGTGAAAGATTTTGAATGATTCAAGCCAATTTAGACAATATAGGCTGTTATTTGATGAAACAATTCAGACCAAAAAACATTCAAGCATGCAAAAGTTGGACAAGAAAGGACCAAGTTCACTAACCACCAAAGCAGCCCAATCTTTAATATTCATGAAAATTGTATAGTTGATAACTTTCACCACTGAGTTTCTACAAAAATAAAAGTAAATTATTTAGTTCAAACGATTCCATCATTTTTCATGCATTCTGATTGGCTGAAAAATCTGTTTTATTTTTCAATGAAAATAATTTTGAGTATGTACATGTAGTTATTTTTATAAAAAAGTAGCCCCATAAGAAATTGCTTACATTATTGATGAATCTTACATTTTTGCTTCATGCTATTAAATTGTAGGATATGAAGAGAGTATTTGTTTATCAAAGAGGAATGAAACTAAAAACCTAATCACACTCATGTATGAATTTGCTTTGAGTATTCAGATAGTGTTGCAATTGTTAGGTTCTTAGTTTCATACCTCCATGAAATCAATAAATAATCTCTTCAGCTCTTAATCAAAATTCTAAATATGTTTTGATATAAGATAGTGCTTGGGATCTCATTATTTTAATTTTATTCAACATTTCTACTGATTGACATGCATGACTTATTTAGCTATTATCTACATAGATAATGCTGTAATAATGGCCACCTTTTACTCGTGAGTTCTTAAACACTGAATTGGAAAGGCCTTAACCCTTTCCTGTTTTACAAAATTTTGGACCTGTCCAAATTCAAAGGTTTTGCTGACGAAAATTTAAAGCGGATTTATTTTGAAAAATAACCATTCAGTAGGGAAGAAAAAAAGTGTGGAAAAAGAAGAAATTGCTTGTCTGAAGCAATTTCTTCTTTTTTCACAATGTTTTCTCAATCATAAAATCACAGGTACGTAAAAAGCAGGGATTAAACAGCAAAGGGTTAAATAACTTTTCAAAAAAGAAAAATCATTTTTTTTAATTCAGTGGACCAATAATAGTTCTCCAACATTTCAGGTCACAATTTTTAGTAGTAAATGAATGACTTCATCAGGAAGACCTAGGTTAATATTGGGAAAGACCATTCAAAATGTTCTCCCATACTTTGTTAATATACTGAATGCAGGACAGACTTCTTAAATGCTGCAGAACTATTTGGGTCCACTTCCTTAATTGTTTGTTAAGAAGAAATCAAAGGGGATTATAAAGGGGATAAGGCAAACATTGGATATATACTTTGCTGTAGAAATGAGTACTAAATAAGAACTCCCTGTCAGTACTATTTTGTATGACTCCAAGGAGTATTTATTAGGAAGAATACAGTGAGCAAACTGATTGTCAATCACAAATACAGTCAATATTGCTCGAGTGAACATGTCTATTAAGGTGGCAATGGACAGCCGCCTCCCGACTCTATATACAGGAAGTTGGTTTTCTTTTATTTTACGGCTCTTTTTGCGCGTTGTTCAAAAAGACCAGTTTTCGTAAGATTCTGCTTATGGAAACAACGTAGAATAATGATGGTAAAATTTCACAACTTAGTTTCTTTTCAACATTTGATGTCAAATGAATGACTAGATTATTAAATTTAACAATGAAAATGCGTTAAAAACGTCATTCAATTAGGAGGGATCACTGTAAAACAAGAGGACCAAGATGGTCCTAGATCGCTCACCTGAGTCTCTTTGACCCCTGAGACATCACATTAATTGGATAGGCAGATGTCAAAAAAAAGATAATTGCCTCAAATCAATACCATGGAACGTTTTCAGCGTAGAGATGAAAACTGTCAACCTTCTGGTTTAAGAGAAGAAGATTTTAGGTTTTCCTTTTTTCACACATCATGCTCAGATGAGCTGAATAGGATGCGCCTGGGTGGAGCCCAAATATGACCCAAGGGTCTTGATATGAACAAACTTGGTAGGGGCCCACTAGATGATGCTACATACCAAAAATGAAAGCAGTGTGCCCTCTGGTTTTGATTAAAGAAGAATTTAAAAGATTTTCGCTCTTTGATTCTATGTAAAAAGGGTTGCACCCGGGTGGAGCCCAAATATGATCCTAGGGTCTTGATATGAACAAACTTGGTAGAGGTCCACTAGATGATGCTACATACCAATTATGAAAGCTGTCTGCCTTCTGGTTTCATAAAAGATTTTTGAAGATTTTCATTTTTTTACCCTTCATGCTCATAAAAGATAAAGGGATGCACCCGTGCAAAGCCCAAATATGACCCATGGGTCTTGACATGAACAAACTTGGTAGAGGCCCACTAGGTGATGCTACATACCAAATATGAAAGCTGTCTGCCATCTGGTTTCAGAGAAGAAGATTTTTAAAGATTTGCTCTTTGATTCTATGTAAAAAGGGTTGGGGCCGGGCAAAGCCCAAATATGACCCCAGGGTCTTGATATGAACAAACTTGGTAGAGGTCCACTAGATGATGCTACATACCAAATATGAAAGCTGTCTGCCTTCTGGTGTCAGAGAAGAAGATTTTTAAAGATTTTCATATTTTCACCCTTTTTGTTAAGGGTAAAGGGAAAGTTAAGGGTGGATTTCAATTATTTGAACAACTTTGGTAGAGCTTGACCTAAGGAACATCCCTGCCAAGTTTCATCAAGATTGGCCCACTGGTTTAGGAGGAGAAGATGTTTAAAGAAATTGTGGACGACGGACGTCGCACGACGCACGTCACACGACGCACGACTGACGACGGACATTCTACGATCACAATAGCTCACCTTGAGCACTTCGTGCTCAGGTGAGCTAATAACGAAAAACTTTCTTATTTGCATGGAAAGGTATGCTGAATTTTTTACCAAATAAAGGCAAAATAAGGGTTATAAACATATCGGAAAATAAGAAAAATTCATTGGGTAATTTCTTTAAAAAAATAGGTTTTTGGGGCATTTTTACCCCGTAAAATTACAAAAATTAGGGCATTTTTAACTTTTGAAGGCAAATTGTGCAAATGCCTTTGATCAAAGAGAAATTTTCTTGGCAACAGCCATTGTGTACATGTATAAGGTCTTTCAAAATGTATTTGCTTTATAACTATAGGCTGGTACTGAGTTTATATTAGACCTAAAACGAATATAAACGTTTTACTGAAAAATGGCCATTACTACTCAAGGGCAGATAACTCTAGCATGAAAACGAGCATGGAAAGGTACCTTCAAATTTTGATATAATGACTACACAATATTAATCTACAACATATGTGACCAAGAAAAAAATTCATTGGGCGGAAAAAATTGACGCCATGTGTCCATTGCTACCTAAAGCGACCAATTTTATTAAGCAACCAACATAAAAAGTCACTCCACCATACGCAAAATCTCTGAAAGAGGTAATTCATAACAAACAAGGTGCCAAATTGTCACAAGATACGCCCGTCACACTGCTTAGTATTAACTGGGGGTTTTAATAGAACTGAGGCTATTTTGAATGAATATTTTTTGCACCCATGAAGTTTCATGATCCTAGCTAATTTACTTTTAGAGATATACTCTGGACAAGATTCTAGTATGAAAAATAACAATGGGCATTAACTCAAAAAATAGGCCAGGTAGAATTATGGTTCTTGTACACTGCACTCCCCCTTGATGACATCTATACACCCATGCAGTTTCATGGTCCTAGCTATTATACTTTTACAGATATACTCTGGACAAGATTCAAGTCTGAAAACCAACAAAGGGCAATAACTCAAAAAATAGGTCAGGTAGAGTTGTGGTTCTTGTGCACTGCACTCCCCCATGGTGAGATCTATACACCAATGCAGTTTCATGATCCTAGCTATTATACTTTTAGAGATATACTCCGGACAAGATTCAAGTCTGAAAACCAACAAAGGGCAATAACTCAAAAAATAGGCAGGGTAGAGTTATGGTTCTTGTGCACTGCACTCCCCCTTGTTGAGATCTGCACACCCACGCAGTTTCATGATCCTAGCTATTATACTTTTAGAGATATACTCCGGACAAGATTCAGGTATGAAAAACAACAAAGGGCAATAACTCAAAAAATAGGCCAGGTAGAGTTTTGGTTCTTGTGCACTGCACTCCGCAATGATGAGAAGAATACAATTGCCAAGTTTGAAGTCCATCGGACTTCAAGTGACAGAATTATGCTCCGGACAAAGAAGTGGACGCCCGGACGCCACGGGTGATCCCATAATACGTCCAGTCTTCGACGGGCGTATAAAAATTGGTTATTATTGAATCTTATGATGTAAGAGCCAATTGGAATTGTTTTAAATAAGATGATTCTAATGGGTTCGAACATCATAGGATTCAGTATGACTTGACCAACCATCTATAAATGCTTTCAAAGTGATCTGTCACATTTATCATGATATTTTGTATTAAGTCATCATTTCCATGAAGGACCGTTTTTTGAGTGGTTGCTTAACATAAGTTTGACTGTATTGTGGGTCATTTGCCATAATATCAAATGAAATCAAACCAAACTAAGGTCAAACTCTTGACTCCAGAATTAAAAGCCAGTTGCATTACCCTGTGACATGCCAATAACAGTGTAAACTGTTTGCAAAATATACCTTGCTTTGCAAGCAAGTGCATATGCAAACAGGGTATAATTTGCAAATGTTTGCACTGCTTTGTCATCCTGAATACAGGGCAGGTTTCAATTTGGATCAGTGTAAAATTAAACTTTCTAGTAGTAAGTTAATGTGTGCAAAAACTATGAAAAATAACTTTAAGAAATAAGTTAGGTTCAGCTACAAAAGGTTGTGTATGCCTTTTCTTTCCTGAAAAAATTGTACTGTATTTGTCTTATATAAACATCTAGAAGTAAGATTGGAGCATTTCTGATAATAAATTAAAACAAGAGTTGTCCGCGGACAACGTAGCTCGCCCAAACAGCTGCTTGTCACAAACATCGCTTGACCGAAGACTGAAGTTCAAAGTGGTTTCTTTCAATGTTAAAGTCCATGATCTAATATATATCTGTTTGAGTAGTAATTAAGAAATATAAACTTTTTTTGTTTTAATGGCATGTATAAGGTTAGGGTAAAGTGAAAGCCTACAAGCAGATGAGGTTACCAATGGAATTTCTTTGTATCAAACATGAAGTTTTTCTTTAAAATTTTTCGAAGTCCACAAAAGGTCACGATCAAGGTCAAATTCTGAAGGACCTTGGTCTCTGTAGAAGCCTATCACCTACTGAGTATGTGTATGAAGTAATAATATCCCTGAGTAAAGCATTTAGAAAATATAAGCAAGGTTAAATTTTTGGTTAAAGTTTTTCAGTTTAAGCTTTTCCAAGTCCATAAAAGGTCAAGGTCAAAATGTCAAGGCCCTTGGTTTCTGGTGAAAGCCTTTCATCTGGTGACTATGTATATGAAGTAATGATGTCCCTAGATTAAAGCATTCAGAAAATATAAGCAAGGTTAAAGTTTTTGGTAAAAGAATTTCAGTTAAAGTATTTCTAAGTTCATAAAAGGTCAAGGTCAAATTATCAAGGACCTTGATCTCTCACAAAAGCCTATCACCTAATGAGTATGTATATGAAGTAATGATGTCCCTAGGTTAAAGCATTCAGAAAATATAAGCAAGGTTAAAGTTTTTGGTTAAGTTTTCAGTTAGAGTTTTTCTAAGTCCACAAATGGTAAAGGTCAAGGTCAAATTGTGAAGGACCTTGGTCTCTGGTGAAAGCCTATCACCTGGTGAGTATATATATGAAGCTATGATGTCCTTAGGTTAGAGCATTGAAAAAATATATGCAAGGTTAAAGTTTTTGGTTAAAGTTTTTTGGTTAAAGTTTTTCCAAGTCCACAAAGGGTCAAGGTCAAGGTCAAATTGTCAAGGACCTTTGTCTATGGTGAAAGCCTATCACCTAATGAGTGTGCATATGAAGTAATGATGTCTCTAGGTTAAAGCTTACAGAAAATATAAGCAAGGTTAAAGTTTTTTTGGTTAAAGTTTTTGGTTAAAGTTTTTGGTTAAAGTTTTTTTGAAAGGGTCAAGGTCACAGTCTGAAGGTCATTTTGACATGGATGTTGGTCTCAAATGAAAGCCTATGCCCTAATGAGTGTTTCTGTAAAATATAAAGCCTCTAGGATTAATACTGATAGAAATAAAAACTTTAACCTAATGCGGACGCCGACACCGACGCTGACAACTCTTCCGAGACTTTCGTCCCGGGCGAGCTAAAAAAATTATGTCAGACCCCTTAACTCTATGTTTGACTTAGAATTATGTAGATATCTCATTTATGCTAACTTCAAATGTAAATTTCATACAGTTAAGCAGAGAACAGTGTTTTGCATAGAAAATAAGATCTTTCTACTAAATAAAACAAATTGAATAATTGATAAAAATAATTTTAAGTGGTCATGTGTCCCAGATCTATAAATCCAAGATCAAAAGGACATAATTAAGGAATTCACAAAAGTATCAAAATACCCCCATCCCCTACCCCTTGAAGCAACAATGGCATATTCTTTGTCAATCAACAAATTGAATAATTTATAAAAATAATTTTAAGTGGTCATGTGTCCCAGATCTATAAATTCAAGATCAAAAGGACATAATTAAGGAATTTACAAAAGTATCAAAATACCCCCCACCCCCTAGAAGCAACAATGGCATATTCTTTGTCAATCAACAAAGGGCAATTACTCACAAAATAAGACGAGTAGAGATATAGTTCTTGTGTACTGCATTCTCCTCAATGAGATCTATCAATCTGTGAAGTTTCATGATTCTAGCTTGCATACTTTTTGAAATATGCTCTGGACAAAAAAAGGGTTTAGAGACGGACCAACCGTTGACGAACAGACCGACATGTGCAAACCAATATACTCCCTCTTCCCCAAAGGGGGGCATAATAACTAAAATTACAAAGGTAATTAAAGGTGTTTTTCTTACCTGCACTTCAATGTTATCTGTTTTAGCCTGACCATTTGGGATGTCATCTGTCTTTTTTGTAGCAGTACCATTTCTCATATCTTTTACTGCTGTTCCATTCCTCACATCCTTAATTCCTTTATTTGGTGTAACAAGTTTTTTATCCAAACTACCAGATTTTGGAGTAGACCCTTTGGTACCTGCTAGCTCATTGACCCGATGCAATAAAAACTGTTTGTCTTTTCCTTCAAGAACTAGCTGTTCTCTCAGCATAACAATCAGTTCTTTATGGGCTGAATTTAACTGTGAGCAATAATATAAACCCAGACTGAAAATAAAGCAAAGGTTGTATTTGAATTCATATTATCTTGTTGTTCCAAAATTTTAGATCAAGCTGTAGTTACAAGGATTTAGAATTACATCAACAATATATTACATCAGTATACTTCTTTGATTACATGTGAAATACAATAGACCTTGAAGGCACACTATCACAAGGGTCCAGTCCAAAACTATTGTAAGTGCTTATCAAATATAGGCACTTACAATAGTATTTTACTGACCCATCCAATTCACATTTCAAGTCTTAAACAAGAGGACCATGATGGCCCTAGATCGCTAACCTGAGTCTATTTGACCCCTGGGACATCAAATTAATTAAATAGGCAGATGTCAACAAGGAGAGAATTTTTACATAAGATCAATACTTTGGTATGTTTTCAGCCAAGAGCAAGAAAAATATGCCTTTTCAATCTTTGATTCTATATAAAAAGGAATGCATCCAGGTGGAGTCCAAATGTGACCCCAAGGTCTTGATATGAAAAAACTTGGTAGAGGTCCACTTGATGATGCTAAATACCAAATATGAAAGCTGTCTGCCTTCTGGTTTCAGAGAAGACGATTTTTGAAGATTTTCCCTATTTTCATCCATTGTGCTCGGATGAGCTAAAAAGGATGTGGCCCCGTTGAGCTGAAATATGACCCCAGGGTCTTGATATGAATAAACTTGGTAGAAGTTCACTAGATAATGCTACATACCAAATATGAAAGCTGTCTGACATCTGGTTTTAGAGAAAAAGATTTTTGAAGATTTACCTTTTTTTACCCTTCATGCTCAGAAGAGCTAAAGTTATGCGCCTGGGCAGAACCCAAATATGACCCCAGGGTCTTGATATGAATAAACTTGGTAGAGGTCTGCTAGATGATGCTACATACCAAATATGAAAGCTGTCTGCCATCTGATTTCAGAGAAGAAGATTTTTAAAGATTTTTCGCTCTTTGATACTATATAAAAAGGGTTGACCCTGGACAAAGCCCAAATATGACACCAGGGTCTTGATATGAACAAACTTGTTTGAGGTCCACTAGATAATGCTACATACGAAATATGAAAGCTGTCTGCCTTCTGGTTTCAGAGAAGAAATTTTTTGAAGATTTTACTATTTTCACCCTTTTTGTTTAGGGTAAAGGGAAAGTCAAGGGTGGATTTCACTTATTTGAACAACTTTGGTAGAGCTTGACCAAATATTCCTTGGAATATTCCTGCCAAGTTTCATAAAGATCCCCCCCCCCCCCTTGTTTAGGAGGAGAAGATGTGTAAAGAAATTGTGGACGATTGACAACGCATGTCGCATGACAGACAACTGACGATAGACTCTGGACATTGTACTATCACAATAGCTCACCTTGAGCACTTTGTGCTCAGGTGAGCTTAAAAGAATATACTATAAAAGCAAAATATAAAAAAAAACACAGTAGCAACAGATGCTAATCTTATTGTGTTCCTTACTGTTTGGAGCCCATTGTATCTAATACATATTTATCCCCAATATATCTTGATAACATACAGTAAAAGAAATGTAGAAAATGAATATGAAAATACCAATATATCATGTATAATTTGCCAAAATGTAATGAATCCTGAAGGTCCATAATCCATCAGTATTTCTCTTAAAATCAACATCTAACCTTAACAGCAATATAATGATGATGTTGATATTTTCCATACCGTTTGGGATCCTGAATGTCCATTATAAACTTACCATAACAACAATATAATGCAAGGGCGTATCTCCATTACGCACTTTCAAAGTGCGTAAAAGAAATAATCATCTGTTGAAAAATATCATTGATGAAAGATCATAACATCGAAACTACAGCTTTATTCAAGCTGTAGTTGCGATGTTTTGATCATTCACCAACACTCAAGTCATAGAAAAGGGGAGCGGACGGAGGGCATTTATCTTTTGTCACAGTCCATATATATCGCCTTTATCCTATATTCTTTATTTGTCGCCACCTGAGTGCGTATAAATTTCAAAGTCCTAGATACGCCTATGTAATGGCACTGATTGATGCTGACAATGTAACAATCTTCCAAATCATTTGAAACCCTGAAGGTCCATTATCCATCTGTATTTATGTTATAAGTTAACAACTTACCATAACAACAATATAATGGCCGCGGTTGTTGCTGACAATGTTACTTTTTTGCATTTTGTTTGAAACCCTGATGGTCTTATATCCATCTATATTTAGCTAATAAGTTAACAACTTACCATAACAACAATATAATGGCAGCCACTGACACTGACCCTGATGATGTTACTATTTTCCATAAAGTTTGGAATCCTGAAGGTCCATTATCTATCTGTATTCATGTAAAAAGTTAACAACTTACCATAACAACAATATAATGGCTGCCACTGAAGCTGATGATGTCACTATTTTCCATATTGTTTGGAATCCTGAAGGTCCATTATCCATCTGTATTCATGTAAAAAGTAAACAACTTACCATAACAACAATATAATGGCTGCCACTGAAGCTGATGATGTTACTATTTTCCATACTGTTTGGAACCCTGAAGGTCCATTATCTATCTGTATTTCCATAATATATGAAGGTTCATAATAACTTCTAAATGGTCCACACATAGGAGACGGCTCTAACCTGTTTAAACCAACAACAGTTCAAATAAAGTCAATGGTAAATGAAGTTTATTTCCAGGCAATTGAAGATAGGAAAAGAAATTTTAGTAGGTTGAAGCACAAAGCAAACAGGAAACACATTAGGGCCAAAGGTTAAAACTTTTTTTCATGCTCAACTGAGAATCTTCTCAAATTTAGAATTTAAATATATGTATGAACATAAAAGATAATATTAATAAGTTGTTATTTATAAGAACTTATTATTATTGTCTTTCTGTTTATACATTTATAAAAGTATTACAACAAAATTGCGGCTTTAATCCCAAGTTGAAATTTGAGAAAGTTTTGAGTTGAAACTTGGCCACAGTAACTAGACCTGTGGCATCCATTTGAATGTAAAGCACCTTGGAACCAAAATTTCAAATGGGGGTAAATCATTTTACATTTCTAAGGTCAGAATTCTTAACAATATTATATTAAATGTCTTATTTTATCTAAAAGGCCAGTGTCACACTAGGGGTAGGGGGATGCTAAGCTGCTCTGACAGCCATCTAAAATTTCCAGGGGGCAGTAAGGAAGCTGTGGCATTGCCTTCATTACAATAGGGGCAATGTGAGATTGCAGTAGGAATGCCATGCTTTCTTTAGTGCTTTTCGGGGGTTTATTGAGAAATAACGGTAGATTATCACTTGATAATCTCACCCAAAAAGCAGTGAAATTATCAAAAATTTAAACCCTACTTTTGTGCATTTCATCCCGTCTGACCTCCTCTATGAGGGGCAAAATAAGTGTTGTCACAATGAGCGTTGCATAGCAATAATTTGCAAAATGACACGCTTTACGAAAACATGTCCTAGAAATTTCACATTTTGTCTCATTTTTGCAATAAAGAAATAGAATTATCGTTTGTTTTCTGGGTAAGATTGATTTACATTTCATTTTATGAACAACAAAAGATATATTTTCACTCATGGCTCCACCACTCGTGAAAATGTATCTTTTGTTTTTCACTTAATGAATATAAATTGATCTTACACTGAAACAAACAATTATCCTCTATATTGCCCTTGATGCAGTCATTGTCTAGTGTGACAGGCCCTTAACTGAAATAGATCTGCTTTATTCTATGATCATGGATAACTACCATTTGTAATTATAAACAATCAATTTATTATTCAATCTTCAATATCCCCAGTACAAGATCAATATTATTTCAAATACTTAGAATGAAAACATCGTTGCATGATCATGTAGGCAATATTATAGGGTTAATTCACGTAATTGAGGATGTTAACATTTGCAGAGATCCGAAAAATGGGAGTAAAGCACTAAGTCATTAAAGCATTTTAAGGGTCTCTGCAAACATTAGCGCCTAAAAGAAAATTGATGCTATTATTGCATTAAAAGCAAGGTAAGAGTATGAATTCAAACAGATATTGCAAAATAATTCATTGAAACGATATATAACTAGCTACAAACCTACAAATTTGATGGTAAAATTGCACCATGCATTTCATTGTCAATTTTGTTTACACAAATGTTGCTTGATAAATTTATGATGTCACAAAATTTAATGCAGGAATTAGAGCAACATCTTTAGTTACGTGTTACGCTCTATATTAACATTTGAGATGAATAGTTTTCACACATTTAAATAATCAATGTGTATATTCTTCTAGATCAAACCTTTAAGTATTTTAAGATGAATGCATTAAGTATTCTTTTTGGATAACCAAACATTGAAGAAAAAATTTAAGTATCATTGAAATTGATCAAAAGGTATAAGCCCCAATCGAGGATTTAAGTAAAAAAGCCAGGCATTAACAGCATGTTAATTTACTGATTTATCCACGTTTTCTCACGTTAACATCCAGATTTTTTCCGTTAACGTATGCCTATGACGACCCAAAAAATTACCTTTTATGCAATAAAGGTTTATTCAAAATTATAGTTGACATAAAGAAGATTGAATCTAACAATTAAACTTACTCCACAAGAGCATATCCAACAGGAATACATATCATAAAGTAGGCCACCATCAGAATGACTGTGAAGAAGGAGTTTGATCGTGATGCTAGGTAAGGCTTCTCTGGTGGTATTGTGTTGTATAATGCTGATAACTGAAAAGGTAATAATGTGAACATAAATCAAGGGCTCAACACAAAACAATTGTAACTGCCCATAAACATATGGGCAGTTACAACTGGTTGGCACTGAGCAATGGAATTTTAGGTTGGCCAATAAATATGGGTGTGGCAATGCGGGGCTTATTTTTGCCCCGAAATCTTTAAAAGACATCTCCTCCTGAATCTAAGGAATGATAAGATGGGTAAAGGGATGCAGGTTCATAGTGATTGAGTATTATGGTGCAATATGGGCCAGACCCAGTTAATCATTACAAAATAGTTTCATTCAAAGTAAGCTTTATTCAATGAAAGTCCAAAGGTATTAAAGCCAGTGGAGCGATACATGCCTTCATAGGCCTCTTGTTTGTTACTATCAACCAGAGGTTACTATTAACAGGAACAGTTTTAAATCTAAAGTTCATGCTTAGAAGCAGTTGATAAATAAGCAGTGAGTTGCCATTATCAGGGTTGCAATTTAGAATTAAGTTTCAAAACAAAATGTGTTTATGGAACATGTATGCCCCTGACACAGTTATTTGTTAGATTTTTGACATTGTGAAAATCTTGTTGGGTTTAAAAGTCATGAACATATCTAACTAAGAAAAGATCACACATTAAACAAAAATATGTTTTAAATTTTCTCTTTGATTAACTGTTTGCAACCTTTTTATAATTGGACAAGTCTCAAACTGTTCATTTTTTTCTCATTGGAACTAACTAATTCAAGATAATGAAGAAATTACAAAGGTAGATACGATAGTACATACTTTTTTCAGGTAAAATTTAATAAACAAACTGCACACAATCACTGCTGGTAACAGAGGGGCAAAGAAGAAGCCCAACCATAACAGTGTCTGTAAATACACCAAGTCTAGCACACTTTTTGGTACATCGAATAATGCTGGTCCTATCTTCTGTAGACAACCATTCTCTGATCTGGTTGTTATACATCTGTAATTACAAATATGATGTAGATACAATATTGGGCCTGGGGTGTTTCCAAGACATGCTCATGAGTAAGTGCAAAACTTAAACATTTTGGCAAATCATTCAGCTTGAGGGTTCAGCACAAAATTATTGCAAGTCCCTACATATTCATAGGGACTTACCATAATTTTTTGCTCCCCCTCAAACCGAATTATTTGCCAAATTTTATATTTCCGATACCGGATAAACATTTGTCTGTTACCCCTTTTTTAACACACTATTACAAAAGAAAAAGATCCTTTAATTAAAAAGGTCAAAAAAAAGCAATAAAATTCAATATAGCAAATGATAGAATATTGATTTAATATGAGACAGTCAATCAATCTTCTGGTTTGTAAACTTAGTATTAAGGTGTATTCTTTGGAAAGTTTTCTTTACACATTAACTATTTCTTTAAACAGAAAAATCTCACAGTAGATTCATAGACATAGATCTGTTACATATCTTTTGAAATTTGACCATCACAGCTTTGATATGAGTGAACTATCCACTTACTTTCTGGCTAGTTCCACTCCCAGTGTCATCACACAGTCTACAAGAAAATCACTAATAACAAGCTTGTATACTGATGAACCTACATATGTCTCCCAACACTGAAAATATACAAACACAAGATTGCAATTCACAAGTTCAAAACAAATAGAAGCTTGTATGAGAAAGCATATGTGCATAGAAATTGAAAGTGAACATCTTTTAGATGACTGACAGCAAAAATTAAATGCACATTGAGAAAAACAAGAGGACCAAGATAGTCCTAGATCGCTAACCTGAGTCTCTTTGACCCATGGGACATCACATTAATTAGATAGGCAGATGTCAAAAAGAAGATATTTGCCTAAGATCAATACCATGGAACGTTTTCAGCGAAGAGCAAGACAGATATGCCTTTTTGCTCTTTGATTCTATGTAAAAAGGGATGCACACGGGTTGACCCTAAATGTGACCCCAGGGTCTTGATATGAACAAACTTGGTAGAGGTCCACTAGATGATGCTACATACCAAATATGGAAGCTGTCTGCTTTCTTGTTTCATAGAAGAAGATTTTTGAAGATATTCATTTTTTTACCCTTCATGCTCATAAGAGATAAAGGGATGCACCTGTGCAAGCCCAATATGATCCAAAGGTCTTGATATGAACAGACTTTGTAGAGGCCCACTAGGTGATGCTACATACCAAAAATGAAAGCAGTCTGCCCTCTGGTTTCAGTTTAAGAAGATTTTAAAAGATTTTCGCTCTTTGATTCTTTGTTAAAAGAGTTGTAACTGGGTGGAGCCCAAATATGATCCTGGGGTCTTGATATGAACAAACTTGGTAGAGGTCCACTAGATGATGCTACATACCAAATATGGAAGCTGTCTGCCTTCTTGTTTCATAGAAGAAGATTTTTGAAGATATTCATTTTTTTACCCTTTGTGCTCATAAGATATAAAGGGATGCACCTGTGCAAAGCCCAAATATGACCCAAGGGTCTTGATATGAACAAACTTTGTAGAGGTCCACTAGGTGATGCTACATACCAAATAGGAAAGCTGTCTGCCATCTGGTTTCAGAGAAGAAGATTTTTAAAGATTTTTGCTCTTTGATTCTATGTAAAAAGGGTTTGGCCCGGGCAAATCCCAAATATGATCCTAGGGTCTTGATATGAATAAACTTGGTAGAGATCAACAAGATGATGCTACATACTAAATATGAAAGCTGTCTGCCTTCTGGTTTCAGAGAAGAAGATTTTTAAAGATTTTCATATTTTCACCCTTTTTGTTAAGGGTAAAGAGAAAGTTAAGGGTGGATTTCATTTATTTGAACAACTTTGGTAGAGCTTGACCCAAGGAACATCCCTGCCAAGTTTCAACAAGATTGGCCCACTGGTTTAGGAGGAGAAGATGTTTAAAGAAATTGTGGACGACGGACGCCGCACGACTGCCGACGGACGACGTACATTCTACGATCACAATAGCTCACCTTGAGCACTTCCTGCTCAGGTGAGCTAAAAATAGTTTCAAATGTAAAATATCTTAAAGTAAAAATTTACTTGAAGTTTCTCTGTTATTGAATCTATCAATGGAGAATAAATAGTTATATTAGTATGGAACAAGGTGGCAAATTATCACAAGATATGCCTGCTCCACTGCTGGATGTCCAAGTATGAAAAACAACTAAGGGGAATAACTAAAAAAAATTAAGCTAGGTAGAGTTATGGTTATTGTGCACAGCACTCCATATTTTTGAAGGGAACATAATATCCAAGTTTCAAGTCAATCATGAATGGAACATAAGGTGATAAATTTATGCTCTGGGCAAAGAAGTGGATGCTGCCTGCCTCCAGACCCCAAGATGCCACCAGTGATAATATTATAGGTCCCATTGTTCGATGGGCTATATTAAAAAGTATAATGTATTGAGTGTTCTAGCTATTTTGACATAGTAGAAAAAAATGCATATTTTTATTGACATCCATTTCAGGGTAAAAATTTAATTGCTTTTTTCGGGTGGAAAGTGTCTGACTGTTCAATAGATGAAACAGAAATCAACTTTAATTTTGAGAAATTTGGTATCTATTAACCCTTGTCATGCTGAACCCGGAATATTCCTGCTTTTTCAGGAGCTATGGACAAATATCAGTCTGCACATATGTGCAGTCTGATGTTAGTCTACACCACCTGTTTCTCACGTTCAAACCATAATTGTCAATAGATTTAGTTATAGATTTAGTTTTTCAAATAAAATTTGACCTATAGTTGGTTCTTTCAGTGCTTTTTGCCCTTTGATTTTGATGAAAATTTTTAGCCAAAATTTACTCAGCATGACAAGAGTTAAAAGCCAATAGCTCATTATGAAGTACTAGAAACAAACGAACCTGTATACTAGGACAGTTATTTTGGCCGACTGAACAAGAATCTTGGTCACTACATGTAATCTGGACGTATAAACTAATTATAATCATAACCAGAGACGCCAGACGTAAAAACACAATCCTGAAAAGAAGGAAGTTGAATATTTTATGTATATTTTTAATTAAATGAAAAGAATTGTTTGACAATATTTTTTTTACTAGTGCTGATTACCCATATTGCATTTTAATTACTAGCTCAATTTTGTATATTGTAGTCATACTTTTATTATACATACCATTAGGCAGTAATATTGGTGATAGCCAAGAATTTGTTGGTTTAGAGTTAGCATCAAATTTTCTTCTTAACAACATGAATTGTTGAATTTTTTAGTCACTATAGGTGTATTTTCAAAACTGAGCTCTTACGTAGGCGCTGAGTCCATTACACTTGGTAAATCGGGTATAATTAAAAAGCAAATGAAAGGAATATAACCTGATCTATTCACTGCAGTTATGAAAGTACATGTTTGAGTGAACCTTACGTTTTAAGACAAGCAATGACCTTGGTTTAAAAGGTAAATTTTAAATTTCTTAATGCATTATTTTAACCTGTTTTATCTATTTCGAACAAATGGCACGAGAATCTAACAGTAAAAAGTTGATTTCACGGCTCACCGTGCAAAATCTACCAATAGGACAAATCAAGGTAGAAGCATGAGTTTAATAACAATTGCAAGTTAGGTCTGTATTTCAATAAAACAAAACAAGAGGCCAAAAAGGAAGTGGATAGGTGTCATTAAATTCAAAATTAAAACAAAAGAGTCTGTCTTTGTAAGGATTTAATATTGTATAGGTCTGTAGTTCTAAATCCAAGAAGGTAGATTATATAAAAGTGGATAAACATCCATTTCAGCGCCCCACTGTCAGTATCCAGTGGGGGATCCAGAGTTTGTTTGATTGAATGAAATTTAATTCCACTTTCAACAATCTTTCAGTTATGTAATATTGTGGAGGCTGATACACCTGACAATGGATTCCTGGTATTTCTCGCACTAAAACTATCATTACAACCATTCTAACCTCCAGCTGCTATCCCACATAGGTATATGGGTGGATCCAGAAGGGGTTCCAACAAACCTACCCTGTTACCTAGTTTCATTTACATTGAGTTATTCAGAAGAAGATTTGTAACACAAGGAAAACAAGCCAACTCCTTTTGTCCTGTTTGATTCACAGAAAGTTGAAATTCTATCAATGAAGGATTTAAGGGCCCAAGGTTAAAAACTTCTCTCAGGCTCAGGCTCAATTTTCTCAAATTTTAAATCAAATAAATTATGAAAATAAAAGATGATATTAATAAAGTTGTTATTTATAACAACTTATTAATATCATCTTTTATGTTGATGCATTAAAATGAGTAATTAAACAGAATTACGGCTTTAATCATCAAATTGAAATTTGAGAACATTTTGAATTGAGCCTGAGAAAAGTTTTATAACCTCTGGCCCTGATGTACAAAATAAGAGTAATCAGTCCAATAGTATCCCTATCTTTATAGATAGGGATAATATGGGATTAATTACTCAAATCCTGTAGGCCTTTACATCGAACAACCCTTAAGCAATCCTCAATCTGCCACAGGTATTTTACCTTATAAGAGTGAGTTTAACAACAGTTGCTGGTCTGTATTCTCAAACAAAACAAAGAGGTCAAATTGCAGTGGATAAATGCCATTGAGTACTTAATAAAAGTATTTTGCCTTATAAGAGTGAGTTTAACAACAGTTGCTGGAATTTGATTCTCAAACAAAACCAAGAGATCAAATAGCAGTGGAAAAATGCCATTAATTAACCCTTTCCCAAACAAGACCGGGTTTTCACGTGTCTACGTTATCTGAACAAGACCGGGTTTTGAAGTGTTACCTTTATCTGAACAAGGCCGGGTTTTCACGTGGTCGCCGTATTTGAACAAGACCGGGTTTTGACGTGGGTGTTTTTTCATGTCAAAAATCGGCGATTTTCAAAATAAAAAATTTATAAACGATTAGCAAATCAGTAAGTATGTTTAGTTAACTTTAATATTCCGAAAAAAAATCGATAGCTTTGTTCTTCAGAAAAATGAGTAATTTTGAGTTAAAGACGAGTGGGGTCATAAATTAAGCGCCATTCACTTTCATAGCGAAAACATCAAATTCGAGCTTGTAAATTTCTAAGTTGAATTTAGATATTATGATTTTCAACATGCAAATTAAAGTTGAAATGGAAAATTGGTGAATTTGACATATTTCTTACCAGTAGCAGACGAAAATCCGTGTCTATGTGACGTGTTAATTTTGTCGGGTAAAACTCTTTTGTGTGTATGCCACGTGTTTTATTACCCTTTACGCGACTCGGCAGATTCGTCGCCCTATCTCTATCCAATATTTCCCCTTTCTTTTCAATAGAGAATTGTCAATCGGACACCTATTAATTTCAAATAATCGCGAAATTGAATTCTTATATTTTCATTTTCCAAGTACAAAAAAAAAAAAAAAAAAAAAAAAATGTCTGACTAATCACATGATGATTCGAGAGACAATTTTTCCCTTTCCCGAACAATACACAAACCCATTTCAACACCGTGAAATATTAGCCATTGTGCGAGCCAAAAGCATTTTCAACGCTCGTCAGACCGAATGCACGAGACTTGCTGATCTTTCATACTAAGTGATACAAATTTACAAAATGCTAAATTGTTAATTTATCCGAATTTCAAACTGTGTAGGCCTAGATCGAGCTTCCATCTTCACTTTTCTCTTTCATTTGAAATAATCTCATCGTGAATGAAACAAATAGATCTATATTGATTTCTATTTTTCGCTCTTTTCACAATGGTTATTTCGTATTCTTAGGGTTTTGAAAGTACATGCATTTGTCAAAGAATTTCTTCATGTGTAGGCTACACCTTTTCATTCTTTTTTCTCTGTCTTTCATTACAAAATGACAGTACAACTACGATGTAGAAGACTCCTCCCTAGCTAGACAAAAACTCGACAGGATTTGAGAATCTGCGCAAGATTCACAGAAAATTCTTTTCAAAATACTCCCGTGCTAAAAGCACCCAAGTTCAAAATAAATTTGACAATATGGCGATTTATAATTTCAAAACAGGCTCGATAAAGTAAAGGAAAACTGGCATGTAAATCTAGGCGTCGTATCTAAATATTTTGAAAGTTCTTCTGTAGAAAGCCTTCAAGATGCATTTTTCGCTCAACCCGTAATATTTTGACGATTTCAATAGGCCTATGTTTCAGAAAGGAATGATCATTATACTTTCGTTATAAAAAATTTGTAGTTTTCGTTTTTTTCAAAAATCAAAAGGAAGGGTAAATAAGATGCGATCAGAAGCTGTCCACTGTATATAAGCTTTACGCTTATCAGCTTGATTTGATTTATTGCCCCCTGATTGAAGTTTTCTTCGAAAGCCTTTGATAACATGCTATATGGACCCAATTATCGATATCTATTGTTCTAATCGGGTGCCCAGCTGCGTCGTTACATAATGTTACATAATATCGGCGTATGGATTATGGGAGACTGATAAGCCACGCGACAACAACGCACGAGATTGGTCAAAAAATTAAACTGGTCAGTCAATTAAAATGGAATAAAATTTCAATTAACATAATTTCCCTATAAAAAGAAAGTGGAAATATTCGATTATTTTTCGAAAATTATCCTTGTCTTTCAGTTTGTTTGAGAACATTCGCTTATAAGCATCTCTTTATACTTCGAAATCGCTATGAATAGATCTAATCTACTTGCAAACCATGTCTGGTTACGAGTCTGACTAGTCTTTGCATAGTTCAGAGTCTGGAGAGCCTGTGCTCAGATTTGATTCTGACACAAACATTTCAGAATTTTCTAGATTTTCGCCTGAAGAATGTTCCGATTCTGCGATTGACGAGCCGCTGCCTCAGGCAGATCCCGAGTGGCATGGGCAGTTTTCGCCTCCGAGGGTGTGTTTGACTTGCTTTTTCTATGCAATATGTAAAGAGACTGAAACATTGCAATCTTAATCTTAAGGGCAAATAAAAAATGTTTCTTCGCGTAAACAGTTGGGCGAAATAGAGCTTCTTTACGTCCGCAATCTTTTCTCCATTAATTCTCGGGTCCGAAAAAAGAACGAAAATTGTAGGGGCGCATATTTCGGTTTTTGCATAATCGCAATTTCTCGGTGTATAGCGAGAGCGATAACAACAAAGTTTTTTAAAATTTACGTTGTCATGGGTGATTAGTAAACAAAAGATATTTCTTGGGTCTAGTTATGAAATAATAAAGGCAAAAAATACGATATTCTTCATTCTTTTGATAATATTTTGTCAAGTACGGACTTGAAATAAAATAAGTTTGCAGAATCGCGGTGATAGAAATCTTGTATTGAGATTTCTTGGATGGACTGCTAAACTACCGTTACTTCAGATGATTTAAGTTGTAGTTACGCGATTTTGATCGTCGACTGATGCTAAGCTGTATATCGACGATTTTCTCGAGTATAAAAATAGACTTGAAATGATTTTGAAAATATGTAATAACAATGTAGATTGTCATTATAAGATCGCTAATCAGTAATGATGATTAAAAACAACAACAACAATTTCTATCGGCAATTTCACATTATTTAGCCCATGACCAGTGTAGGAAAATGTAAAGAAAAAATTGAAAACATTACAAAAATGATAAAATAAAACTTCCCTTTGAAGAAAACAGAGAGAAAATGACAAAATGCTGAATTTAACGTTTTCTCTCCCCCTGAATCTTTTCCAAAGTTCTCTTTGTTGTGAAAGGCTAAACAAGACATGGTTTGGATAAATCAGCTCTTTCTCCTTTTCTCTCATTGCTTTCCAACCTAAGTCTGCCCATTAATTTCAAAATCTTGCTTTCATCATTGACTGGTATTTTGATTTTGAAATGTTTGCCTATTATTGTATAACGAATAAACAAACAAACAAACAAAAAAACTTGTGTGCTAATTTACATAAATGTGCCTTTCCTTCACAGAAAGAGAGTTGTTTTTTTTTATATTACACATCATGAAATATATTTGATAAATAAGTAAATAAATAAAGGAAGAAATAGGAAATGTTGAAGAAATATAAAATGTATAGACACAATCATGTATGTTAAATTCAGTTTTACTTCTTAATTTCACCATCAAATGTTATAAAAATTATACCATTTTATTGAAAATTAATTCTTCCAAAGACATCATTTAATAAAAGAATTGTGTTTCTGATATTAAAGCTTTGTTGCTCCATTTAGAAGAACAGACCTTAATTAATTTAATGGTAAAATAGGAGAAAAAAATAATGGGAAAATTAAGCATCAAGTTCAACTTCTAATAGCTCCTAAAGTTGCAATAGCACAATAAAAAGAATTACACCATGTGAAAGCTCATCTTTTCCACAAAAATATTTTTATAGATCATGAAAATGTGAGATTTGAAATAAAAGGTCAAATTTTACATTTTTTAACACATGTGTAAAAAATGTCAAGAAATTTTGAAAATCCAATAATAGCCTGTTCAGATAAGGTCTGGATATTGGAAATTCCTTATTTGGTATTGGTTATTGGTTTACCCAGGTGACTGTTCAGTCTAGGTAACCCTTTAGTCTACCTTCCTGTTTGGGAAAGGGTTAAGTACCTAATAAAAGTAGTTTACCTTATAAGAGTGAGTTTGACAACAGTTGCTGGTCTGTAATTCTCAAACAAAACAAAGAGGTCAAATTGCAGTGGATAAATGCCATTGAGTACCTAATAAAAGTATTTTGCCTTATAAGAGTGAGTTTAACAACAGTTGCTGGATTTTGATTCTCAAACAAAACCAAGAGATCAAATAGCAGTGGAAAAATGCCATTAAGTACCTAATAAAAGTAGTTTACCTTATAAGAGTGAGTTTGACAACAGTTGCTGGTCTGTAGTTCTCAAACAAAACCAAGAGATCAAACAGTAGTGGATAAATGCCATTGAGTACCCCAATCACAATTGAAGGTAAAAACTCCACCAACAATACAAGGAACTCATTTTTATCATCAATGTTGTCTTGAGTAGTAAACTGAAACAAAACCAATCCACTGAAATTATTTTGTAAAATTCCTTTTTTAGTTGCAATATAAAGTTCATAATTTTTAATCCTTTTATTTTTATAATCCTTTATAGCCAAGGTTAATAAAAAAGATCATGTCGCATAAACATGCAGTCTATCTTTTGTCTACACCACCTGTTTCAAACAGGAAATGGAAATTTGAAATTAATATCTGACCAACAAACATGAATTCCAGGTCTTTCAAGCCATTGAATTTAATGCATTTATTGTCATAAAGAAAAATATCAACATTTCCCCTGAAGACCAACCTTAAATGCAAAGCTGCTAGTTATTTAACTGCCCCAGTAATATATCAAACAGCTTGACTTCTGAAGTGAAAAAATCTAAGCCAGTAAATTGTTTTCTCTTAACTCTTGTCATGCTGAACAAGGAATATTTCTACTTTGACAGAGGGTATAGACAAAGATTAGCACACACTTATATATCACTTGATTTTCTTTTAAATCAGAAAAGTATTAACATTTTATCTTCAAAACAACAAGAGATGTTTGTAAAACATTTATGCCCCCCCCCCCCCCAATAAAAACCAGTTCAATGACCTATTCTTTGTCAATCAATAAAGGGCAATAACTCACAAAATATGTCAATTAGAGTTATGGTTCTTATGCACTGCACTTCTCCTCAATGAGATAAAGCACCTGTGAAGTTTCATGATTCTAGCTTGCATACTTTTTGAGATGTGCTCGGGGCAAGAACCGGTCTATGAAGGATGGACAGATTGACTGATAAGTGCAAAGCAATAAACCCTCTCTTCTTAAAAGGGCGGGGGGGGGGGGGACTTTGATTTTAATTTTGAAAAGGATTTCATTCAGCATGACAAAGGTTAACACATAGCTTTGCTGAACAAAAGTAAAACAAATTCCCAGAATACTCACATCTGCACTGTATTTTTGTGCAAAATAAATAGCAGCCCCAGCACCAACCAGCATAATCACAATGATGAAGTTGATGATGAATCGCAGTGTGTATACGGCACATTTACGTAAGCTGGATCGCTTCAAACTCAACTGATCATATCTCTGTTCCTCTAACTCAGACTAGAATAGAATAAATTCATCCATCTTTCACAGTCAAAATTTAGCTTACCAATAAAAAGGAAAATACACAGCAGTACTACTTTTCCTAAACAAGGAGGCAAATCGTAATTTTCCAACCTTTCTAACACAATTTCTTACACATCTGACATCTTTTAATCAATTGTTTTATGCAGTTGCATTTAAGAATTGTTTTACAATCATCAGGCTTGTATCAAGAGGATTTCACTGTGCTACCTAATTCACTAATGAGGTCTAAATTTTTAATGTTAACTAAAATAATAACTAAACAATATTAACTTGAACAGAGATTGAAGAATAATATTAACAAATTAGAGGTATCTTTAACCAGCTGCTATAATGGTCAGAGTAGAATCATTTAAAGCCTGAATCAGTTGTTGAGGTCTCTTTGTAAGCAGTTATTAAAACACTGAACTGGCATATATTGATGTACTTACAAAAATCAATATGTAGATACTTTTTTGTTTGCTGACCATTCCTTCTTCATCCATTATACCATAATTCATTGAAGCGAACACACTGTTACAGTAGGCTGTTTTAGCCCTTGCTTCACGAGTAAGGACATGGTCCTTGAAATTGGACACAGTGCTGAAACCGAGACAAACATGGTTATATAGGATCTGTCATGGGCTCTTCTTTGAGACAAGATGATCTTAAGGTAGTGGACCCGTAATAGTTTTGCAACGTCTCAGAAGTAATGAACTTTAACAGTGTTAACCAAGATTTCTTAATGATTTTCATTAGGAAACCTTGGTTAACATTGTGAAAGATTATGTGGTCCTAAATGTTGCGGAACTATTATGGGTCCACTACCTTAAAAGAATCTAGAATGGCCTTGGCGAGCTTAATAATATTTCTATACTGGGCGTCACCAGGAGAGGTTAAGATGGGCTTGTCTTAAAGAAGACCTCAAAACAGATCCCATTTCTTGCATAAAGATCATTTTGTATGTTAAATACCAACTTTTGTTTTCAGTGAAACAAGCTGATCTTAACTGAATCTAGAATTGAAAAACTTTTTAGCAGGCCTTGCCAAGCTTAACAACCCTTCTTTTTAATGCATGTTGAAGATCATTTTGTCTCAAAGAAAAACATGTTTTGAATTTATATTATCACAAAAAGAATACTTTTATGACTTTAAAAGTATTTTTTATTCGATAACCAAAGAAAATCCGCCTAAGTACCGTAATTGCTTGGAGGATTGATCTCTCACATGACCGTGTAAAACTAGGATATCTTAAATGGCTGTGCACTATAGAAAACAAAGCTAGCTATGTGATAAATGTAGGATCTGTCATGAGATTTTATTTGAGACAAGCTGATCTTAACCAAGTCTAGAATTTAAATGATATTAAGTGAGCCTTGCAGAGCTAAATAGCTTTTCTATTCTAGATGAGGTTAAGGTCAGTTTATCTCAAACAAAATTAAGTGACAGATTCTTTTTCTCACATAAACAACATTTTGTATATTAAAACCCTTTTTGAAAAACACTGGCAACAAAAATACTGCGAAAATGTGAGTGAGATGACGTTGTTATGACATTATTTAGAATATGTGTAAGCCAAGGAAATCACCGATGGCTGTAGGTTAGAAAAGACAACGTTGACTACCTGAGAATTAAGAATAATACTTTATTTCTTTTTGACACACTAGAGAAGCACAGGTGCCTAATCATTGAATAAGCAAAGAAGTTCAAATGTCAAGGTGACATTACTCTTGTGCTGCTTGAAGTGGAGTTGTAAGAATGCTACATACTCAATTTTATACTGACAGAAACATTAATTGTAAATTTCAGTTCAATACATACAATTTTACAATGCTGTAAAATTGTTCCTTTAAACAACAAAAGTATAGAAAAATTTACAAGATAAAGGGGAGAAGATTTTGATAACAAACAATATTTAACTTCAAATAGTTGACCATGCATACCTAACTATCAACTAATTACAATTATGCTCAAAAATATGAAGTGCATCATTTGTAAAGCTGTAGGAGAAAAACTCCAACACAAGACCAACCCTGTGGTAAGACTGACAAAACAGTGAAAACAGTTTGCAAATTATACCAGGATTTGCACATGCACTGGTGAGCCAAGCAGGGTATAATTTGCTAACAGTTGCACAGTTTTGTCATCTTGAGTGCAGGGCAGGACTAGAGGACTTACTTGTGTATCATAACAATAAGGCTTATCAACATAACCATCACAGACAGAGAGAAATAAGCCAGAGGCATGTTGTAGTCTATACTATAGTAGACTATGATAGTACTTACTTGTGTATCATAACAATAAGGCTTATCAATATAACTATCACAGACACAAAAAATAAGCCAGAGGCATGTTGTAGTCTATACTAAAGTAGACTGTGATAGTACTTACTTGTGTATCATGACAATAAGGCTTATCAACATAACTATCACAGACACAGACAAATAAGCCAGAGGCATGTTGTAGTCTGTTCTATAGTCAACTATGATAGTACTTACTTGTGTATCATAACAATAAGGCTTATCAACATAACTATCACAGACACAGAGAAATAAGCCAGAGGCATGTTGTAGTTGGATACAGCCAGTTTCAGATTCTGATTTGTGTAGGCACCATAAAATAAAACTGTAGCCTCCATCCAGCCCTGAAACAGATGTCAGCAGTTCTTTCTTAACCCTTTCCTGTTTTACAAAATTTTTGACCTGTCCAAATTCAAAGGTTTTGCAGACGAAAATTTTAAGTGGATTTAATTTGAAAAATAACCATTCAGCAGGGTAGAAAATTTTGTAGAAAAAAGAAGAAATTGTTTGTCACAAACAATTTCCTCTTTTTCTACAATATTTTCTCAATTACAAAATCTTAGGGATGTAAAAAACCAGGGATTGGACAGGAAAGGGTTAAAACTGAGTAATGTATCATCATAGTCTAAATCAGGGCCCGAGGTTATAAAACTTTTCTCATTCTCAATTAAAATTTTTCTCAAATTTCAATTTGAGATTAAAGCCGTAATTATGTTTAAATACGCATTTTAATGTAATAACATAAAAGATACTATTAATAAATTGTTATAAATAACAATTTATTAACATTATCTTTTATTTTCATACAGCTATTTAAATTTAAAATTTGAGAAAATTCTCAGTTGAGCCCGAGAGAAGTTTTATAACTACGGGCCCTGATGATTGTAAAACATTGAATGCAAATCCATTGACCACAAATCCATTTAACTTATTGACCCTCAGTATTTGAATGGATAGGTCTATTTAATCATTGTAGTCCCAAATCAATGTTTGCTTTGCATTAAGCCTCATTTGGAGGGCATATCATCTATATTGATGGCTCAGCATGAAACAGTTGTAACTGCCTATATATTTATAGGCAGTTACAACTGTTTCACACTGACCCATCGATATGTTAGAGATAATAGGCTAATTATGGTACTAATGCCTCAACTAATGAATATCAGTTAAAACTATTTTCATCATTACTTACTTGCATATTGATGGCTCAGTGCAAAACAGTTTTACTACCTATAAACATATAGACAGTTACAACCGTTTTGCACTGAGCCATCATTATGTTCCATTCAAAGATTCACAATTGCTCACTAATTTAGCTTAAATTATGCAGTTAAATATCACATTCAACAGTATTTGAGTTATAACATGGTAACTGCAGCATCTATCAATTAATGCCATGTATTTCTGTCATCAGTCAAACCACAATATTCCATCTTTATAAGCCAGCAGCTGCTCCCACTTAGGTGATCATATTCAGTCATCGGTGATAGGCAGGTGTTATTCTGAATGAGGGGAGAGTTTTAGTCTGACTTCCACAAAACAGGGTACAGGGGACCTAATAATCTGGACCTTAGGGGTCCTTTCTTAAAGTTGGGGAGTCCTGGCTTAAGATATAGACTATTTCCTTTAAGCAAAAAACTTGTTTTTTATATGAACTTAAAGCAATTTCCTGTTTAAAGGGCAAGAAAATATTGGTAATATATTGACTAATTATGGCCCAACTTTAGAAAAGAATTGAAAACTGTTTTATACGGTCTTCAATTCCATTCTTAAGCTGATCTTCAGAGGGTTTCTAGGACTCGCATCAGATAGTTTTGAGAGACTTGGCTACTTATTCGAGGGTCTCAAACTCTCAAAGCCTGTGTCCCTTAAAACCCCTGTGAGGGTTATGATAAGCAATTTTTCATCTACAACAATATATTTACCACACAATCAGGTCTTGTTGGACTGATAATCTTATTCTACAAATTCCATGTATAGGAAAGGATTAACTCATTCAAAATTTTATATGACTTACTGTTCCTTGAATGAAATCCAGTATTCTAGACAAAACATTTGACTCTGCAGTAACATTATAGATCCCGCTACACTGTTCTGCCTTTACTTCACGTGTTGTACTGTCCACGAGTGCATTGCTGAATCCATTATTGTCAAACGTCACTTGGAAAAACGTGATCACCCAGAAAATCAGCAGGAAAATGAACAGGTCTAGAAACAACAACCATCGTAGGAACACAAAATAGGAAACAACAGCAGTACCTTGATGACCTGCGATCAGAAAAACATATTAATATGTGACAAAGTTTCATTACATTTGAGCTAAAAATATGACCTCCAGAGTGTACACAAGCTAGGTTTTTCTAAAAATCCATCCTGGGACCTAGCTTTTGACCCTATTTCAAACCTGTCCTAGATCTCATAGAGACAAACATTCTGACAAAGTTCCAAGACATTTCAGCAAAAAAAAGTGATCGCTACAGTGGACAAAAGATGCTGATGCACAATGCATGTTGCATGATGGACACAGCTAGATCACATTTAGTACAACACAGAAAATCTCAAGATATTTATATGTTATTTGTTAAGGTCCAGAGAGCAGCCTAATACTATTGTAAGTTTCTACTGTATTTCCCCTAATAATAGCACCCTCCCTAATAGTAGCACCCCTACTTTTTTATGAAGAAAACCCACTTCAAATGCCTAAATTTTAGGAACTTTTTGAGTCTTCTTCCTTAATTTTAGAAGAATTTCCTCTAAACAAGCATATAAATGCTTGTTTAGAGGAAATTCACCTCCAATTAAAGGGAAAAGGGTCTAAAAGACATCAGTTTTTATGATTTTTTAAAATCAGAAAATGCATATAAATAAAAGCTCCCTGACCATGTTATGTATAGTTCTCAGGAGCGTTTATCAGGAGAAACAAGAGCCATGTTGGACATGGGCATAAGTCCCCTACCGGCTTTGTTTGTCTCAATGTTTTCCCACGCCAATTCTATCAGGGACGTCAAAACCAGGTCTTGTTAAAGGGTTAAACAAGACTTACGTGAGTTGTTGTCTCTGCTGTGCCCACTATACAATTCATGGAAGCAATAGACAGATGCAAGAAATAGTATCAATAACAGTTACCTTGTCTGATCCAACATGTTTTTCTTCAGTCTTGTTGGTAAGAAATGAGAACTTTCACTGGAGGTGATTAATACTGCTGCATCACCACCCTGACTAACATGGCTTATAATTTTTCTTACATTTTAAAACAGGTTTCATCAAGTTAGCTTGCTTAGTTATTAAATTATTGCAGGATCCATTTTTTGCCATATTTTCACTATTTCTGTTACCATAGCAACCGCACTTTTTGTCAAAGAACAAAGATAAAATGATGTGCATAATCTACACATTGCCATCTAGTCATATACCAAGTCTCATCAAATTAGCTTGCTTACTTATTAACTTATCGCAGGATCCAATATTTTTTGCCATATTTTCACTATTTCCGTAACCATAGCAACAACAATTTTAGTCTAAAAACAAAAATAAAATGATGTGCATAATCTACACATTGCCATATAGTCATATACCAAGTCTCATCAAACTAGCTTGCTTAGTTATTATCTTATCGCAGGATCCCATTTTTGGCCATATTTTCACTATTTCTGTAACCATAGCAACCTCAATTTAAGTCGAAAAACAAAAATAAAATGATGTGCATAATCTACACATTGCCATCTAGGTATATACCAACTTTCATCAAAAACGCTTGCTTAGTTATTAAGTTATCGCGGGATCAAGATTTGAGCGGACAGACGGACGGACGGACGGACAGACGGACGGACGGACGGACGGACAGACGGACGGACAGACGGACGGACAGACGGAGGGCAAACCTATAGTCCCCTCCGGTGTGAACACCGGTAGGGGACTAATAAGGCATATATTTTATAGACAGTATAAACAAATAATTTAACATTTGTACTTTTCTTAAAGTATTTCAAAGTATATTAAATGTATCAAATTTATCATACAATTATCCCTATGTTTCATGATCATAATGTTTAATTTTAAGATTGTGCATATTTAATTAGACAATAATTTTCAACATAACTCTCTTTACATCTCAAAATATTTGTACAATACTGACATTATTTATATAGGGAATTGAACCATCAAACAAACCTTCAATCTTTTTCAAAGATTTTCTCCACACTGTCATCTTGTATTTAAACTCTTTCCATCCCAACTTAAAACCTCTCCATCTCTGAAACACATCTCAAATCATTTACCAATAAACTTGTATTTGGACACATTAGTTAAGGAAAGGAACATTGAAGACAGAAATTAAATATCTCTGTAAGGTAGAAAATAATTTAGGAAAATTAGACATAAGTTAGGATATGAAAATGATTAGTTTCTGATTTCACAGAGGTATAAACCTAACAACCTGTTATGAAAACGCAAGGCTGATTCATACATGTGTGCAATCAAGTTTTTAGTTTCATAGAATCAGAAACTAGCACTCTTCATATCTTTTAATCTAATATCATGAAGTGTAAGAACCTTAAATGGGACTACTTAAGCATACAAAAAAGCATACAAAAAAGCATACTCTGAATTGATTTCCTTGAGTAAAGAAACCAATTTTTCATTCAATCAGAATTCATGAATCTTGATAAACACAACTAGAATTGAAGAATTGCTTGTTATAGCCTATTTTTCATTTCCCACAATATTTCACTAAGTTTAAAATCTCTAGAGGACTGTTAAGGTAAATGTCAAAAGAAAAATTGTGTAAAAATAGTCAGAAGTTGACCTTCAGCCTGTATACTCAAAATTGTTTTCATTGGAAAATAAAACCAACTTTTTAGCAAATCAGAATGCACAAATGTTGATAAATGAAATTATTATCAAATATAGTTAAGTTATAAAAAGAAGAAACTTACTGCTTTCAGACTGTAGGTGAAACCTTTTGTTGATTTGATTGGGCCGGCCAGCAGCATTTGTCTGAAAATATATAAAATCTATAATTTGAATGTGCTGATTAGTTTGAATGGGGTTTACAAGGACATGCATGCCACCAATGATCAAACCCTAGTCCTCGTAAATTTAAAATTTAGATACTGACACACTACCAACTGCACTTTGCAAATAGCCTGATAAATATGTTGTATGTTAATTGACTTTAACATTTTTCAAGTAGAGGCGCTTAAAGCCCTGATTTGCTCCACAGGCCTGAATCCCATGATAATGATTAACACAGAATGATAAGGCTTTCTTATAAAACAAGAGAAACAACTCATATACAAGAGATCGCTCAAATTTGGATATCCTGCATTACTTTCCGAGAAAATGTTTTCTAAGCTTCAAATATATTACATTTATAAAAATGACCTAAAAGACATATTTTTGCACCTGATCAAAATAAATTTTGGTTGTCGGATACAGGGTCACTGAAAAATTACTAAAGTAAAATTTCATTGGTATTCATTAATTAAATTCTAAGAAACGTCAATAATTACCATATATGGAAATTAGCCATGCCAAAATAGTAAATTTACTTTCAATGGAGAATGTCAAAGACAAATGTTTATAAAAACCTATTCATAAATGTGGGGAATATTTTCCAAATAAGCTCAATTTTAGTGCTTGACCTTGAGCTGTGACCTTGACCCTGGAGCTAACTGAAATTTTGCTTTAAAAAAGCACATCTACTCATGATGGAGAATAGATGCGCCAAGTAATTTTGAAATCTGTTCATATTTGTAGAAATTAGCTCTCAGTGTGCTCAATTTTAACGATAGACCTTGACCTGTAACATATTTAGTCTTGGAGCTATCTGAAAATTTCTTTAAAATGGTACATCTACTTAATATGATGAAGAAAAATTGCTAAGTTATTTGAAATCCATTTATAGTTATTGGAAATATATGCTCTGGTCAAGCTGAAATTTGTTTGACTTTGACCTGTGAGCTACCGAGGAATGTCTTTCAAATGGTTAATCTGTTCATTATGGACAGTAATTGTGCAATTGTATTTTGAAATGTATCCATAGAATTAATGAAAAGAAAATATCCCAACAAATTAATGTAATAATGCACAAACTTGTTCTGGTAACATATATGTCTTGCTCAAATCATTAGTGGACTGGAAAAACATTTTCTAACAATAAAGCTATTGTCTGGATAACAATTGAATAGAGCTTCCCCATTCTTGTCTTTAGCTTAAAGATTCCTCATAAATATCTCAGATTTGTCCCAAGTAAGAAGTTGTTTGATAAGTTGGGAGAGGTGATATGTTCTGTCTATTTTAAAGTTAGACTAGAATCAACTTTTTCACAGAGATGTGAAAAAATCTCTATTGAGAGCAAATTGTTGTACCTTCTTCTCTCATGTAAATATGGTGTCCAAGCATGATGTCCATTCATTTGACGATTCACATATTGATCTAGTTCATCAATAGTTTCCACATTTTTTTCTCGTTTTTGATACACAAATTCCTCTTCGACGGCTTCTGTCTCCAGATCAACATCCTCGACAACGCCATCTTTTGATTCGTCTTCTGTTGCCCCAGCAACAACAAACACTGGTGGTATCACATCTGGCACTCCCACAGGTTTTGGAGACGGCACATGAAAGTCGGGTGACTTGACTACATTACCGTTTGTTTTACTGTTTGGAGCCAAGGGTATGGTATCATAATCAAATTGTTCTGGTGATACACGATTACCCACAACACCCCCTCGCCACATTGTGTGACACTTCTATAATTATCCTTGTATTATATTCACTCAGTATTAATGTTTTCTATTGTTATAGTTGTTATATTATTTTTTCTTTAAATATATATATATATATATATATATATATATATATATATATATATGTGACCTGTCGTGCAAAAAGGGACCATCTGGGTAGTGTGCAAAGTGTCAAGCCTTGTCAGACTGCGCTGATTGGGCAGACTGACAAGGGTGGAAACTTTTCGCACATTGCTAATTTTCTGAATCTAGAATGATTAATCTGTCTTCCTGTGAAACAATTTTTGAAATCTGACCTTCGGTTGACCTGTACTAGATCCAATCTTTTTTCAAAATGTTTATTCTACAGAGTTCCCAGATGGTCCTGTTTTGCATGACGGGTCACATATACGGTAAGTAAAGCAAGAAACCCAATTAAATGTAATACCTATTGGGTATGCATGATGCACGGAGAAGTTCTTTGTTTTCCTGATGAAAGACAGGCTGGTTTATCATTAAACATCTGGGCCAGAGGTTATAAAACTTTTTTCTTTCTCAATTCAAAATTTTCTCATATTTCAATTTGAGATTAAATTGAGATTTTGAAACTCATTTTAATGTATTAAGATAAAAGATAATATTAATAAGTTGTTCTATATAATATATATAATATACATTTATGTAAATTTAAAATTTGAGAAAATTCTCAGTTGAGTTTGAGAAAAGTTTTATAACCTTTGGCCTGTTGTTTTTCCAGATTTTTGCATACGCTACCTATCCCTTTTAACCCAAAGTTGTAAATATCTACTCAAAATTTATCACGGGGCTAGCAGTCCTTTTAGTTCTTTGAATTTAATTTGAAATCATAGGCTACAGAAAATAAGTGTTTTAAATCACTAAAACAAGCTTTATGGTTGAGAAAGGATATCAATGTTTCTTTAACAAAGAAAATATTTGGTCTAAGGTGTCTGAAAATAAGTTTTTTACCGAATTTTTTTGTTTTGTATTATTATTTCAATTGAATAATTATTTCAAATCTTAACATTTTTTGTCTTAAACTAAGGACAGCAGAATACAGGGAGATAATGTTTAATTCATTGATACCGGTAAAGGATTATATTTATAATGCTAAATAGTTTTCTATAGTAAATAAATGCATAGTGTCAAATAGAATAGATTGACGTATACTGTAAAAGTTTTGAGAAACTTTTGTAATTGTAATTCATTTGACACTGTTATCGATATTGACAGAATTTTCTGTACAGGCAATTTATCTTGAAAAGTGTGACAAAGGTGTGAATTGCACAGACTTTTCTAATATGCTGAATCATACTGAATGTGATCTGAAATAACAAATATTTGATGGTGGGCAACCTAAATACAGTATCTACAGCTGTAGATACTGTATTTTGTTTGCCCAACTACAAATATGTATAGGATAGAAAACGAGAGCCATGGTATATGGGAAATAGACATGAGCGTAAGCGAGTGTCTATTTCCCATATACCGCGGCATGAGATTTTCTATCTGACTTAGACCACGCTTTTTCTTACACTATCTGTATTTTTTAACCGAACCTCTCAATAATGAAAAAGAGTAAATCTTGCTGTGATATTGCTGTATTCAAGTGTGAATATGCTGAAATCACTTATGAATCTATTTCCGTTACCATTTTCAGATCTTTTGCAGCTGTCGAAAGTGTTTAGGAATAAAAAGCTGTATAAAATGCTCGCCATCTTTTTGAAATGACTTGGTCTGAAATACCTGTCGAGATTCATGTGCAAGACACACTACAACCCTATATCTGTAAAAACAACGCTCGGAGTTGTATCTGTGATATATACTTTTGAAATACTGTTCTCTGATTGGCCGATTCGCTTAAAGCGTGGTCTAAGTGCCAATATAATTACACCACAGGGACTTGAGAAACCATTCTAAATTTTAGTAAAATCTTCAAGTTAATCTAAGTTAATTTATGGTTGAATTTGATTTGAATTGGGGTTTTACGTCGCTTTCAACAATCTTTCAGTTATATCGCGACGACTGGAGCACCTAACGATGGATTCCTGGCATTTCTCACACCAGTACTACCACCACATCCCTTTCCTAGCCTCCAGTTGCTATTCCACATAGGTTTACGATTATCTACCCATTGGTGGAAGACAAATGTCGGAAAGGATAAGTGCCCCGGCCGGGGATCGAACCCGTGCGAATATAGACCCCTGGATTAGAAGTCCGGCGCGCTACCAACTGCGCTATTGCCGCGGCAATTTATGGTTGAAGACTGATAAATAAATAGGTTACCATATCTTCATTTTTTCATCAAAAACAGAAAAAAGATATAATAGATAAAAGCTCTCTAGATAACCAATTGGTTTGATAGACAATACAACAAAAGTCCATCAATACACAGGGGATTTATTTCTAATTACCGGTGGGTTACTAAATCAATTTACAGACCACTGATTTCAGGGTGGTCAATAGAGACTGCTATTAGGACATCAATAACCACATCAATCATTAATGATTCTAGGAGAGTTTAACATCGAACATGCAAAGTCAGGACATTTAAAGAGTAGACTCTCCAAGAAAATCATTTTCAGATCTAAATTATATATTAATAAGTATTTTAGTAATATACATTGTCATTATATTCACTGGTTATTTTTTAAAACTTTTATTAACAACTTCCTTGTCAAAACACTTAAGTTTGTGTTTCATTGTCTTTTAATTGGTCATGGGAACACTCAATAAACATGCATACAGCGTCTGTGGTTTGAAATGTTAATGTTATTTGAATGAGCATCAGTAAACTAAACAACACAATAGCTCAGCTTAACTGCTGAAGTTAGTAACCCAAACATTGTAACTACAGCCTGAATAATGATGTATGAGGTTTTGGTTGTCCATTGACATATATGTTGTTTTTTCTTTGCATTTTGCTATGATATGAATCTTTCTTTTACCATAGCTTATATTCTGATTCCAACAAGTTTCATTATAGCGGAGCTGTTACACACTCAATTTTTAACCCTTGTCATGCTGATCCCGGGAGATTCCTGCTTTGGCAGGAGGTGTGGACAAACATCAGCCTGCACATATGTGCAGTCTGATCTTAGTCAATACAACCTGATTATCCTTTTTAAACCAGAAAAGTTTCAGAAATTATATTTTCAAAATCAAATGCAGACAATTTTGAAACACAGAGCTTTCAGCACTTTGATTTATATATAATTTTGCCAAGGGTTTTTATTCAGCATGACAAGGGTTAATCAGTTCAACCTTGAGCTATGACCACCTACTAGAGGGTTAAGTTTGATCATGACCAAATCAACCTTTGTCATGCTGAATAAATTTTGGCTAAAAATTGCATCAAAATCAAAGGGCAAAAAGCACTGAATGTACCAACTGTAGTCAATTTTTATTTGAAAAACTAAATCTGTTGACAATTCTTGTTTGAAAGTGAGAAACAGGTGGTGAAGACTAACATCAGACTGCACATATGTGCAGGCTGATGTTTGTCTATAGCTCCTGCCGAAGCAGGAATATTCCTGGTTCAACATGACAAGGGTTAATGTGCATCAGAATACTTTTCATCATTTTTTGTGTTTTTTTTTTCACAATATTATTCTTTTATTATAAAAGATATTGAAAGAGGCAGTTTTATCAGTTGTATTTGGGTCATCAGTAAAACTTTGGTACTTTTTGATTTAAGCTTATCTTGAACATGTCACACAGAAATAGTTAACCCTTGTCATGCTAATCCACATCAGTCCTGCTTTGGCAGAAAGTATAGACATGTTATATTCAGTCTGATCATAGTCTATACAAAATGAATCTGCTTTTTAAGTCAGAAAAGTTTGAAAATAGTATTTTCAAAAAATTACTGACTTACAATATGGATATCCAGTTCTTTCAGCAGTCTGATTTTAAATGATATTTTTTGCCCAGGTTCTTAGTCAGCATGACAAGGGTTCATTCTCCAATTTGAATTATATACAATACATTGATGGTTTGTTTGTTTTTTGTTTGAATGGGGTTTAACACCCCTTTCAACAATCTTTCAGTTATATCGTGGCTGGAGCACCTAACAATGGATTCCTGGTATTTCTCACACCAGTACAACCATTACATCCTTTCCTAGCCTCCAGCTGCTATTCCACATCGATTATCAAGCAATAGGTGGAAGACAAATAGTCGGAAAGAATGAGTGCCGCCATAGGGGATTGAACCTGGGACCTCTAGGTTGACAGTCTGACGCACTACCCACTACGCTATGATGGCAGCATGTATTGATTGTTGATGTATTAATGGTTGCTGTACAGATTATGTTTTAAGTTTTATACACCAATGCTAAGAAACATTTTATATATTGAACATTCATTAAAAGACATGTGAATCAAAATTATTTGAGTGGTAGATTCTATCACAAAATCTTATCTTGAACTAAAGTTTTACTTTCTTTCCCACAAGTGGCTTATTTGTGACACTTAAAATCCAGTTTGTTAAATTTTACATTTACATGTAGATATCACACACACAAAATCCAAGAATCAAATCTGTCACACGGCATAATAACTTATTTCAGAAAACAACACAAATTATATAACGTTTGTTAATTTCTAACATCCTAGAACCTTCAAAGATCTATTATTTCCTTCTGTATTACATACAAAATATAGCCCAATATTGGCACTAATAATAGCTCCAAAACTGTAATTCTACCCAAATCACACAAAACAATCTTTTCACAATAAAAATTTCCAATCCCCCATTATTTATAGCACTCTAGTCTACCACACAATAATTGTTTGTTAAAAAGATAGTCTTACCCTTATGTCTAAATACCGCTCACTAAGAAATAATAATTTTATGGTATTTCACTTTTTTCTAATTTATTAAAAAAAAATTGTATATTAATTATTTTCCAAAAGATAATGTTAGAAATCACCCTTTTGCTATTTTTTCTACAGTGATTTTTTTCAAAATTGCTCACAAATTCATAAAACAATATCAATTATATTTCCTTTTTATAAGTATCTTCTTAAATAATATTTTGATGTATAATACTGAAAAGATTATAATTCATTAAAAATAAATTTATTTACTTAAATTTCATGGTTCATTTTTTTAAGATAGCATGAGTAATCATATTTCAATCTGATTATATATCTTATATTTTCATATTATATCATAAATTTATTTACTCCCCACCAAAACTTAAATAAACAATATGTTAAGCCACTCATGTTGATGGTAAATCATGAAACAGCTGTAACTGCCTATAAACATATAGGCAGTTACAACTATTTTAAGCTGACCCATCAATGTGTCCTTTATCTGTTACAAAACAATTTTGTAAAATGAAACATTTGACAATATTGTAACATAATGATATATCAGTTGTGAAAACTATTTTTTTAAACCATGAAGTTGAAATAACTTGCTTTATTTCTAAAGCCCTTCGAATATTTACCTAAACCCCAACTCCTGATTTTTGTGGACATCATATTTTTACAGCAACCGCATATTTGTATATTTTTGTAGCAAGATTCCTGAAATTTTGTTGATTTTAAGCTTGTAATGCATGATATATTTATTCTTGATTTATTTTCTTTTTTATTCATAATTGACTATTTTGTACTGTGAAAAAATGAAGAGCCATGGTACGTAACTTTGTAGCAAGAGGAGAAATTGATTATAATATGATTGACAATTTCTCCTTTTGTTGGAATGCTTTTCATCCTTAACATGGGATTGTGCAGCAATTTATCACATTTTTCTTTTAAATTAACTGAAAAACAGCATTTTATGAAATTCAATGGGAAGGATAGAATGCATAATATTAGCTTGGAGAGAAAATAGATATCAAAAAGATCATAGCATTATCTCTTATATTTATCACAGGAAATTCCTGACACAATACAAGTATAGTCTTAATTGAATCTTTCATTAATGGGTATAGTCCTTAACCATTGAAATAAAACCACCAGGCTAAACAAAAGGACAATCAGGCCTATAATGCTCTACTCTCTGAATCTGAAATTGGATTTAAAATAAAACCAAAGATTCTGACAACTTTTGTTAAGTGACTTTTTTACATTTTATGCCAACTGGTAACTAGAGCTGCTTGAGCAGCTGATTTGCTCCATAGGCCTATACTAATATGATAAGACAAGAATTCAGTTGATATCCATCAATAAGGTTTCAAAGGTTCCACTATGTAATATATGATAAAATGACCTCCGCTCATAAAAGACATATTTTTCATCTGATTAAAATAGTTTTTGTAGACTGATAAAGGATCACTAAAGGATAATTCCAGAGAAATTTAGTTCATATCCATTTGTTAGACTCTGAGAAAATGATTTTCTAAGTTTCAACTAGAAAAACATATAGAGAAATGACCTCGGCCCAAAAAAGTCATATTTTCTATCCCATCAGAATAATTGAAGTCTGACTAAAGGTTGAAATTCATCCATTAGTTTCTGAGGAGAAGATTTATAGGGAAAAAGTTTACGATTGGTTGGACAGACCCATGGACAGGTGGACAATAGACATAGCGCCATGACAATAGCCCCAATGGCCCTTGGCCAGTGGAGCTAAAAATTGAACACTATTGGGTATATGTAAATTCTATTTGTTTGGGGAAATGCAAATAATATTCAGACTCAAGTTTCAGTTTTGTTTGTTTATCTTGTTTCTTGGTCACAATGGAAATGCAGTTAATTATTTGTAATGCTAGACTTCATTGTAATTTGAATATCTTCTGACTGCTTCTAAAAGCCTGTAACTACAGTTTTTCTATGCATTACTTACAAAATATCATAAAGATATGTAACTTTACAACTATTTTCTAAATTAGATAGAAAATAAGAATTAGGGTTAATCTTGCCATATTTCAATGGCTCAGTGAGAAACAGTTGTAACTGCCTATAAACATAAAGGCAGTTACAACTGTCTCACACAGAGCCATCAATTTGTTCATATGAGTACAAAAAAAAGTAGCCCCATCCCCTCCTGTACTACTCTTTGCCTACACTACCTCCTTTCTACACAGTTATCATGCAGAAAGAAAGCTTGAGTCAGACAGATTGAAATGTTCAGAAAATTGGCAATTTGTTTGAAACAGATTAAAATGGGCAGGATAAGGATTAATTAACCCTTGTCATGCTGAATAAAAAAAACATGACAAAATTTTATACAAATCAAAGTGCTGAAAGCTCTGTATTTCTTGATAGTGAGTCAGCATTTGGTTTTGAAAATATAATTTCTGTAGCTTTTCTGGTTTAGAAAGGAAAATCAGGTTGTATGGACTAAGAACAGACTGCACTTATGTGCAGGCTGATATTTGTCCATACCTCCTGCCAAAGCAGGAATATCCAGGATCAGCATGACATTGGTTAAATACTGATTCAACAAAATGTTGAAATGTTTTGCAAGCTATTTTTTAAGAATTTAGAAAAACATATAATCTTACCTCATAGATCTCTTCACAGATAATGGTTTGGGCATGGCTCGTATCAATTTGATGACCTTGACCTTGTCATCTTCTGTCTCAATATTCATCTGACTTAAACCTTGACCTTTCAGTTTGGCCTCAAGGTCAGGGTCAAATGGCTCTACCTGAAAAAAATTAAATAATTGTAGGCAAAATAGTATCACATCACTATGCAAGAATGACTGTCAATAAATATTTGTGATGAGTAATGCTGAACAACTTGACATTCAAAATTCAACATTCAGCATGAGCTGGAATCTACTTGGCCTAATTTGTTTTACATTTAAAACAAATTACAGACCAATTGAGGCATTATGTTTTGAAATCCATACATAAGGGTACATGCCATTCTCTGTTTAACGTTGACTAAGTTTGGACTGTAAAAAATAAGTTTTTTAGTGAAAAAAAAACGTTGCCAAAGAAAAATTTCTGCATATCTCTAGTGGCCCCTGGCCTCTCATTTTCAACATGGTTCATCGTTAAAATGTAATGAAGATTCTCACAGAGATGGAGCTAAAACTGTAGCCCTTACAGAGTGGATAATGCTTTAGAGACCACATCGTTTATGTCACAACTTTTATTAAGAAATAAAAAGCTTGTTTACATTAAACAAAAGCCCTGAAAAGTATGTATCCTTTAACAAACAATTGCTTATTATTGAATCTCATGATGTTGGAACCATTTAGAATTGTCTCAATGGGGTGATTCATTTGGGTTCAAACATAGTAGGACTCTGTAAAAATATATGTGACAGTCAATAATTACTATCAAAATGACCTGTCTTATCTATCATGAAATATTGTATAAGGCAACCATTCCCATAAGAAACCCCTTTTTGGTGGTCTCCTAAGTGGTCACTTAACACAAGTTTTACTGTGTTTAATGAGTTTTATCTATAAGTAATTTGTTTCTTTGAATTGGGTTTTATGCAGCTTTCAACAATCTTTCAGTTATATTGCAGAGGCTGGAGCACCTAACAATGATTCCTAGTATTTCATCCTTTCCTACCCTCAAGCTGCTATCCCACATATGTGTAGGATAATCAACCCATTGTTGTAATACAAATTGTCAGAAAGAATGAGTGTCGCCATGGGGAATTGAACCTGGGACCTTTTGAATGATAGTCATACGGGCTACCACTGCGCTATGATGGAGGCTCCTATCTATAAGTAAAGACAACAGACAAAGATATTGATAACAGAAGCTCATCATGATTAAGTTGTCTGCCTCAGTGGCCTAGTGGTAAATGCACTCGACCTGTGACCTGGAGGTCCGTGGTTCGAGCCCGACTGTCGCCGGGGTGTGTTTATGGGCAAAACACTTAATAGCCAGCCCCAGTTCACCCAGCTGTAAAAATGGGTAGCAGTTGTTTTAAACCACTGCCTCTCTCTCAGGGACGTGAAAACATCAGGATTGAGTGTTCGAGAGCGATTCAATAAGCTAAAGCTTTCGTCGCAATCGAACTAAAAACAAATTAGTATAAACTAAAGTTGTGTTTGAAAAAGCTAAATTATACCTGTAGAAATTGAAAAACTATTTACATTCTTTCAACAACAACAATGAAAAAAGACTTGCAAATTAGAACATATCAATTATGCAATGGTTTAAATTGGTTCCCTTTAATCCTTCTGAAAATACTAAATTACCCTTTACAGTTTCAAACTTTTTTCAAAAAAATTTTTTATACAGATAAGTATATGAAACACTCTTTTTTCATTAACAACAGCAATATTTTGGGAGTAATTGATAAAGACCATATCTCTATAAATTATGTAATATAACTTAACCCTGGTCATAAAAACAGGAATACTCCTATTTAGTCAGAAGGTATACACAAAGATCAGCCTGCATATAATAAGATTTGTGCACAAGTAGTTTTTCTAACATAATCATTGACCCACAATAAGTGCTTCTAGTGCCCTCAGTACTTTGATTTAAGTGTTATTATGCACATAGTATGGGAAGTTCCATTTTTTTTTTTTATTCTTTCTAGGTTTTTGAAAGACAAATAAAGAAAAAAAGAGCACCTAGTCCTAGATTTCTCAGATCAATGAATTAGTCGGATGTCCACAAGGAGATAATTCTAGTGTTTTCAGCAAAGATTATGGTTGAATTGTTTCCTGCTTTGTTCTTTGTAAAAAGGATTTACCTGGGCACAGCCCCAATTTGACCAGAGGAAGATATTTTCATCATAGTAGATAAAAAACAATGAAATGAAACTACATAACATATGCGAAAAGTTCCAGTGCCTTCTGGTTTCAAAGAACAACATTTATAAAGATTTCCTCCATTGTGCCTATATAAAATCGGGACCTGTGCAGAGCCAAAAACTTACCCCAGGGGCATGACATGAACGAACATGGTAGAGGTCCACAATGTTACAAACAAAATATGAAAGCTGTCTGCTTTCTGGTAACGGAGGAGAAGATTGTCAAAGAACTCCCTCTTTGTTTCCATGTAAAATGGGATGCGACCAAGCAGAGATCAAATTTAAGCCATGGTCATGCTATGATCAAACTTGATAAAGATCGTATTAATAGTGAAACATACTAAATATGAAAGATGTATGCCTTCTGGTTTCAAAGAAGATTTTTTTCAAGATTTTGCTCTCTGTTTCTAAGTAATATAGGATACAACTGGAGGGAGCAAAAATTTGACCCCAGTGTTATGATATGAAGAGACTTGATAGGGGTCCACTAGATGATGCTATATAACAAATATAAAGGCTCAGTATGCCTTCTGGTTTCAGAGAAGAAAATTTCAAATGATTTTGCACTTTGTTTTTATGAAAAAAGGGATACGCCCAAATGGAGCCCAAATTTGACCCCAAAGATATGACATGAACAAACAGATACATGTAGATGATTTTATCATCAAACTGTTTCTTTCAGAAAACATGATTATTCAAACATTACAATAAGTTATTCTGTGTTAATGTTCACCTGGCAGGCCGTGGTTTAGCCGTGTTATAATTTGGTGAGTTTACTTTTCAATATTTTGGGATCTTCCAAAAGATAGTCAACAATCACTAATAATAATCACTAACTTGTGTAAATAACAGTAATCAAAGGATTAACATGTTTAACTTGCCTAACCATTTTATGGTTAAGTTACCAAACCCTCGTAACTTGCTGAGGGAACAGTAAACCAATAACCAATAAATTCTATTTATAATATGACCTGAATTTTTACAAAAAATCGTCATAATCATTGAAATTCAATTTTCTGCGAAACTTATAACGCTGTTTAAAACTGACGGTACAAAATATACATTGTGACATCATTTTCGCGGTTACAAAATAGCTTTGCTATTCGCTCACAGCTCATTTGCATAGTTATTCCACTGGTGTAATAACACCTGTGTAATATCAAAAATATTCAACGGGGCTCAATGGGGTTATTTCACTCCCGCGACGTAGGTCATAATAATATCAAAGACACTTACAATAGACTTGCACTGACCCATGGATGTACAATAATTTGATAAATGTCCGAGCATAACAATGACTTTATCAAATGCTAAAATGGCATATAATTATGTGACGAAAACGCATAACCATAAGACTGCAGCCCAGCAAATTGAGCCATCCCAGTCTAAGGAGACAATGCAAAACTAGTTATCCAAGTAGTTTTGAAATACTGGTTATTTGATTCTAGATGTTTCCTTTTTATTTCTGTGCATTCTTATTGGCTAAAAAATTTGCTTTATTTCTCAATGCAGACAATTTTCTGTACATAGCTATTTTGTAAGCTTCCCAAAAAGTTGTTCCATAAGCATCCTGTTTCATTATTCACAATCTTTTACATTTTTGCTTCATAACAAATTATAGGATATGAAGATAGTATTTGGTGAATTCATTAAGCTATGAAACTAAATACCTAATCATACTCATGTACGTATCTGTTTAACATATTCACACAGTGTGGATAGGTATTCAGTTTCAAACCTCCATGAAATCAACAAATGCTCTGTTCATCCCCTTGATACATACATGAAACAGAATCACACCTATGACATAAAACTAAGTAAAAAGAAGTTCTGCACATCCATCTATAAAATCTTTTGACTGCGAAAAATGAAAATTTACTCTTCATGTTTGAAATTTTGGTGAAATTCACGTTTGATTCTAAACACATCACATTTATCATTGGTCTGGTAAAAAAAAATGTATCTACTGTATTAATCCTAATAATTGTTCCCAGGAGCTATACATAACATGGCTAGGGAGCTTTTTAGTATGCATTTTCTGATTAAAAAATCATTAAATTTATGTCTTTTAGGCCCTTTTCCCTTTGATTTGAGGTAAATTTTCTCTAAATTCACATCAAATTCGAGAAGAAGTCTCAACAAGTTCTTAAAATTTAGGCATTTGAAGCGGGTTTTCTTAGTAAACAAGATGTGTTTGTGAAACACGAATGCCCCAGAAACAGCAATTTTTTTTAAAGTTTGACCTTGACAGATGACCTTGACAGATGACCTTGACTTTGGTGTACAGCTTTGTATGTCAAATACTTTTGGAGAAAAGGCAAAGGTTAAGTTTTCAGGTTAAGTTTTCGGACAGACGGACGGACAGACGGATGGACAGACAGACATGAGTAAAACAATATGCCCCTGATCTCTCAATACGGGGACATAAAAATTTAGGGACATGAGTAGAACAATATGCCCCTGATCTCTCGATACGGGGACATAAAAATTTAGGGGTGCTCCTATAAGGGAGGGCACTATTATAAAATAAGAAGAAATCCGGTATCAATTTCTTTTTTTTACTTCAGATCAAATGAAAGTAATTTTTTTTTTACTGAATACTTACTGCATTTCTCTTGACAGCTGATCTTTGTCTTAACCCAAGTTTCCCAGGTGAATCATTCCAGTTAGTTTTAAATCCAGATTCCATGCTGTGAACTGTCTTACTAGGCATTCCCAAGATTATGTCTTCCATTCTATTGCTGTACCCAGGGTGTCCAGTCCACGTTTGTACTCGATCTGAAGTTGGGTAATCCGAGAATTGATCAATACCAATCACACTTCCTTTACAGAACAAATGGTTTTGGACACTCCTGCAGCCAATAACAAATCTAGGGGACAGTGCAAAACTATCAAAAGTGCCCATATATTTAAAGGCATTAACAAAAATTTTGCACTAACATATGAAAATATATATGAACCATTGTTCTGAATTTAATGTTTTTGCAATCAAATTACCAATTTTAGTGTCATTTGGACCACTCTCGCTCAAGATTTCCCATGATGATTAAGTAGAAAGCAACAAGTGTTGGCTGAGATTAAACCTGCATGTCTGTGTAGGCTGATCTTAGTCTAGGCTGTCTGCAAAAGCTCTGGAATTCAATTATACTGCTGCATCTCATACAACTTAATGTTGATTTTCATACAACTGCAGCCAAGACACATGAGCTATACCTTGGTTAATTTGACCCAAACTCAACCTCTATGAAAACTCGCTTAATTATCAAGTAACAAACATATTATGTCAATTTTCAAAATATGTTTACATTCAACACTGTTTGTAATTTTATCATATGAAAGCATGTGCAAAGCCGAGAATAAGTTAACAGGATTTTATTAATCTAAAGAAAGGGGGTCAAGTTCATGTCAATAAAATCGCAGTATACACATCACGCATCCTAATTAATTTCATTATTTGCCAATTCAAATTCCCAGGCAATGAATGGCATAACTGTATCAGAAAGTAATTTTTCAAATATTAGATGAAAACTAAGTTTGTCAAGGATCAGATTCACAACTAAAGGGTGACAACCAAGTGCATTTACCAATTAAGCTGATCTGGCTTGGCTGACCTTGGCTGTATACTATATTCTGCATAATTAATAAACTGGCAGGGCGGGGCTTAGCCTTGACGTAATTTCGCGAGTTAGCTTTTAAACATTTAAGGTTCATTGAAAAGTGAGTCGGTAATAATTGTGAATATGTGCAAATAACTGTATCCTAAAACCAAAAGGTTTCACATGCTTAGAGAAAGTGAACACACATCATTGTTGGGTTACCAAAGCCTTGTAAAAATTATGATTAACCGCTGATTTACCTTTACCTTAAGTGCAATGGCCCATTACTTAGACTCCGCCCTGCCAGAGCATTTATCATGGATAATATGCAGTTGATTTAAAATGAATTTGGGTGAGTCTTGTAGTTGCCCTCTGATAGAGGACTTGCCTAAGTTTCAATTACAGTTATATAAACCCCAATTGAATAAAAGAATTATTGTTAACCTATGTAGAAAGTTGTATTTGTTCTTTCAATTTCACTATGTTCATAGCATTACATTAGAAGAACAAACATTTCCCTTTAACCATTGGAAAATTGATTAGTTTTATATTTTTACATAAATTATGTTCAACTTTCAAATGCTATTGGTTTGCTTGTCTGTATAGGGTTATAACAACATTAAACTGTATTGCAGCTATATTGTAGCAGGTTGTAAACCTACCCATTGCATCCAATTGCATCCCATTGCTTCTAAGAGCAGAACAACCACAACATTTATTCTAGCTATTAGCTGTTAATTCCACCAAGCTGTACTTAGATTTTAAAGTAAAGAAGAATGATAAATAATATGCTATTGTGTTTTTCTTTTATTTTAATGTTCATCAGATTTAGCTGGAAGGATTACTCTACAGAGCTTTGACATGTTAAATTCATCAAACTTTCTTTGATATGGCTTCACTAATCAGGGGCAGTAACTCTAAATTTAACCGGGTAACTCGACAATAGGCTGGATTTCAATGAAACTTTGTGGATAGTGTCACTACAAAGAGGAGATGCGCCTATTGTCGAGTTACCCGGTTCAACTGTTAAATTTGTGCATATTGTCCGGGTTACACGGTCTGACTATTCAATTTAGAGTTAAGTACTACCCCTGATTGGTGAAGCTATATACATACAGAGTAATATTCTTTTTTGCACTTTTTCTTGGTATTAGCTTCACCAATCAGGGGCAGTAACTCTGAATTTAATAGCCGAACCATACAGTGCTGAGGATATGCACATCTCCTCTTTGTAGTAAAGCTTTCCACAAAGTTTCATTGAAATCCAGTTAATGGTTTCCAAGAAATAGTGTGGAAACCAAACAAAGACAGATGGACAGAAGGACGATATGGCTTCACCAATCAGGGGCAGAAACTCCAAATTTAATAGTCAAATAGGGCAACCCTGATGATATGCACATCTCCTCGTTGTAGTGAAGCTTTCCACAAAGTTTCATTGAAATCCAGTCAATGGTTTCATAGAAAAAGCAAAGAAACGAATACTTCTCTGCACATATATAGCTTCTCCAATCATCGGCAGTACCTCTAAATTTGTTCATATATCCCATCGACATGATTCAATTGATGGGGGATAATTAAAATTCACCAAGATAAAGTTGAAATGAAAAGGACGAAACTGAGCCCTTGGAATGCCCCACTAATCTTAAAGAAATATTAAATCAGAGAAAAATGTTCTGATGACTTCATGACCTTGCATTATGCACTATAGCACTTCCAGACAACAGACACAATGTGATCATTTACAGCTTTGTGGCATTTCAGCTAGCTAACATTATTAGTGATGCAGAAAAAACATTTTGAGAAAAGGAAGAGTTGTGTTGTCTTTTTTCTAATGCTTATCCCAAAAGATCAATTATCTGCGTTGTGGAATAAAACCTAACAATTCTTCTGAAGGCATAGTTTATATATGTCCTAAATAATTTGAGCGAAAACAGATAATCAATTGACTGAATGAGAGCTCATAGAACCATTCTCAATATCATATTAGTCTAACAAAACGCAAATGATCTGAGGACTCTTATGAATGAGATAATTCAATATTTAGTTCTTACCAGTTATTCTGGACCCTGTTATTTTAGCTATTAGTTCAGACAATGGGGCCTGAGATTATAAAACTTTTCTCATGCTCAACCGAGAATTTTCTCAAATTTCAAATTGAAATTAAAGCTTTAATTCTATTTTCATACTATTATAAATGTATGGACAGTAAATATAATATTAATGAGTTGTTATAAGTAACAACTTATTAATATTATCTTTAATGGTCAAACATTTATATTTCTCAAGTTTGAGAAAATTTGCTGTTTAAAATGAGAAAAGTTTTAAAATTTTGAGCCCTGATTGTTTTGAACCCTTGTCATGCTGAATAAAACCCTTGACAAAATTGAATGGAGATCAAAATCCTAAAAGCACAGAATGCAGTCATTTTTGAGTCGGCATTTTATTTTCAAAATATAATTCTTAATAGTTCTTACATTTTTTAAGGTTTGAAAATGAAACCAAGATGGTACAGAAAAAGATCAGATGGCACATGATGTGTAGTCTGATATTAGTCTATACCTCCTGCCAATGCTGGAATTAATTTGATATTGATTTCAACCTCACAAGGGTTAATGAAAACTATCATATACAAGTGAGAACTAACAGAGCTGCGTCTCCTTCAATGACAACATTGGCTGCTGTATGTATATGACCTGTCACATGAAAAGGGACCATCTGGGTGGAGCTTAAGGTCCCTAGTCAAACTGTGTGGATTAGGCAGACTGACTATAGTGAAAACTTTTACACACTTGATTAATTTTCTGAGTCTAGAATAATCAATCTACCTTCCTGTGAAGAAATATTGGAAATGTGACCCCTGGTTAGTTTGTACTGGAACCAATCGTTCTTTCAAATATTTGTTTTACAGTTCCCAGATAGTCCGTTCTTGCATGACATGTTACATAAGGTTCAATTATTATAAACTTTAAAGTATGACAAATTCCATTACAAACTCTAGAAACTTTATCAAATGAAAATCATCATTGTAAACAAAAACATGCTATGAGAGAGTCAGGAAACATGCTACTTTCAAGTTGTTAAATTACTGTTTCAACCTATTTACTTTGGTCTCTAACAATTCCTAATTGCATAACTCTCAATGTATTCATGCAATAACATTTCTTATTAACAGTTAGTCTTAAAGGATGAATGCAATTATTTAAAAAATACTGAACATTATTCTTACCTAGAATGTTAAATCAAATTCATGAATTGTAATTTCCTTTCTAACTGATTTATTTTAACAAATATATGATTGTGACTAAAGTTGGTTATGTTAGCAGTAACAGTAGTTTTAATCCAGAATTAATTCAGGTTAATCCTATAATCCAAAATACAAAACATAGTATTTGTACATTGTATGAAGTAATCTGCTATATCTATTGCAGCATTACAGATGAATGCTGCAGATTTAATATAAAACATTTCAAGAGATGAGCATTTTTTTTATTTCATGGGGTATGAATCTTATATTTCTATACTGTATAAATACTAGGCTTAAAAGATGAAATGACTTTTCAGTTTCATAACTTCATGAATTCAGACAAAAAGTGCTAGTAATACAGAAATGCCCCCAAAACACTAACTTAGTTTAACCTTGGCCTTGTTAGATGACCTTGACCTATGATATGGTCAATAAGAGGAACCTTTATGCCAAAAATAAGAATTGTGTCTTGAACAAGCAAATTCGTTGAATTGATATCCCCCGCCGAACAAATTTTCATTGTGAATGGAGTTAATATCAAACTTAGGTACAGGTTATCTTTTATCTACATCAACCTATAGTTTTCAAGAAATAGCGCGGAAACCAATATCACAATGTATGTATATGGCTTAAACAGTCAGGGGGCAGTAACTCTAAATTCGGCGGTCGAACCGGGTAACCCTGACAATATGCACATGTCCTCTTTGTAGTGAAGCTGTGTGCCAAGTTTCATTAAAATCCAGTCTACAGTTTTCAAGAAATAGCGCAGAAAGGAATATCACTCTGTATGTATATGGCTTAAACAGTCAGGGGGCAGTAACTCTAAAATTCACAGCCGAACCAGGTAACCCAGACGATATACACACGTCCTCATTGTAGTGAAGCTGTGTGCCAAGTTTCATTAAAATACAGTCTACAGTTTTCAAGAAATAGCGGGGAAACGAATATCACTATGTATGTATATGGCTTAAACAGTCAGGGGCAGTAACTCTTAATTTGACGGTCAAACCGGGTAACCCCGACAATATGCGCATGTCCTCATTGTAGTGAAGCTGTGTGCCAAGTTTCATTGAAAATGGGTCTATAGTTTTCAAGAAATTGCGCGGAAACGAATATCACTATGTATGTATATGGCTTAAACAGTCAGGGGCAGTAACTCTAAATTTGACCGTTGAACCGGGTAACCCCGACAATATGCGCATGTCCTCATTGTAGTGAAGCTGTGTGCCAAGTTTCATTGAAAATGGGTCTATAGTTTTCAAAGAAATAGCGCGGAAACGAATATCACTATGTATGTATATGGCTTAAACAGTCAGGGGCAGTAACTCTAAATTCGACCGTCGAACCGGGTAACCCCGACGATATGCGCATGTCCTCATTGTAGTGAAGCTGTGTGCCAAGTTTCATTGAAATCGGGTCTATAGTTTTCAAGAAATAGCGCGGAAACGAATATCACTATGTATGTATATGGCTTAAACAGTCAGGGGCAGTAACTCTAAATTCGACCATCGAACCGGGTAACCCCGACGATATGCGCATGTCCTCATTGTAGTGAAGCTGTTTGCCAAGTTTCATTGAAATCGGGTCTATAGTTTTCAAGAAATAGCGCGGAACAAATGTCGGACGGACAGACGGACGGACGGAAGGACGGACGGACGGACGGACATGGCAAAAACAATATCCCCCCCCCCCCCCCCCCCCCCCGAAAAATTTTTTCAGCGGGGGATAATAAGGTGGAAGTAATAGGAAAATGTTTAGTTCAGAGATTAAGTTTTAGCAGGAAACCAGACGGATATACAGAGACCAAAGGGTTGAACTACCATTACGCACATTACGCAAGTCCATAATAGAAATAAATTCTCCTTCGAAAAATGTTGTTGATGAATGATAATAACATGGAAATTACAGCTTATTTAAGCTGTAGTTACAATGTTTTGCTTATTCACAAACGCCCAAATTATAGAAAAGGGGAATGGACGGAGGACAATCCTCTTTGTCACAGTCTACATATCGCCTTTATCCTATAACATTCTATGTTGGTCGCTTTCTGTGTGCGTATAAATTTCAAAATCCTAGTTACGCCTATGCACCAGTAAAACAAAATGACCCTGATCTATCGCTGTGTGTGCAAAAAAATATTCTCTGCATTTATTATTATAATATATTATCAAGCAAAAACATGGTGTTTCTATGTTGAGGAAATTTCTTACGGAACTTCCTTATGTGCAAACTTACAAAATGGCTATGTAATCAAAAGTTTTATCCCAGCAAGTATGAAAGTATTTTTGTTCAATAAATATAAATGCATGATTTTGTCAGACAAAAAAATGTCAAAGTTATATCATTGTTGAGTGAAAACAAGAGGACCATGATGGTCCTATATCGCTCACCTGAGTAAGTCAACTCATAACTTGTCAACCATGTTAAAATACCAGAGATTGTCTGATGTACATTTAGGATGGATTTAAAAGAAACATACTTTAATTTTCTCCTACTGCTTTGTAATTGCAAACAAAGTTATTGATGAAATTGAATTCTTTTAACAAGTTTAGTAGACCTAAACCTTAAGAATATCCCTGCCAATTTTAAGATATGCCCAATCGTTTCGGCGAAGATTAACCTTCTCTGAGATTTTTGGCAATATTTTGATATTTCCAATTCTATGGAAGCCAGAGATTTTGATTGAATAAAATTATTTTTACAACTTTGGTAGAGCTTCACCCAAAGAACACCCCTACCAAGTTTCAGCTTAATTAGCCAAGTGGTTTAGGAAGAGAAGAAGTTTTTCTAAGATTTTCAGCAATTTTTGTCTGTTTTTAATCTTTTCTGTTACCATGCAATCCAGAGTTTTTCAAGAAATTAAATTCTTTAAAGAACTATTGAAGAACTTCACCCAAGGAACATTCCTGCCAAGTTTCAGCGTGATTGGCCTTGTGGTAACAGAGAAGAAGAAGTTTTTCTTCGATTTTCAGCAATTTTCGGCCATTTTTCAACCTTTCCATTTCCTTGTAAACCAGAGTTTTGGATGAAATTGAATTATTTTGACAAATTTTGAAGAGCTTCACCCAAGGAACATCTCTGCCAAGTTTCAGCTTGATTGGCCTTGTGGTTTAGGAGGAGAAGAATTTTTTCCAACATTTTCAGCCATTTTTCAACCTTTCTGTTACCATGGAAACCAGAGTTTTTGATGAAATTATATTCTTTTAACAATATTTGAAGAGCTTCACCCAAGGAATATCTCTGCCAAGTTTCGGCTTGATTGGCCCTGTGGTTTAGGAGGAGAAGAATTTTTTCTAAGATTTTCAGCAATTTTCCGCCATTTTTCAACCTTTCCGTTACCATGGAAACCAGAGTTTTTGATGAATTAAATTGTTTTTACAACATATGAAGAGCTTCACCCAAGGAACATCTCTGCCAAGTTTCAGCTTGATTGGCCCAGTGGTTTAGGAGGAGAAGAATTTTTTCTAAGATTTTTCGCGATTTTCAGCCTTTCTGTTACCATGGCAACCAGAGTGATTTATAGAATTCAATTCTTTTAACAACCTTTGAAGGGCTTTACCCAAGGAACATCCCTGCCAAGTTTCAGCTTGATTGGCCCAGTGGTTTAGGAGGAGAAGATGTTTAAAGAAATTGTTGACGGACGGACAGACGGACGATGGACGGACGGTGAGTGATCACAATTACTCACCTTGAGCACTTTGTGCTCAGGTGAGCTAAAAAGAGGGCTAAACAAGTTTTTTTCATAATCTTTAAAAGTTGGGTAGTTTTTCTTTCTCAATATCACACAGCCTCTTCTCATTAAAAGGTTTTTTCTAGATTTTTGATGAGATTGAACAAACTTTTGAAGTCTCAAATGGAGCCCCATATCCACAAAATCAAGGTCACTTAAATTTCAACAGAGGCTACATGCACCTTTTACCCATCAAATCTTAAAATTTTGCACGAATTATTTTTATTTTTGGTCTTATCAATTATCAATGGCTCAGTGTGAAACAGTTGTAACTGCCTATAAGTTTATAGGCAGTTACAACTGGTTCACACTGAGCCATCACCATGTAGTGAATCCCCTAATAAAAGCCAATCCCTTTCTAGTGGAAATATAATGATTCTAATAGAACCCCAATTCTTTCAGAGCTAATGGAATTATAGTGCATGTAGACTCAACAACTACAGATACAGTCACAAGAACTACAACTACTGTCAATTTAGATCAGTCTCAAATTTTGTCAACTTCAACACAGTATCCGGCTAATTCTATAACAATAACAAAATACTGTTAGCTTTTTTTTTCAAAATATTTCCCAAAATGAACATAATAGTCTTAAAGGGGAGCTGACTGAGGCAGATTAATATATTACTCTATCAAGGGCCAGTAAGTTTGACATCAATTCTCTCTTATCCATAACGCCCTACTTCAAAATTATAGCCATCTTCTTTTTGGCCCTTCTTATCTTGTTTATCACTCAAGATCTGAATTAGCAGAGTTTTTTTCTTTATTTTAAAGTATTATACTATATGGATAGAGCTTAAGACCAATTTTAATTACACAGTCTTGACTTGAAGTATTTGGGCAGAGTACTGTGAGAATTAAAAGATTACAAAATTAGGTTTAGCTCTAGACCTCCTAACTAGAACAGGGAATACATGTACTTCACCCATATGTAAAAATTCATTCATCAACAACATAGGATTGATATGGATCCCTTTCTTGTGATGTAGGCTGTATTGGTTTAATGCCATTAGGCAATGAAAATTTGAAAGCTGTAGGATAAGATTGGGGTGAGCTGAAGTCATAGGGTCTCTGCTTGTGATAAATAAGCCTTTTACAATGATATGGCTGAAAAAATAAGAAGAGCACCACAAGCGGGTGCCAACGCTCGGCTGTTATTTATTTCTTAGGCAAATGCAAATATATGAACTTGGTACCTACAGAAAGGTCTTGTACCAAGCAATAATTATGTGAAATATGAAGGCTTTTTGACTTACCATTCAAAAATTATGACCAAGATTAAATTTTTTCAAACAAATTTGACCTTGAAGGTGACCTTGACCTTGACTGATGACCTTGAACTTGGTACCTACAGCAAGGTCTTGTCTCGAGCAACTATCATGTGAAATATAAAGGCTCTATGACTTACCATTCAAAAGTTATGACCAAGGTTAAATTCTTGAAAGAAATTTGACCTCGAAAATTGACCTTGACCTTGACTGATGACCTTGAACTTGGTACCTACAGCAAGGTCTTGTCTCGAGCAACTATCATGAGAAGGCTCTATGACTTACCATTTAAAAATTAAGACCAAGGTTAAAGTTTGTCACGCCAACGCCAATGCCCACGCCAACATTGACAACGCGTACGACGCCAAGGTGATCATAATACCTCGGGTTTTCTTTGAAAACAGCCGAGCTAAAAAATGGTTTATTAATACAGACTATATTTATATACCATTTTTTATTTTTTTCAGCCAAATCATTGTATAAGGCTTATTTTCACGTGTAGAGTCCCTGTGACTGAAACGGGGCATCAGCAAAACATCCTCACTGTTTTGAAATTCCTCCAACTTGTCAAAGGGGTTGTGAGAATTTTGATCAATTCAAGACTATTGTAAGTACCTACATATTTATAGGCACTTACAATAGTTTTGCACTGATCCTTTGATATGCTCAACCTTTAGGGAGCTTACAATCATGGAATGCATGAAATCTAAATTCAACAATCAATTGAACAGAAATAGAGAAGAACTTACCATTATGTTTGACGCATGTAAATCCTGCAGACATTGTCCAGGAGTTAGGTCCTATATTTAAAAAAACAACCTGTTATACAACAATAAAGACAAAAGAAGCACAATCCATACAGACAAGTTTTTTTTTTCATATCTAATGGAGTTCAAAACAAGATGAATGACAGTCATATTTCCAAGAGGTGGACTATTGGCAGATTAAAGGTTCAGTGCAAATCTCATGTAAGTACCTATATATTTATAGGCCATATGCTATATATTTATAGGCACTTACAATTGTTTTGCACTGACCCCTTTACATGCAGACTGAGCTTAAGTACCTGTTAACTTTAGGTATCTGACAATATGTAAAATAAAAGAAAGTTAGAGTGCAAAATTAATTTCTCCTGTTTATGGTCCTTTGATAAACAAAGCCACAATAAATTTCTTATTGAAGTGTTAAACCCTTCTCTACAAAAGTTACAGAATTTGTAAAATATATTCACTTTCAAATTGGTGGCGTCAATAATTCTTATTAAAATAATTTCAAAAAGTTCTTTCTCACTGATTAAACATATGATTTTCTATGTAAAAACTTAAATAAGTTTCGACTGATTTGTGAACAGTAATTATAATTTAAGAATATCACATTTTGCTATGAATTACTTAGCACCATTTCTGGATAAAGAGGTCAATGTCAATTACCAAAAATCTGACTTTCTCTTCAGGACCTGGAGTTTCAGATTCACTGGACAGTCCTGATATATCTCCATTGTGTTGTGAATGAAATGCAACAGTTTGACTGCTTTCGAAATTGAAGGTCTAGGTACATAACTGTAATGAAAACGTGTCAAGCAAACGGAGACACATCATAACATTATTGGTTGCCACAAGGCAGGCTCTGTAAGACAAGCCATGCAAATAACTTTGTTGTTTCCAGACAGACTATCTCCTAACTCTTGCTCTGTTATAACGTGACACACAGCTTTATTCATAGAGCCAGATCAGTCTGATCCTGGATAAAAATGTTCATCTAAGACATGGAAAACTGTAACCATATTTGGGATATTTCACTCTAACAGCCATTTCAACAACAACGTAATTAAGTCTCCTGTCAAAGTAGGAATACATGTCAGAAAGTGTGATACCAGATACTAGAGGTCAAGTTTGCTTTAGGATAAAATAGCATTATACAAATGTTGAAGATTTCAAGGGGAAAATATATATTTTGCTTTCAAATTAACCATTTCTTCTGTAGTCACTGGATTTTATGTCACTGGGATTTAATTCTTTAGAAAATATTGTGGAAAAAAAGAAGATAACTGTTTGTAACAAGGAATATCTCCTTTTCACACAATACTTTCTATCATATGGAACAATTTACTGGTAGTTTCAGAGTGTACCCTTTTTCTTTCTTTTTTTTATTTTTCAACAATATTTTCTTAAGCACTAGATGGTAGTCCCAGGACAACTGTTGTGCTTCTGGAAAATTTTGACCATCATCTTAACTTAAAGATGACAATACCTTTGGTTTGGGGTTTTCTTCGAAATAAGCCAAGCTTATAATTGTGTCAAATGTTTTTAAATCCATGAAACCGATAGCCCAACACTATTCATTAGGTAATGGGTTCAAATACTTCATGATTGTGTTGTTTTGGAGATGATTTTCAAGTGTTTGATATGTATATAACTCTTCCCTTATCAATTTTTCAAATTCATTGTTTGTTTTCTGCCATAAATTCATTTGTTATCTGAATGCACACAAAATAATTCAGATCAATTACTATGTTTCAAACAAGAATGCCTGTATCTTTTTAGGGTTCACAAGGGACAAACAAAAACAATCTTGTATTTCGATAAACTGAAGTAATATCCATAGGAAAACATTTTGGGTACAGGAAAAGTTGCATATATATATAGCAATTTCTCATTTTCTTATCATTTTCCATCCTTTTTTGCAGTCACATTCTAATGTCGGTGCTTTTTAAAATTGTCTTTTGCAGCTTTTATGCGTTAAGAAAAGTCTTAAAAATTTTGTTTTCTTTCTCTTTTTTGCTTTTAACTCAGAATAAATCAAGTCCAAAGGTTATTTCAAGTACTTGTTGAATGTAGTCTTATTGCATTTTATACCCAGACAAAGGGAATTTTAAAAATTTCGTCACATTTTCTCTCTGATTTTTCACATTTTCAGGAATGTAAACAAATTACCCAGTATAAGGACAAGTGCACTTGGTCTTACCTGAACTAGGTCAGACAGCCAATTAAAACCCTTATCCTTCTTAATTAAAATTTTGTTTCAAATAAATTGCCTATTTTTTTCAGACATTTCAGTAAGTATTGCTCAAGCTTCTGCTTCAAAAATTAAGTAGAAAGTAGGCAGTGAAGGCTAAGATTAGACTGCACATCTGTGCAGGCTGATCTTAGTCTTTACTGTCTGACAAGGCTTTGTGTACAGCAGGGTTATGCCACGATCGGTGATAAAGGTTAAATGGTCTCATTAAAAATGTATTGACCTATTCTAGTACAGGGCAATAAAAGGCTCATGGAACATTTTCTGTACTGAAGCTGAAAGAAACATGAACAAACTTAAAACCAAGTCTGCAGATAACAGTTAAATGATGATAGAATTCTAATCTTTATATTTCTTGGTTGAAAATATTGAAGAAAAAAGTAGAAATTACTTCACTAACTTTTTTTTTCTTTTCCACAATAATTTTACGAATACTAGGCCTAAAACTGGGGAATTTAATGGAAATTAGCTAACAAGAGGGTGATGAGGGTCCAAGATGCTCTCCTGACTATCATTTTTGTTTTTCCTAATTCAAAAACTTTATTGCTTGAAGGAGAATGTGTCAATTGACAATAACTAAGGAAGCTTTCTACTCTTCAATTTGTTTTTAGCAATAATCATAAGGGCTGCTTTTCTTGTGTTATTGTCAAACGCTCATACAGAACCATACCTCATCTTGAAAGTTTCACAGAAATTTGATAATCATTCTGTAAAAAGTTTCAAATACATCCAACTATATTTGTGGACTTATTCAAATTGAAGAGAATAATTAGAGCAATATTCCATTAGGCCCCTTTTCCTATCTTAGCTGATGGATCAGCCCCATTTTTAGGAAAGGAACCTTCCTTATGATCATGCAATCATTCTACCAATGTTTCAAGTAGAAATGATCATATTAGAGCTCTCGATCACATAAATGAGAATATTTTGAGCAAAATTCCTTTAAGCCTCTTTTCCTACAGGTGTTTTATGCTATGTCAATTGCAGTTTACACTTCAATAAACAGAAAAACACTCCTACATACGATAAAATTCTAAATAGTCAGTACTCTTTGAAATTATCTCGAGACATTTCTAATGAGTACCCACAATATAAAGTTTGGATGAAAAATAAATCTATCAATTTAGGTTATTACATCCACCAAGTTTCATTTAGAATCAGCCAGAAACTTAAGAGGAGTTGCATTCACAAGGCTGCATTTTCAATAAGCTCCAGAGACTAAATTTTAAGGGGGCATAACTGAGGCAAAAATCAATGAACCTTAAAATCCTTACTTCATTCACATCTATCTAGGTGATAACATTGATCAAACTTCAAAAAGATCCAACCAGAGGAATTTTTGCTTACAAGAAAAGTGGACTTACATACGGACAGACAGATGGATGGAGAAGATGACGCCAATATAGGACAGCCTCCTGCGGCGTATAAATAGCCATCCACTTTGATAGATAGCCTGCTTTGCTCTTTTGAAAATACTTTATAACTTTAATCAAATTACTTATCCCATCTATAGGTTAAACCTATAATTATATTATAGATTCACCTGCAATTCACAGGCAATTTTTCCTTTCGAAGTATTTGTTCCAACTGGGTCATTGGAATAAAACTTGGTACGTAACAACGCCACAGATGCTTAAATGGCGAAAGTTTATTGCCTTATGTATATTTATTTACAGAATACGAAAACAGTTGAGCACCTGAATTTGGAGCGTTGGTGCTTTCATAGAAAGCAAACAAGCCAAAATTGCCTGGATACACCTACTTTATTTTACCTTTTCTAATTCTTCTTATTTTAAACTAATTTTCTATCATATTATTTCAAAAATATTTAATGTAGGTGTATGTTTTTTGTTTATTTTGAAATAAAACTTATATTTTGGTGAATAAAGAGTATTTTTTCGAGAAATTATTTTCCAGCATTTTCGCTTGTAAATGTTACTTATCAAATATTTTATGATTTCTTGTATTCAATGAATGATTGATTGATTGAATGGGTTATACGCCACTTTCAACAATTTCGCAGTTATTTCACGGCGGCCGGAGCACCTAACAAAGGATTCCTGGTATTTCTTTCACCTGTACTACCATTACACCCTTTCCTAGCCTCCGACTGCTATCTCACATAGGTTTACGATTATCTACCCATTGGTGAGAGACAAATGTCGGAAAGGATATTTGCCGCCACCGGGGATCGAACCCACGACTTGTATTCAATGAATCTTGTATACCAACTAACATTGAACATCATCATTAAGCTTCTTATTGTCCTTTTCTTGGCATTTTGCAAGAATAAATAGTATTTTCAAAATTTCCCATTTTCTTAAAAAAATGCAAGGAAAGCTATGCTGAATTTTTTGGTCAAATTAAAGGTACACTCTACGAAATATTTTTATTAAATAAAGATTGGAACAAGTGCCTTATGGTGTCGGAGTACCTTAACCTAAACAAAAATATGAGTGTTTTTATTGTTAAAAGACATGAAGAGACAGGAGGCCCAAGATTGCTCCACTGGCTTTAAGATCTCCAGACTGTCATTAAACAAAGCTTACTTTGAATTAAAACAACACTTTGAAGTCTCTTTAGAACTATTTTGTATTGATTAACTGGGTCTGGCCAACATTGCACCAAAATACTCTATCACCATTAACTTGCATACCCTTTACCCATCTTATTACCAACATAAAGCTGTTTGCAATTAGTAGACCATTCTAGACATTTTCAGGAACAACTAGAACTGTCGCAGAGCGGTCTTATACCCCCCACAAGCACTTTGTCAGAATGCAAGTGCTATTAGTGCAGGATGTGTTTGTAACTAATATTGAGGTCATATGCAGAATTTGCATGAAGCTTCATGATTCTAGGTCGCTTGGTTCTTGAGTTAGAGTTCAGAAACGAAAATTGAACAAAGGCTGACTGTGACCTTGACCTTTTACCTATGTGACCCAAAAACAATAGGGCACTTCCTCGGATCATAACCAACATTTGCATAAAGTTTCATAATTGTAGGTCACTTGGTTCTCGAGTTAAAGTCTGGACAGAAGGACTGATAGACGAACGGATGGACAGACAGACAGACAAGGTGAAACCAATACTTCGTAGGTGGGGGGGGGGGGGTATAATTAAGTAGAGGGTCATTCATACCAAGATATTAGGAAATAAGTCTAGTTGCTTGAGAGGAGAAGATTATTTGAGGTTTCAAAGTGAAAATAAACCCGCCCTGCAACGCCCACATTTATTGGCCCATTAAAAAGCTGTGACTGATTTGAGAGAAGGTGCACCTATGGAACTCTATGTCAAGTTTCATTGAAACTGGCCAAAATGAGTAGGGAGGAGAAGATTCTTAAAGATTTAAAAGTGAAAATAAGCCCTGTAACACCTATTTCGGGGGTCAACAAAAATTTCTTTAACAATTAAAGTAGAGGCTGGTCCAAGGAACATCCATGCCAAGTTTCATTGAAATCGGCCTAAGTGTTTTGGAGAAGAAGAGTTTTAAGTAGGGATGGGAACGAGTATTCGATTAATAGAGTACTCGATTGAACGTCCGATTATCAATTACCAATTTCACTAATCGATTAATCTGTACAAAAAATGAAATAATAGCAAATTCGTTTCTAATCGCATGTTTTTCATATTTTCTCAAAATATCGATCCTACATATGAAATGCTGTTCAGCTAAAGATTATGAGTGCAACACCTGGGCGTCTGCCAATTGTCTTATCTTTCGATATTTTTCCGAATTTGCAATCAAGTGCCAACTGTCATTGTTCTTGCTGTCAAACAATACACGTCTTTTTGTAACTATTCGCACCTTCGAAATTTGGTACTCTTATCAGGGACAGTGCGATTTACTTGGATCTTCTGATCAACGGAATTTTGCAGCGTCGTTCAAAAACCTTGTAACGCAATCTTATCGATGTTGTAGATACAATGTTCTTGGTCTTTCTAAACAGAAAGTTATATATGAAACCAATGAATATATATTACCGAAAAATGACACTTTCTAACCATGCACTTTACAATTTTCCGTTTCTTAAAATAAATTAGGAATCATATGTCATTTCAACTGCCCCTTTTACCGAAAATATGCAGCAAATACCGTATATCTTTACGTTTGAAGTTACAGAATAAATGAATGTCCTCAATTCTATCCGAGTACTCGAGCGGAAAAGTGAACGAGTAATTGATTAGTAAAATCAGTACTCGTTACCATCCCTAGTTTTAAGGACTTCAAAGTGATTAAAAACCCACCCTGCCAAGCCCATTTATGGGAGTCAATCAAAATTTCTTCAACAATTTTGATAAAGTGTCTCCCAAGGAACATCCATGCCAAGTTTTATTTGTATTAGCCCAATGATTTCAGGGGAGAAGAGTTTTAAAGATTTCAAAGTGAAAATAACCCCAACCCTGCCAAGCCCATATTTTGGTAGACAATCAAAACTTCTTTATCAATTTAAGAAGAGGGTCACCAAAGGATTTGAGTTTGAATGGGTTTTTACGCCACTTTCAACAATTTCGCGGTTATATCGCAGCGGTCGGAGCACCTAACAATCGATTCCTGGTATTTCTTTCACCTGTACTACCATTACATCCTTTCCTAGCCTCCGACTGCTATCTCACATAGGTTTACGATTATCTACCAATTGGTGAGAGACAAACGTTGGAAAGGATATTTGCCGCCACCGGGGATCGAACCCACGACTTCCAGATTGGAAGTCTTATGCCTATCCAACTGCGCTATGGTGGCGGCTCAAGGAACATTTCCAAAACGTTTGGTTAAAATATGCCCATTGGTTTAGGGGGAAATGTTTTAAGAAAAAGTTGTCACAAGGAGGTAAGCATGGACGAATGCACACAAGACACACACCGCCATAAAAAAAGTATGCTGACTTTGGCCAGTGGAGTTTAGGTAGTGGAGCTGTAATAGTTCCACAACATTTTAGACCACATATTCTTTCACAATGGTAACAGAGCTTTTCTTATGAAAAACATTAGGAAACATCAGGTAACACTGTTAAAGCTAATTACTTCTGAGATGTTGCAAAAGTATTTCAGGTCCACTTCCTGAACTAGATGATTTGTCCAAGGATGAAATGTGTCAAACTGGCAAAATTACTTTTGATCTTGAGCTGTGACCTTTAAGATCAAATCTTTCAATCCGCACATCTACTCATGATGGGGAATAATTGTTCCAAGTATTTGAAAATCCATCAGTAAATGATGGAGTTACTGTCCAGGCAAATTTTGACCTACTTAGTAACTAACACAGTTGCCATAGTAACAATTAAATTTTGCCCACTGTCCAGGCAAATTTTGACAAACTAACACACTTGCCATAGTAACAACTAAACCTTGCTAACCAAAAGCAGGCTTGACAAAAACTATAGAATATCGCCATGGATACCAAAATCGAACAAAGTTGAATCATGAACTTGATCTTCGAGAACTATTTAATTGATTTTCCATAGGCAACATTTAATCTTAAGTTTCATTATAAATTAACAAATTTTCAAATAAAATTCATTTGTAATCTTTACCTTTGATGCTCTTAGCCTCAAACCAATAACCAATACATGTATATGATGGTTCAAGGGTTGCTCTTTCTATAAAGTTCTATTGAGCTGGGTCATGTCAAAGGTTCAGTGCAGAACTATTGTAAGTGCCTGTAATCATACAGGCACTTACAATAGTTTGCACTGACCCCCTCTCTGAATTAGGCAACAAAAAAGTCTACAAACAGACTAATAAATAAACAGAAGGATTTGTTTTTGCTAACAGAGGGACAGGGTGAAAACAGATAGAGGAGAGTTGTTTGATTCAGTGTAAGATCAATTTATATTTCATTGAATGAACATCAAAAGCAATGAGTGAAAATATAGCTCTTGTTGTTCACAAATTGAGGGTTCGGCCCAATACTATAGTAACTGACATTTTTTGTGAAATCCACTTTTTTGTGTAAATTTATCTAAATTTTCTCTTTGCATCTACCAAAAAAATCTTAAAGCTCTGAATTAATAAATAAAATTTGTAGAGGCTTAGTACAATATTATAGTATCTGCAAGTTGAGAATTGTCTAATTGCAATACTATAGTAACTGCACTTACTATAGTATTGCATTCAAATTTCAATACTGGAAACACAATACTAAATTGCAATACTATAGTAACTGCATATACCATAGTATTGTGGTGCTATTTTCAATAAAGTTATCCTAGTATTTACTTGAAAAACTTTTTAACTTTTCTCCAGACAAAAAAAGATGACCTTTAGATAGATAACCTTACACTAGTTGACACTTTTATAGTGACATCACAGTTGATTGAAATGATGTCATCACATTGCATTCTACTTTCAGAAATAATCAGGCATTTGGGATTTTCTAACGACTATTTTAATGGTACAACATACAAGAAGCCAAATGCATTTGCTCAAATGATCATGTATATCAAACTATATAAATCTACTCAAGAACTTGGACTTGAGTGAATAATTGTTCTTCTGGGAGAGCATATTGGTTTATTAAAAATATATAATACCAGAAGCAAATGTGCAATATCTAGGTGGCATTAAAATACAATTTTAGGAATTTGATATTCTGGCCCCAAATATGTGGTATTTTCTTCTTCCTTACACTGGTCCTATTCAACTTGGAAACTAAGACTGATTCTAC